>PVIJ01000143.1:106500-314476 GCA_004024925.1 Scalopus aquaticus
GGGCAGAAGAGCTCAAAAGGCACTTCTCCAAAGAAGAAAAGCAAATGGCCAATAGATACATGAAAAAATGCTCAACATCACTTATAATCAAGGAAATGCAAATCAAAACCACTATGAGATACCACCTCACACCTGTGAGGATGGCACACATTAAAAATACAGGCAACAACAAATGCTGGAAAGGATGTGGAGAAAAAGGGAACTCTTCTACACTGCTGGTGGGAATGTGAACTGGTCCAACCACTATGGAAAGCTGTATGGCGATTCCTCAAACTGCTAAACATGGAGCTTCCATACGACCCAGCAATCCCACTTTTGGGAATGTACCCAAAGGACACAAAAACACTAATCCAAAAGGATACATGCACCCGTATGTTCATTGCAGCACTGTTCACAATAGCAAAGGTATGGAAGCAACCCAGATGTCCAAAAATAGATGATTGGATCAAGAAGATGTGGTACATATACACAATGGAATACTGTTTAGCATTCAAAGAAGATAAACACATGCAATTTGCAGCAACATGGATGGAATTAGAGGGGATCATACTCAGTGAAATAAGCCAGAAAAAAAAGAGAAGAATATCGAATGGTTTCACTTATAACAGGACTATAAGGAAACCAAATAGGAGAGAGACAATCAGCGGGGGTGGGGGTGGGTGGGGGTGGGAGGCAGGGGGAGGGAAGGAAAAGGGCACAAAATGGAATAGAAAAGAACACAAGGGACCATGGAGATGGATCACGGGTAAATTGGTGGTGGGCTTCCCAAGGGGAATACAAAATGTAAAAGACATAAATAACAATAAAAATATATATTATTAAAAAAAATAAAACTAAACTGTGTTTGCCATAAGAAGTTCCTGGGTTATTGACCAGTATAAACTCAGATAGTCCAAAATTTATTTGATGGCAATATATTCAGCTTTTGAAATTAAATAATAGAGCTTGTGTTCAAAATAACCTTTTAACATATCAGTTTTGGGCTTTGATCCATTTGTTGTTTTTTGGGAACTTTTCTTATATAGAATTTGAATAGAAGTGGTGATGTTAGGATTTATATAGAGATATTTGCATATTAGTTTTACAGTTTTATTTATTTTATTTTTTTAATATATATTTTTATTGTTATTTATGTCTTTTACGTTTTGTATTCCCCTTGTACAGTTTTAAAGCAGAGATTCTTAAAGCAGAAATTCTCTGTTCTGACTGCTGGGAGAGATTAAAAAACCGAAATACCAATGTCAGGAGGCTCCCCCCAGAGATTCTGGTATAATTGGTCCTATGGGGAGACATAGACATTGGTTTTTTTTTGTTTGTTTTTTTTTTTTACAGCTCCTAAGGTAATTCTAATGGGTAGCCATGTTAAGACTTTTTGCTTTAATGATAGAAATATCTTATGAGTATTTTAACATTATTGTTAAGGGTAGATTTGTTATTTATAGGTATATAGTTTGATATGAGAGATGGCCTATACCATTAACTATGTACTGAACATGTTCCGTGATAGGTTTCAGAATAAAATGTGTGTATTCAGAGAACCAGGATATGTAGAATGCAAGCATGACTGGTACAGTGCATCTATGTGACTTCAGGTAAATTACTTTACCATGTGATCTCAGTATTCTCATCTGTGAAATGGCAAGGGGGAGTGTGGGGTGGAGAAAGGTACAGTGAAGGTGCCTGCCAGTGCTATCATTTTGCTGTACAATAATGTAATAATTTATGTCTCAGTATATGAATTATGTTACTAGGTGGTTTTCTAGCCTGTTGTCTTGGCTCCTTTTCCCTCGCACCCAGTCAAATCAGCAATATAATTCCAAGCAAATCTTGCCAGACCATCAGCTGGCCAACACACAGCTAATTCATTCTTGTGAGAATCTGAGTAAAGATATAAACATTATTGCAGTCTGTTATGTGTAGGAGGAGGAGGAAGGGGTGGAGGAGCTTGATGATCACCTGGACCATGTGTGAGTGGAGGCCAGCTGTGCAAAGAGCCTAAATAGAATGAATGGTTGTGTGAGGTGAGGCACAGATTTCATATGAACGCAACTAGGTGACCCATGAAAGAGATGCAGAGGAGCCCTTTATATTTGACCTTGTCCCAGTTCCAGTCCCCAACTGTATTTAATCCTGTCCTTGTGCAGCTGTGATATTGCCTGCTGTTTCCTTATTTCTCCCTCCTTGCACTTCTTCCGTGGGTATCTGTCCTTTGCAACCTCAAATGCTTTGAGGAGAACATCAGGTTCGTAGAAACTTTTGAGTAACAAAGGGAGCAATAATAAAAATAGAAATGGGGTAGGGAGAATAAGTAAAATTCGTGTGCTATTGTAGAAAGAATGAGGGTAGTAAGTTACAGTCTCAGCTCTGTCCTGAAGTAGCTCAGTGACCTTATCCCAGGTGCTTGACACCACCAGACTTGTCTAAAATGGGAATGGTGCAATCTTATTGGGATGGTGTAGTGAAAAATTATAGTTTTAAAGGTAAAGGGGTGTGTCAGTGAGGGGATTGCCTTGATGACAGATATTTGGAGAATGCGAGTTTTTAGATGTTACTCTCAGTTATGGAAATAGTAGGGGACGGTTAGAAAATGTGCCTCCAAGATCATACTATTGAGTGTTGATTTGACTTTAAATAGGATATTTCTTTTCTTCTGTCAACTTTCATTGCTTGATTTTTCTCCCAATAGTTATTTTGTTCTTAAAATTTCTAATATCTGCTTCCTAAATTGACTCATAGTTTTTCTATTACATGTTTTTAGGAATAATTTAATTTTTTTTCATAAAGTTCTGCTGAAAGTATGGGTAACAGCGTTCTGTTTTGTGCCTTAGTGATGAAGTTATTGTTTTTCTTTCTTTACATTCAGCAAAGAATAAGATTTGCACACAGTTGATTAACTTGGTTAGTTTCCTTCTTGTCCTTGAGCGGCACATCCTAAAATCATTTCATTGTCACTCACTCAGTGGGTTGGACAGACAATAGGAAAGCTTTAGGGCTGCGGTAGTAAGGGTGCTAAAAATTCGGGACTGTGTAAAATTGTGTATGTTAGCATTTGTACACCATTTTCCTGTCTCAGACAAGATTTTCTCATCCTATGTTACTCTTGAAGACAGCTTTTCATTACACAACCAGGTAACTAAGTAAAAGATAAGGTGAAATACAAAGAAGATTGGCTCAGTCAGTAGGTAGAATGTATACAAAATCTTTCCTATTTTTTACTTCATATATGCATTTATACCAAGTGGGATAATTCTCCCTTTTGGAAGTGCTATTACATTTCCCAATATATTTGGCCATTGATATCATTCTCTTTCTCAAATCCATGTATAAGTTCATTTTATGTGACTGGCAAAAATATAAAGATTTTTGATAGATTTTATCCCTGTAAATCCTAGGCTATTTTTCCTTGTATTCCAAATTATTTTCTATTGCTTTAGTGAAAACAAAGATCATCAAATGTTGCTCACAGATCTGACATTGGACCACAAGTTTCTTGAATTATTAACAGTTTTTCTAGAGTTACCCATCTCCCCAAAATATGAGATTTCTTAAAAAGTGTGAAGTTTTATTATTTCCAGTAAAGGATGAATAGAGTATGCAGTATTACTCTTTTTAAAAAAACTTAACAATTTGAGCAGAGCTTATAGATTAAGTTCAGTGGAAAATCAGTAATTTTTAAATAGTAACAGAAACTGAAAATACTTAAGGATCATACATAAAGTTCTGAAATAGAGCACTGAAGGAGGATTGCTGATTCATTATTTTCTAGGGATATGTTAGGAACCACAAAAAGTTAATGAAGGACCACTAGGTGTTTGGTGTCCCTGAAAGATGTTAGATGCTTTTCAACAGTATGGTTGATTATTGTTTCATCTAGTTTTCATTCCATAGCATAGATGGTGTATGGTGTATAGAAACTCATAGAAACTAGGAAAAAAGTTACATATGCTTCATCAGGTCATGTATGATGGTGTAGCTTTTTGATTTGCCTCTTAAAGAATGAATTTTCCATAGACTTTTGATCATCGTCCCAAATAAACTTCAAAGTCTGATGACTTAGCTTTATGGTATATTGTATAAGGTACAGCCAAATTACTGACTCATTCATCATTCATTTATTCACTCATTCATTCAGTAATTTTTAAGCTGTCAATTTAACTGCTGGTTTTTTGTATAGTCTGAAATTTTAGTACCTTTGTACACCAAAAAGTGGGGCCAGTTATGAATCTTTTGGTGTTTATAGAAGCAAAGTGTCCTTCCCCAGTGGAGCACATGGGGTTCACTTAATTCTCTCAGTAACAGTATGTGTGTTGCTATGCATGCAATATTTGCCAACCAGAGAAGTTCACCTGAGCCTTGGTGCCCAGGGTATTTTAGCACCAGTGTGACTGGCCTTAGATACTCAAGATTCCACCTCTAGCAAAAACTAGGCTAATTCTCTAGCAAAAGCAGATGTTCACTCTAAATCACTCTGCTGGGGCAAGCTTTTCAAGGTTAAAATTTTCTGGTAAGTGGGTACAGCATTATCCAAGGCCTCAGACATACAACAATAGATGTTTACTATAAATACTGTGTTGCCCAAGACCTCCGATTTGTAAAGACACTCCAATCAAGCAGAATATTCCATGGACTCGGAGGTTATCTTTTTGGAGCCACAGAAGTCCAGTCTTGAAGACAGTTGTTTTTATGAAACTCAGGCCTACCATGTTAACCCTTTCCTGCCCACATGTTTAGTAATATTTATTGGATGTTAGTCATTGTCAATTTTAGGCTGTTGTGTCTCTCCTTTTGTTGTCAATCTTTATAAGAAGTGTTTAATTTTGTCCTGGCAGACAGTTGGTTAATTCTGGGATCAGCTGGTTTCTTTTGTGGTTGTTTCTAAACTCTGTGAGAGGCATCTAGAGTAGCCCTGTGGTAGGCCTCGCTGCCCTTTTCCCAAGGTGGGGTCTTTCCAGAGTCTCTCCTGAAAACTGCAGGTGTCTATGAAGTCTGTCCGCTTTGGTGCTTTGGAAATTGAATGTCTCCTTGCCCCTTCTGAGTTATTGCAAGTTGTTTAGCTTATAGTTTCATAGTAAATGGTCTTTTCTTGGTATCCATTTTTTCTCAGATAGTTCTTTGCCCAGCCTTATAGTCTCATCCTCTGCATATTGCTGCTTTAGCTAAAAACTGACTTTTTTTTTTTTTTTTTTTTTTTGCATTGCCTCTTCCTTTCTTACGCTCTGGCCCCTATAATCCAATCACCTCTTTCTCCCCAAATTCTATCCTTTTCCCTCTCAACCTGTTGAGACTGCTATTTTCTGCTCAGGCTTTCTTTCCTCTTTGACTTAAATTCAGAAAGTACTTGTAGGCAGAAGCTTAGGTGATAATACTGCTCATGAGATTTTTTTCCCTTCTTTCAGGGATCATAGTTACAAAATACCTATTGTTTAATGACTGAAAATTTTTTCTCATTATTTTATTAACTGCAGTAGAAAAGATAATTTGCAGTTACTCTGCATGGTTAGAGTGGATTTTTTTTTTTTTTCCTAACATGATTTTTATATAATATTGAGACCGGGGGCCTGAGAATCAGCCACGTAAGGTTCAAATTCTGAGTTAGTTGCTTTAACTGTAAAATGGACGTAACAATATCTAATTCAAGAGTTTTATGAGCACCTTTTGTTACAGTGCAAGTAAAGTGCTTAGTATAGCCCTGACACATATTAAGGCTCATTCTTTGATGATATGGTGACTATGATGATGGTAGTAATGGTGGTAATCCTATTGGCCATATTTGCACCATTATGTATGGCTGCTAAATGAAATAAAAAAGGAAGCTATTCTTATATTAGGTTGCTGGTGTGCTGTAAGTCTTGTGGCAGTTGCCACAGAAATATAGGATCAAGAAAAACATAGACATTTTTCCTTTTGTTGGCTTACAGAACTGTCAGAGAAGTTACAGAAAAATTTGGTGATGACTTCCAGGAGTGTTAGGCAGAAGAGCTGATGCTTGTACTATAGCTTGTAGAGATACTTAAACTCCCGAAGACGATGTACAAAATGCTTCTAGAAATTAGCCAGATTATATTTTAATATATATTTTATTTCTTAGACTGTGATGTATATACATGGGCATGTTTATCATATTTCATTTTCGGTGTGCCTGAAAGAAAAGCAGATTAAAATGAAAAAGTAAAAATCCTATCTTATTCCCTCTAATAGTTCTTATTTAATGTAGATATATTTATAAATATACTGAATTAAATATACAAGTTGCTGTGTTATGGGTACAATAATTCCTCCTTATATAAAGTTATTTCCAGGGGTGTGAATACAAGACTGTACAGTGTATTTCACTCTGAGAAAATCCTGGAATATAAAGTTATACTTAGGGGACAAGGACACCTCTCCTTCTGTGGCTATTTTTGATATTATTGTTAGAATAAAACTTGGTGATGGTCTACCTCTTTTGAAATTTTGGTAGTCAAAATGCAGGTACTTTTTTTCTGGGCCAGTTTATGCACTAGGTCTAATCTGCTGTCCTTTCAGCTGTTCAAATACTAGACCACGAGATGGGGTTCTAGACAAGGTGCGCACGGCCCAGGGGACCCTAGGTTGCCCCACTTTCTTCTCTGTTGCTCCTCCCATTATCGACTACTGTTTTTTTGGTCATATAGCCACACTTAACTTTTTCTCTTTTGTTTTCCTGGGGGTTTCCTGTTCATTCCCTTGCTTTCATTCTAGACATTTCCACTTCATTTGCCCCTTTGTCTGTGACTTCCTCTCCTCTCTTAGTTTTTCCACTTGCCTCCTGCATATGTATCATCAGATCTTCGCTTCAGTGTTCCTGGATGTACATCCTTCTGTGTGCTTTACATGTATGTGTACTTTCTGTGATCCTTACTGTTAATGCTTACTGTTAATGCTGTTAATGCTACATTTTAAGCTCTCTTAGGGAGAGACCATGTGCGTTTCCATTTCCCCAGCATCTAAGTAGAATGTGTGTAATGTCCGGTGTGACATAGGCATTAAATAAATATTGGTTGAATGAATGCATAAGTGAAGTAGAATTTGAACTTATGACTGATGTATTCTTACCAGATATTTAATTTTGGAGATGAAAGATACTGATTTAAATCCAATAGTTATGAATATTTTTTCTGAATGTTTCACAAATTTTGGAGGATTTGGGGTGAAAGGTAAATTTAAAGTCAGGGAAGTGAAGTGATTACTCATAAGGAGGCAATGTGTGAGTTTGTGGGTATTAACAGGTTAATTCTCTTTAAATAAATTAAAGTCAATTTAAAATTCCTCACAAGGAGCACATATATAGGGACAAAAAGGGACTGAAAGTATTTAAAGTGTAAAGCAGCAGCCACCAGCCCCGCCCTTCCTTAACCTTAGCACATAGATTCACCTTCAAGAAGAAAAAAATATATACGTATTTCAAAATATTGCAATAGTTTAAGAAAGGCAACCCTGATGGTTGAGTTGAGGGTAGGACGGAATAAAAGCCCATACTAATCAGAATTTTAAAGTCATGATCTATTTTCTCTTTAATGCCATGTAAAGGGCGCCGCGCCTCTCCAGTGTTGGCTCGCGTCTCTGTAACCTTCTTCCTCAAAGACCTGTCCCAAAGAAGGTTCAATCTTCTTTTCTCCCCTCTTTCAAAGACAGTATCTCAAAAAAGGTACTAATTTAAGCCCTGCTAAATGCCCAGATGCAGCACCTGGGAAGAATGAAGTTCAGAAGTTCAGAATTTGGAACTGCTTAAGCTAGGAGAATCTTCTTGCTGCGGTTGCATGTCTGTTTCTAGAAGCTGGTAACTTCTTCCGGGCGGGCATCGTTCCATTGTAACAGATGGCCCGAAGTGTGGCTGCGCCAGACTGTGAAGCCCAAGTGTTAACTTGTTCAAGAAGTTGAAATGCCTCTTAGAATATCTTCTCCTGATCATAGTCTTGTCGTTACCACTAGAACTTTCTGAGTTGGAAGAACAAACTCAAAGAAGCATAAGAGAAGTCTGTAGAGCTATGCTGTACAATACGGAGGTCCTAGCCACATGTGGCTATTAAGCACTTGAAATGTGGCTAGACCAAATTTGAGATGTATTGTTAGTGTAGATGTATACCAGAGTTGATTTTTAGTATGAAAAAAGGTAAAATATCTCGATTATTATTTTTAATTTGATTAATACTGAAATAATATTTTGGGTGCATTGTACTAAATAAGATAATAAAATTAATTTTCCTATTCCCTTTTAGTTCTCTTTTTACCATGGCTCCTAGAAAATTTAAGTTTATATCTATGACTGACTTTATTTCTACTGGGGAATGCTGTTTAAGGGAGAATCTTTACCAGGGATGCACATGAAGGTTTGTCCAATTTATACTTTGACATGGCTGTTTATTCTGAAATACAAGGTCAGAGATGAATTAAAACCTTGGGTTTTCTAAGTTAGTTTCTTAGTAACTTGCTGTTTAAATGTAGCAATAAAAGCCAGAGTGGGGTTTATTTTTTCAGGTGTAAAAGACATTTCTAGAAACTCAGAGCTTTGCAGAACTAAAAATTTATTCTCATTGTTTTATTTTTAAACTGTATTTTAAGTTTGCGCCAGGACGAAAATGTTCAGTGTCTTTTGGGTTCTGATGGCCTGGTAAAACTTCTTTGTAAACCCAGGGGATGTGATAGAATTGGCACAGGAGAAAATTAATTTGGTTGCGATCCATGAATTGGATGGAGGTAATGTGCAGTGCTTGCAGACTCCATGGTAATCAATCACTGCAGAAGTTTTGTTACCATGCTGGACTACCCAGCATCATGCATTTTGGGCAGCAGAATGTCAAGTTACCTTCAGAGAGAACCCTGCCCTGGTGCAGTAAGAGAAAAGTGGAAACATAGAAATAGAATATGTGTATAATTACAGGTCATGGATACATAGTCAATGAAATTACTTAGCATTTATTCTTCAGTGAGTGTGTTTCTGGAAAAATGTTAAATGGGGGTTTCCACAACTTTTTTTTTTCTTTCAACCTAGTTGTAGGATATTTTCCAACCCCACATTTTCCAGTACTTTAGTTGAAAACTCATAGCAATGAGGCACTTTCTTGTCAAAGGTGAGTCAAAAACAGGAACCTTTATATTTTGTCACATGATGCCGAATGTTATAAAATAATAGTAGAAGGGGTTCATTTTTCTCCCTTTAATTTTCAGCATAGCTGCTTGACTTATTCACTGTCGCTAAAATCAGGAATTCAACAGTGTAGGTTGGAGAGCCTCTATAGAAAATGCATTCAGGAGCATACACATTAAAAGGGTTATAAATAGTAACTGCCCTGACAATGCCGGAATTTTCTCAGCTTCTGGAGACACTGAAGTCTTTGTTTTGTGGGTCACTGCCCTCTCCCCCACCCCCTAAGTTTGAGTCATAAAGTCTGAAAAACTAATGAGGTTGCTGAAACTTAAAATCTAATTGGTAGTATGTATGGCCGTACGCCGGGATTCATGGTGGCTTCTCTGTTGTGGTCTTCAACTTGCTTATGTCGCATTGTATTGTTTAGGTCTTTTGAATTTATTTCTTTTCCTTCAATAGAATCAAATTAGACTTTCATTAAAACAAAGACACTAAACATAGGTAGGTAGCCATCATGGCTAATATATAATCCTGAATTCTCCACATAGAATAAGGGGAGAATCTACTAGTGAAAACAAAACTCCAAACTCTTGATTTTGTGTGTGTGTGTGTGTGTGTGTGTGTGTGTTGTGTGTGTGTTTAATGTTTTGCTCTTATATTCTGAATTAATAGTTGACAGTCTATAGTAAGGTTTAGCAAAACACAGTCTGCATCTAGTCTGCCATCTTTTCATGTATGGTAATAGAACTAAGACTGATTTTTACAATTAAAAGTCGTTTTCAAGTATTTAAGGTTAAAAAACAAAAACAAAATAAGGAGCATGCAATAGAGATTATGTATGGCCCATCCAGCCTCAACTACTGACTGACTGGGCCTTGACTTAAAATATGTGCTGGCTCTTGGCAACATGTGACATTAGGTATATAATCAAATAAAACCTTCTCTTCCTGGACTTTGTTAATTCATTCAGCAACTATTTCTTGAGTGGTTTGTTCTGTTCCAAACTCTGGAGTAAATACTGGGGGAATATAGTTAAAAAAGAGATACCTTCACGGAGCTTACCTTCCTGTGAAAGGAAAAAGGCCACATCTAACCAAAGCAAACAGAAATCAAACTGAAAAATTTAAATCCTGCAAAGATAAAACAACTGAACACACTAGGGCAGCGCAGAGGGAATTTGTATGCCTCTCTCTCTGCCTTCCTCTTTGGACTGTGCTGTGCAATGATGACTAAGTGATTTTCCAGATTTTGAATTTACCCCTATCCTACCTACCCACACACAAACACCAAATCCTTGTTTATTTTTCTATGTCATTTCCTTATTTTCTGTTTTCTATCTTTTCCCAAGTGTCTTTTTTTTTGCCTCAACTGAAATTCATGTTTCACCCTAGGTTACTGAGTCCTTTGGGTTGGATTTCACAAGGTGTCTTTATTTCCATCCTTGTTTGGTTGGTCAGTCAGCTTTTTGGTGTCCTTACATTCAAAGTTTGTTGTGCATGCAGTATAGAGTTGGAGTTTGAACCTTAATCTTTTAGGCTTTTTTTTGTTTTTCCTTCTGGAAATATGGATGGTGATTATTTTGTTTCTTTTAGCATCATGGTCTTTCCTTAGTTCTGATGTTCCTTAACAAGCTGGCCTTTTATGATCTGCACAGAGGTGAGTTATTGCCGGTGTTTGCTTCTTTCCTTTATTTTGGATCTTTCCTGTTGGAATTCAGTGTAACACTACCTGATCCCTTCATCCTGCTCTCCTGAGCCTTGTGATTAGTGGGGTGTGATTTCTTTTCTGGTTTAAGATATGCCCTCTAACCTGCATTTTGGTTAGCACAGTGCCCAGAGCTTGGACAGAAAGCAATGATGGATATACGCTGAACATACACATCCTGAAATGACCCTGATATGAAACAGTGACCATATTCATGTAAATGACTAAGCAAAGGTCAAAATATGAGCAACATTATTCGTGGCACAGTAAGAGATTTTCAAAGTCTGTCATCTTTTGTCTGAAGACTGCTATTATTGATGTCATTTGGTACAAACTCAGACTACAGTAGATGAAAAACAGTTTCAGTGCATCCCAGGAAGTATTAAAGCACTGCATCTGACTCAGAAGTAGTTCTATTATTTGTGCTGTTATCAGATGTATTTGCCTCTTAACAAGAGGATTTTCCTCCCTCTAAATCAGTTTTGTCATCTGCAACCAGGGTAGTACTCACCAAGAATATGTTACTATCTGTGATGTGTATGCGAAGTGTTGGGCTTCTAGAATTTACTACAATTTCTTGCTGTAGAGTCTGTGCTGGTTATCGGTTTATTGCTGTTCAGTTCCAAATTCACCCTGTGTTGCCTGCTTTGTGAAAATGGATCTGGACTACAAGGTTCCCCTTTGTCAGCCGAAATGATTTTACGCTTTGTCAGAAGAGGGCGCTGGAGAGACATTGCAGGAGAAAGGGGTTTTGCTCCTCCATCTGGTGTATGTGCTTTCCTGGCTTCTGCAGTACTCGTGGCCTCTCTGGCATTTCCTTCATGCAGTATAGGAGACATCCCCATTGTTTGTTTCCTGCAGTGCAGGTGGCTTCGTTATCACCCAGACACTTTAGTATGGGCATTTCTCCAGTGCCAGGATTCTATACTGCATGGTGGGCCAGAGCTGCATCTGGTAAATAGTAATTTCCCTTCAAGTTCAGTTTGCCTCTAGTGACATATCTCTGTGTGAATAGCTTTCTCTGGGCCCTAAGAGGATGGATTCCAGTGAGTTCCACAGGTATATCACCACAGTGAATTCCTTGCCATGCAGTGAGCCACATAAGACCTTAATCTAAGTCCTGGGGAGTTGGTTCTCTCTCTGGACATGGATGTCAGCCCCGGGACTGGTGGTTGCTCCTTATATCTGGCATTCCTTTATTCTTTAGGTTTCTATTTTACTTCTTATTAGCTAGCCTTCTACTCTAGTTAATAATTCCTTTTGTTAAACTTTCTCCCTTCAAACTGCTGTGTGGTTCTTTCTCTTGATTTGACCCAGACTAGTACTGGGTCCCATTAGTAAAATTACATTCTGTGTGTACATTGCAAAAAGCAAGTAGGTAAGACAGTCTATTCTGATGGATTTGTTCAAAGGACCATGCATAAGAATATACATACGCTATTACAACTTCCCTGCATTCTTCTGGTCAAGTCAATAAGACTTAGGGAAATCTGGACTTTTGTGATCATCTGGAGTAAAGAAGGAGGTTAGTGGTTCTGATGAGCCTAGAGTTAAAAATCCACAAAAGATTGTATCTGACAAACTGACCATTCTTCTTTGTATGTATGGGAGCTCAGGATACGTTCACAAGGCTGTGCTCGGACACCATGGCCAGTGATAATTCAGTTGCTGTGGATTGTCTGCAGAGCTGCGATATCTACATTGATAATCAAAAGTTGATTAAATGTACATGTCAAACTTGTTTCCTTCTACCCTGTATCATGTGATAGGTTGCAAGCAGTTGCTCTTTTGTTCCCCTTTTCTGTGTGAATGCTGCAGCAGTATGATATGGGCAAGTGTAAGACTCTGAAAAGACCAGAATGAAGGGCCTTGAGGATTATTTGGTATATCTCTTCAATTTTGGGGTGGGGAAGCTGACCTTAGGTAAGGTTAATTGCCTTGTTCTCAGCGTATGCTCCCAGTTGGTGAACAAAAGAATACACCAAGAAAGGATTTTTGACTCCTAGTTGGTTGCTCCCCACCATCCCCCCTCCAATCTATTAACTTTTAAATCTCTAATGACTGATTTTCTTGTATTTGTATTTGAGACTTACAAAGCTTGGGGAAATACAGTATGTGTTTTATTAAAGAATATGTGAATCTAAATACATTGAAGATAAAGCAGGAAAAACCTTAAGTAGGTGCATCATTTTCTAATTTTAAAATTATTTTATTCAGTGTAATGTAGTAGATGGAAGTTTGTCTTGAGCAGAAGGAAGAGCCATACTGACTCTTAGAACTTTTGCTAGGAAGTGACACATGTCATTTACATTTCATTGGCTCCAACACCTCACAGCCAAGCCTAGAATCAGAGGGAGGGAAATGCACAGCACACAGAGGGAGCAGTCAGCCAGGAGAAAGGGGCTTTGCCCCAAGGCCAGTGCTGCCCTGTTTTAAACATTTTCATTGAATTAGTAAATATGATTTCTGGATATGTTTCCCAAGTTGTCTTTTTTTTTTTTAAAGATTTATTTTTTATTTATACATACAAGCTGGGGTACAGGCCAGAGGCGTGGGGCGGCGAGAGGGTTCACCAGAGATGGAGCGGGTAGCAGAACAGGCAGATCAGAAATACACTGCTGAGGGGAGCAGCGGGCAAGACAGGAGAGGTCTGCCGCACCATGTGGAATTCTCCCCGGCCGGGCTTCGAACTCGCGTCGCCGCTACCAACAGCTCCACAGCACAGCACCCAACCGCTGTGCCACCGGGGAGGCCCCCAAGTTGTCTTTTATCGTTAGTTTTCTTCAGTGGCTTCATTTTTAAAATTTTGTGTATCTTCACATCACTGTGCCACTGAGCCAACAAACAGGTAGTGCACAAGTGGACAGTAGACCAAGGCTACAAGTGGCTGACCCAGTCACCTTGTTGACTTCTCATTTCTCACAAAAGTGTGCGTGAACATCAGTGACTTCAGCAGCCTGGAAGAAATGAGACGTTAACAGTTTCATTCTGTAATTCAATAAATATTTACTCCTTCTGCCAGGCGATGTGATGGAAGGTTGAAATACCAGGACAGTCTTGAGTTCTACCTCAGGAAAATTGCATTATAAATATGGTCAAGAATAACTTTGCCTTTATTTACAATTGGCCCAAAGCTAGGATTATTTGCATGGGTGCCAGCTAATGAGTAAATCAGTCAGTATTGATTCCATGTTCAGCCTCAAGCATGTTTTTCCCTGGAATGCAGGTTTAGTTGGACTTTGAGGAAAATCATTAACTCATCCTGATTTAAGGAAGCTTTGTGAATGACTAAAGGTTTCAGGATTATGTTTATATGGTTTCAAAGGTTGTTTTTTAAAATGAAGGATGATTTACAAAGATTAGATAAAATCCCTCATTAATCTGGAGTTATTTTAATGAAAAAACAGAAAGGACAGCCTGTTTTCTTATTAGAGGGATAATATGTCAGTTCTGTTACTAAGGTACATTTAACCAAATTTTATGTAGGTTGTATAAAATAAATTTCAAGTAGATAATGTTAACTAACCTAGAATACATGAAGAGAAACTCTTGTGATCCAAGTGTCTATAAGTTTAGTAGCTGCAGATATGTAAGCATAGAAGATAAATATATAAAGATTACATTTTATAAATGGATTAATATAAAATTACCATTGTGTTTAGACACATAAAATGAATCTTATTACTTTAGTAAATATGTGATCTGTTATAAAGTTAATTTGATCTTACCTTTAGTTTATTATTCATCCCTTACCCACCTTGACACTGCATAACAGTGGGGATTTTTGTTTGTTTGTTTCACTGTTGTATTTTCAGCACCTCAAATAGTGTCTGGTACAGAGTAGGCGCTCAATAAATATTTGAGGAATGAATGAATGGTCAGAACCTCCCTTTCAAAGTACACAAAATGGAACTTAAATTGGCCAGTTCAGGTGAGAATCCTCGCGTTCCTGCCTTTGTATTCCATCCCATTGTTTGTGATTATGTGAATCTCGGTTCTTAGCTGGTCATAAACTGGCTTTCAGTGTATCTCTTTGGTTTTCTTCCCAAGTTTCAAATATTCTTATGAGGCATTTTCATCTTTTTCTCATTGATTTTTGCTGTTTTCTTAATCTTACTTTACCTTTAGACCCTTAAGGAATTCATGGTTAAAGCCTTAAGCAAGTTAGCTGACCTCTCCATCCCTTAGTTTCTTCCTACATAAAATGGAGATAATAATATATAATCTTGCAAGGTGACTGTGAGTGTGAATGAGATGATGCTAGTAAAGTGCATAGCACAGTGCCTGGTATAAGTGTTGGTTGTAGTACTGCTGATAAAGATGTAAGTATCTTAAGACTCAGCATAATATCTGCTCATGAGCAGGCATAGACTAAATGGCAGTTGTTACAATTATTATACCTCCCCCCATTATTACCAACATTAATCATATTGTTCTAGATAATGATCAGAGAGTATGACATTAGCAAAAAATTCTAGAGAAGATTATGGGTTGTTTCCCTTCCTCTTCCTCTCCCTTTTCCATGGTGTAATAAATTGTTCTCTGCCCCTACTGTGCAGTGGAAACCTTTCAGATTTGCCATTCTTTGCTGTTGGTTGTCACCATCATCTTTGCACTCAGTCTCTTTTGCAATCTCTGTTTGAATAGATAGCAATAGGTAACTCGTCTGGGTCCTTGAGATGTATTTCCACATAGGTATTTCACAATAAGCATGATTTCTGGCAGAGACTTTATTTTTTGAAGGGCATTTCAAGGAGCCACCTTGTAAATCTAAATGCCTAGGTTATTTGCTTTCTTTCTTCTTTCCCTCAGTGCCAGGTTAGTAAAACTCAGATTTGAATCTTACAACAGTCAATCAGCAAATGTTTATTAAGTGTATATACTTATATACATCTATAAACATATACTTGTCTGTATTTGTATGGAGGAGTTTTTGAGCAGCAAAATGGTATGGTGAAAAGTGAGCTTTAAAAAAATTATTCTGTGGCCTGTGTAGGTAATTGGGGGAGGGGCTATTGCAAATTTGGCAGATAAGGGAGGTTGTGTTGTGGGAATTGGTAAGAACCAGAAATGCAGTAGTACTGGTGGTACTGCATGTATTGCTGGTCTCCCAAAGCAGTTGCCCCAATTTATATGTCCACCAACAGTGTCTGAAATTTTTGGGTGCTCCTCATTCTTGCCAACACTTGGTCACTATTGATGCATAACAGATGATACTAAAACATAGTGATTGAAAACAATAACTATCATTTCATTACCTGTGGATGAAGCATTCATGTGGGCTGCATTCAGGTGGGCTGGACTGGTCACTTCTGGCTTGAGGTTGTGGACAGATGGTGGCTGCCAGACTTTCCACCAAGGAGGAAGCCATAGATGATCAATGTAAATACCTCTTCTTATCTCCTTTCTTCCCGCCAAGGGACAGAGCCAGGCTAGGGTGAGCCAAGAGAAGTGGAAGTCCTCGGCCTGTTATGTACATATGTGGGCATCTTTGTTGCTAGGCCTCATGCAAGGTGTTTCCATTCTCATATGGGGCTTTTATTTCCTTCAACATGAGCTTTCCTTCAGAATTAACTTTCTAGATAAGCCTTTCCTTAACAACCCTATAAATATACTTTCCTCTTTATTTTCATCTTACTGGCCAATTCATCACCTTCATATTTCTTTACTTCTACTGCACTTGGAGTTGTTTCTCTATTTATTACCTGTTCAGCTGCCTCCCCTCAGTCTTTACCACTAGACTAAGGATCTGTGACAACAAGCACTCTGGCTCTTTCTGTGTACTACTGTCTACCTAGTAGGGTTACCAGATACATAGAACACCCTGTATATATAATGCTGATGTTATAGTAGAAGTATATCTCAGTGTGAATGACTTTAAAAGTATAAGTACATCTCAAATACTTAGAAACCATAGCCTTCAAAATGTTTATCTCTAATCTTATACTGACATCCTATACTGAACTATTTGTGGTGTGACTTTAATTTTATTAATGTACAATTTCAAAATTCTATCATAGACATTTGTAATAAAGGTAAAGTCTACAAAGCTTTATCTCTGGGAGTCTCTAATATTGAGATTTTTTAAATACCTCTTTTGGCAGAATTATCTGACCTGAAATGACATGAGGCTATTTATAGTCTCTATTATACCACTTAGTTGAATATTCATATGTTTCTGGCAGACACATTAATGTACTTGATTACAAGCTGTGTCCTGATCTCAGGGGGATAGCTTACTGTGTATGTACTTTGTCGTTTTTATGAAATCTGAAAAATTCTGACACATCAGTCCCCAAGAACTTTTTTTTTTTCCAAGTAAATATTAGGAATTTTTCATTTTTTAATTTTGTTAATGTGCCATTGAATGAAATGAAATGATAGTTATTGTTTTCGATCACTATGTTTTAGTATCACTGTTATGCATCAATAGTGACCAAGTGTTGGCAAGAATGAGGAGCACCCAAAAATTTCAGACACTGTTGGTGGCTGTATAATGTGCCATATAAAACAATAGCTTCACAACTTGACAACTGTATATACCACTCCACACCTACCACCAAAATCCTAACACCATTCACTACCAATTTGCCCCCTTTCAAATTTGCCCCCTTTCAAGAGTTTTGTGAAGTGAGTGCATATGTGTGTGTGTGTGTGTGTGTGTGTATGTGGTGGAGGAGTGTAATATGCATAATAGGTACATAGAAATTTCTGGAGTAATATATTATAGACTCAACAATGATTACCCCTGAGAGGAAATTGTTTGGACAGTAAGATTAATTTATGCTTCTCTTATATTCAGTGTCTTATTATTATTACAATAAAACAATTGTCTTTTTTTCAGTGAAAGAGAGGCAAGAGCAAAATTGGCTGGAGGTTTTTTTTAATTTTTTTTTTTTTTTTTTTTTTTTTTTTTTAGGAAATAGTGGTCATTTTAAAAGACAGTTGTCAACCAGGCTCTGCCTTCACATGTTAGCTCAACATTACTGACTGCTGTCAAGGACCCAGAAAAAGTTCTGCACACACAGACAGCTGAATGCCTTTTGGGCAATGTGCATGCTCTAGTGGCAGGGATTTATATCAACAAAAACACTAATTTCACTTTAAAAAATTAAAATAAAAGCACTTGAAAATATGATGAGTGAATGAAGTACTGTTATTGGTGATGGCTTTGGCATGTTTTACGAAGTCTAAATGATTACTCATCCACTGTACATTTGCAGAAGTTCTTTAACAAAAGCCAGATGCATACGTAGTGGCAGGGGTTAGTAGGTGGATGGGAGGATTAAACTCATGAGTTTGTGAAGTATTGGTTTGAAGCTGTTTTCTGACTTGTCAACAGGCTACTTTTCTGAGTCAGCCCATAGGATGGCTTCCCAGGGTAAGTCTGATTTTGCTTTTCTGGGTTTAAAATATAAGTGGTAATGGAGATTTGACAAGTTGCCTTTTGCATTGAATTCTCTAAATTAATAGTGCCTGTGTATCTTCTGTAAGAAAGACATTTATCATATCCCAGCATGTTCTAGTGTTCCTGTGAAAGAATTTGCAAGGGAGATGGTAAAGGTCATATGTATGTTCTGTGGCTGGTACACGCAGAGCAATGTGACTGAGCCATGGCCCTTTGTCACCCTTTCTTTTATGGAGGATGTTTCTAATAAATTAGTGCAGCACACTTTATGTGCTTGTTTATGACCTTAAAAATGGTTTATATTTTGCTGAGTGGCCATTACTGATGCTTTATGGCATGTAATAATGGTTTCAACCTGCACATTTTTTTTTTGAACTAAAACAATGTCATGCATCAGTCAATGTGAAGTTCATTTTTTTGTCATTCTTTTAAAGGGGCTCTGGAGAACATTTAAAATTAGAATAAGTCCCTGGCTTCAAAATGTTGGTTCTTGAAGTCAGGAAAAGTGAATATTCCCTAAGTTCTTACAAATTAGCTTTAAGTAATTGCTGATGAAATTTTGAAAACTGCCTTTTCCCACTGACTAAATGCTCCTTTTCATTATTTATAGCATGGGGGAGCAACATCATGTGATAATTTTTAATGTTTAACCATAGCTACTTTTAAAAGGCAGTTTTCATTTTGTGGCTGCTTTTTGTCTACTGGTGTCTCATCCAGCACAGTCAAAGGTTTTATCTTTTTGTATCTTTGTAGAACACTGATGAATAGCAGAATCTGAGTAGCTCTCTAAATGGGAGAGGGGGCAGAGGAAGCTGGTCTGAGGGTCTGGAAGAGCCCAGTTGTACCCTCTGCCAGCATGGGTTGGAGGTACTGTACTCTCCCTCCCCTCTGTTCTGCACAGCAGTAGACGTGAGAGCTTTCTGATGTGAGAGCTTTTCCAAATGGCAGTGAGCTTTCTTGATGTGAGAGCTTTTCCAAATGGCAGTGAATCTCTATGCAGGCTCAAGGGTATTCGTCTCAAGATTTCAGTTCATCTGATCTCCCACAAAGGACAAAATTGATCTGTTTTAAATGCATCCCTACTTCAAGAAGGACTAGTGTATAAAAATGAGTCAGGGAATTTCAGTTGACTTCTTAAAAAATGAAAACACTCACTTTTAAACATAAAAGCTTCATGTCTTTAGTGCTGTGTAGATCACCTAGAAATATTTGCACCCCTTGAGGTCTGAAGCCTAGTGCCAAGGGCTACATAAATTGGGAGTTGGCTCTTTCTGGGCCATCAGTAGTTCTTGAATATTAGGGATAGGATTGGGAAAGTCTCAATAAATCCATCAGAGCCATCACTTAGGGACTTTCTCCTTCTGATATAAGCAACAGTATATTATGGAGTAGAATGTAAGATAAAACATGAGGGCTGCAGAGATGCCTCCTTGCTCTTGGTGAGTTCCATCTTGTTTCCAGTCCATCTCCCCTTCCCTGCTCCCCCTTGCAAGGATGTGTCTTCCCTGCTGTTAGACTTGCATAGGTAGAAAGTTACGGGGTACTCTCCCACTCCTTTTCAAACACTGCCTTTCTAGGAATGCTTCTATGGGTAAAACAAGGTGAACTACTGTTAGGTTTGAGAACATTATGTCCTGGGGTGAGCTGGAATACCGATTCCCTCCTGTCACACACAGAGGTACTTTGAAAGGCACAGGAATCTCATCTAAAAGCTTAATTAACTACCACCCTGAAATGGTTAAAATAATAAAGCCATTGTCTTTTGCAGTGAGAGAGAAAGAGGTAAAATGTGGTACCTGACAATGTCACCCTGTCACCTTTTCCAGCCACCTGTCCCTCCCTGGTTTGGAACCTGAGTAATAATTAGCTCAGTGGTTTTTTTTTTTTTTTTTTTTTTTTTTTTAAGAGCAGAGTGGAATCACTTATCAGT
Organism: Scalopus aquaticus; assembly: GCA_004024925.1. Classification (NCBI taxonomy): domain Eukaryota; kingdom Metazoa; phylum Chordata; class Mammalia; order Eulipotyphla; family Talpidae; genus Scalopus; species Scalopus aquaticus. The sequence continues at coordinate 126,649 of PVIJ01000143.1, forward strand.
GATTTCAGAGAAGATTATTATGTATATTGGCTAATTTGCCTCTGTTGATTTTGTCTTATTGCTGTCTTTCTTAGCGCTTTTCAGTATCTCATTAGAGGATCAGAAAGAATGCAACCCCAAATACCATTTTCCTCCTACTTGCTTGTTGCTACTTAGGTAATTTAACTTAGACACAGAATGACAGCTTTTATATTTTGTAGGGTAGAAATTTCAAGAATATACACATTTGAGCCCAATATATGTACATATGTACACATATATTCACTGATACGTGTTTACATATGTCTGTATACCTGTAGCCAAATCGTCTACGTAGTTTACTAAACTCTTACGTCCATATTCACAAAAAAAATTCAAATCTTAAAATAAATCTTCTGGGAGAAATAGAGAAAATTAGTAGGCAGTCTTCATGACATTTTAATATGTGTATTTACTACTTAGAAATGTTCAAATTGAGCTTTGTTTTGTGTAGTTAATTTTGGTGATACAATATTTGAAAAGGTGACAGATAAAAGGGCAGAATGTAATTCTTGAAGCTGTAATTTACGGAAGACTAATAATACAAGTCCATTTTCTTTTCCAAATGTGCTATTTCTATAATTTATATTTTTAACAAATCTTAGAACTAGAATGAAAATAGTAATTAATCTTAAGGACAAGAAATGATGCAACTATGCCAAATTTGGAAACTTCCAGAGATTCTCTTGGTGGTTGAGCATAGTCTTGACTTTTCTGATTTGTATTTTATAGAGCATAGTGGTGAACTGTGATAGGGTAGTGTGAGCTCATTAATGTTAAAAGATTGAGTCAATTTGGCAAGGCTTTTTTTAAAAAAGTAAACATATTTGATTTAGAAGTATAGTTCAGTTTTAAAGCCAAGTTAAGATAAAAAGGTCAGGAAAAGTAGTACCCTTATAAAACAAAGAAAAAAGACTGAAAGGAAAATACCAATATGTTTGTAAGTTAAGATGATGAGTGATTTTTATTTTCTGTACAGTGTGTTGGTTTCCTGTAATTTTTCCAATGTGAACAGATACATTTTTAAGAACATAGTACTTTCGAATCGGGGTTTTTTGGGGAGCAGGCCTTGAGTCCCAGGACCCCATGTGGGCTCTTCCTCAGTTGTTATCTTTGGTGAGGAAAGAATTCAACGATACCAAAGGCACAGAAAAGCAAACGATTACTTGATAGGTAGGTAGAAAGGAGAAGAGGAAGGCTCTTTGAGCAGAGGGGGCCCCGGGTGGGTGGCTACGGAGGTGGGGAGAATAGGTGCTTATATAAATAACTGGGCGAGGAATGGGGGTTTGGCCATTAGGTTTCTCTGTGATGCATCTGTTGCTGATTGGCTGGGACGGCGAGGGTCTCCTAGGCTATGGAGGTCCACTGAGTTTTCCCACGTTACTCAGCCTACTTTTCTTTCTTTCTTTTTTTTAAGATTTATTTATTTATTTATACATACAAGCTGGGGTACAGACCAGAGGCGTGGGGCGGCAAGAGGGTTCACCAGAGACAGAGTGGGGAGCAGAACAGGCAGATCAGAAATACACTGCTGAGGGGAGCAGCCGGTGAGGCAGGAGAGGTCTGCCGCGCCATGTGGGATTCTCCCCGGCTGGGTGTTGAACTCGTGTCGCCGCTGCCGACAGCGCCACAGCGCAGTGCTCAACTGCTGCGCCACCAGGGAGGCCCCTCAGCCTACTTTTCTGAAACCAGCTGTGGCCCATTGCAATTTTGCTATTATGTTGGTGTTGTGAACATTCCTTTTTGATTGAATTGGACTCATGGCTGAGATTGTTTCTCAGTCAGGTTGATAAATGGACTTGGGGCTTGGGGTACTGTGTCCCTACCTGACTACCTATACCCATTTCCTAGCTTCCTCCTTCACTTTCATGAGAAATTTTAGACTTCACAGAACTTTTCATTAAATGTCAAGTTAATTAATTTGTAATGAAAATGATGCAGATCAAATATAATGTGACCGGTTTCTCCTGGAGTTGGGCAGCATGATGATTTTGAGTAGTACTACTTACCTTGTAGCCAACTTTATTTTTTCAAATGACATTTTGTATAGAATCCAAGCATTTCTAAAAAATCACCAGGCAGTGCAAAATCCTGTAGTAAATACCACAGTCTTAGGAAAAATAGGGTTAGTGGCACCATACTCAAAGACAGTGACATAGTTAAAAACTTTTCTGAATAAGAACCCAGTAAAAACAGTGAACAGTGGACAGCTTTGCATTTTTAAATGGCTAAGCAGTATATAAATACAATAAAATGGGTACTTTGCTTGTTTGTGTGAGTGGGTGTGGAAAGGATTGCAGATTGTCAGTTACAGCAAAGGGTGGAACGAGACTTATCTGACAGTGGGTGGAAAGCGGTAGCCACAGATGTGGATGGCTGTGCTGTAGGACACGCACCATAAACTGATGTGGCCAGTAGATGTTTGAGGTCGATGCATTTTTTGTGTTCCTACACTGCTTGACTTAGCAGCTTTCTGTGTTCTACCTAGTGTTTCTTGTGTACAAAGTCATGCACAAGCCAACCCAAACTCATTTGGGTTATGCTCAAATTCTTCCCTAATGTATAAATCATGTTTCGGCATTTTTGAGTTTTCAGAACAAGCATTATACAGAACTAAGTTTGTATGAGATAAAAGAAGGAAAACTGCACTAGCTTTTGGCATGTCAAGAGCCCAGTGATCCAACCCCTGTCACTTATCCCAAGGATTCCATAAAGCATTGCTGTGTGGCTTAGAACTTGACTGTCCTTGTGTTTGTGACCTTGTGCACAGGTAGAACAATGTTCCTTTTGTGAAGACGTCTGGTTCTACCTATGTAGCCTTCCTTGGCCAGTGGCTGGAAGCATGCCAGGTTCTTCAGCATCACAAAGTTCAGTCTCAGTACCAGGTGGACAGGCCCATAAAGAGAATGGCCTTGAATTTAACCCCATAGAATACCACATTCCAGGTTTTTGTCAGGGAACCTGACCTTGAACATGGTGCTACTCAATTCTTATCAAATGCTTCTATGAAAAACTGGTGTTTATGGATGACAGTCTGGAGGATGAATTCCATCTCTTTGCGCACTCTGTAACAGTGAGGAATTATGGAAATATTTGAAAAATCATTTTTCCAAGGTAGTTTTTGCTTTGATTTGTCAAATAACATAAAATAAAGGCATGGGAATTTTATAGTTATCAAAAGGAGTCTTTGGTTAAAAAACAGTTAAATGATAGCTACTATAAAATCTATACCTGAAATAATCCAGATGAGCAGAAATTTCTGTCTTTAGAAATTTGCCCCGCATCCACCTCTGTTCCTAGATTAGTTTAACTAAATTTCATGTAATATTATGCTCTGCCACTGTTGTAGGTTATTATAAAAGCTAGGTCCCTATGAATCCTGATTGTATGGGGTGCCTGTCTTGTGAATGTTTTAGTGTCCTCTTTAGGAAGAATCTTTGGAGAAGTGTCTCTCTGGTTTTGATACCGCAAATGACTGTACTTCTACACAACTTTGGGCTTTTATTATACGGATATAGTTAGTCATGTAACTGATCATGTCTTCTTCCTCTTTATGGTCACAAGCAATGTTGTCTTTAACCCACACATTTAAAATTATTTTTAGCCAAAAGTAAAGCTAGTTTGCAAACATTGGAAAATAAGGAGATTTTTGTACTAGTGTGCTTGAATTTTTAGCATCTATTGAAAAACCAGTTCTGGCAACACCGGACTCATATGTCTCCATGTTAGCCATGGAATTCAATAAAGTAATGCCATTTTCTCTCTTTTTTAAAGATTTATTTTATTTATTTATGCATACACGAATGGAGTGTAGGCCAGAGGTGCAGGGGTCGGGGGAGGGGGTGAGTTGATTCACCAGAGACAGAGTGGGGAGCAGAACAGGAGGATATACTGAAATACGCTGCTGAGGGGAGCAGCTGTTGAGACAGGAGAAGTCTGCTGTGCCATGTGGATTAGCTCCCTGGCCGGGATCGAACTCAGGCTACAGTGGCTGGTAGGCGATAGATAGCTTTATAGCTCTGAAACTTAACCTCTGCGCCACCAGAGAGGCCCCATTTTCTTTTAAATAGAACCAGCACTTTTTAAGTTTGTCTTATTCCTTTACTCTAATTGCCTGGCCCCTGTAAACATTGGATTTTCTACTCCTTGCTTAAAAATAGGTACAACTCACCTCTGGAAAATATAAAATACTTTTATTTGTATTATGTGTACTAATCTCCCTACTGTTGTTTTTCTTGAATTCTCTATTGTAAATCCTATTTCCTCTACTTTTGCATGTTAATTTTCTGTTGTTGTTTTTTATCTTTATGTGTGGTGTGTTCTTACATAAATTGCCTTAAATTCTTTTGAGAAGAAAGGTATAAAATAAAAATAGAATGACTTCTTTCCCCTCCTCAGATCATTTTATTTTTATTTTTTGCTTGGCAAGAGTTTCAAATGATTTCAGCTATTTTTCTGACCTATTTTAGAGTCTACTTGATTCTAGTACCATCCAGAGTTCTGCAATTCTTTGTGACTTTTTTTTTATATAATTTTCATAGACACTATGAGGAAATGTTTTGCCCCTAAAATTGGTTGACTTTCTGTAATCTTGCATTAAGAACTCAAAATCTAAGTAAACTGGAAGAAGTTGTTCATTCAGTTTCTGAAAGGGAAGATTAGGAAACCATGACCAGATCCTTACTGTTATTTGCCAACTGCAAAGACCTTGAGACGACATTGTTCAGTTCCTGCATATGACAGTGCTGTGGCTTCTGAGGAATTACGGAGAAAACAATGGTTGTTACTTGCCTGAAGACTTGCTGACTTTAATCTTACAGTTTGATGTTAGTGCAGCCCCAGTAATGTTGACAGTAACTCTGAACTTACCAAAATGTGGAATCACTAATTTTTAGTGACAGTTCATGATTTCCATAGTCCCTTGAGAAATCTGAAGACCCAACAAGCGTGACCAACATTCATCCTTGGACTGGTTTGTGTCCGGTTCTCCACGTCCTTCCATTCCTTCCTCCCCCCACTTTTGCTCTCTCCCCCATCTCCATGGCACTGAAGCAGAATGCCACTTACTCTGTATCCCTCTATATTCTCAATGTTATTTAATGCCATGTTGGTGCATCAACCCAAGTCACTTTGCTGGTTAAGCATATTGGACACTTTAGCAGGCACTATGAAGGATTTTCTTCATTGTCCCTTTCCCCCCCAATTTTAGGGTTGTAAGCATCCTCAGAAGGAGTCTCATTGGGGAAGGGTGTGTTTAGGTAGAAGAAATACTGGACTCTTTCATTCAACACATTTACTGAGTACCTACTCTGTCCCAGACACTGTTCCTGTGCTGGGGATTGAATAGTGGATAAAACTGGCAAAAATATCGCTATTGGAGTTTACATTCTGGTAGGAGTGGTAAGTGCTATGAAGAAGAATATAAATTCAGAGTAGTGTTCCTGTTTAATTTGAGGCTGAAAGGGTAGACCTTACTTCTGAGGTTCCTTTGGAACAGAGATCTGAGTTAGTAAACTGAAGAGTAAGCCTTGCAGGTGTTTGAGGAAGAGCAATTAGGCTGAGGGGACAGAGGCAAGAGGAAAATCCTGAGGAGGGAACCTGCTTGGATTTGGCTTTAGACATGCTTTTATTTCAGAACTGCCTGTCCTAATGGTATGAATTTGGGTCATTTGCTTTTGCCCTCTGGACCATGTCTGTGAACTCATCTTTAAAATGGTAAGACTCTACCATAGAGTAAGACCATGCTTTTCTCAGTAGTCTTTAACTAGGGTCAAGCCTGTTCTTTGGCTGTTAATAAGTATTCCATAAATATTTGTGCAATTAACTGGTGGACACATAAGTAGTTACAAAAGCATGTAAGGCACCTCAAAAGCAGGTCTTGGTTAAGTGAATATCTGTCACCCTTCTGTAGATTATAATAGTGGACATGGCCAGCATTGAAGCACATGTACAAGGAATTTTTTAAAATAGAGACTCCACATTCTCTTTGTTTAGTAAGACACAGCTATAAAGCCCAATAAGGGATTATTATGACCAAAAAAGGGACCTTGATTATTATACTCATTGACTAGGAGGGAGCAGTTCCCCAAGTTCAAGTGACTATTGGTTATCCTCCAGAAAGACCCTGGGAGCTAACCTGAAAGTGGGGACTATGTCTTTGTTGTTAATAGCTTTTGTATCGGTATGTCCCAACTTCTAGCACAGTACCTGTAGGTTCATATCAGGAGATTAACACGTATTTGTTAGAGATGAACAAAATCAAAGCAAGCATATGTTTCCAGCCCCTTCATGAAATAGTGTTGGAGTCACACTGGTAAGATATAGTACATTATGCCTGTTTTTTTTGTTGTTGTTTTTGTTGTGTATTTTTTTTTTGGCAAGAAAGACACACTTTTTAGAATAAAAAGATGAAAATGGCACCAAAACCATGCATAGCATTAATGTCTTATTTGCTTTAACTCATTTAGTTATTAAACTCATTTACAATGGGGAAATGGAGGCTTAGAATTAGTAAGTGGTAAATGTAGGTAATTTGAGTCCAGGAGTTGTGTTCTTAACTCCTAGAATGTGTTGCTTACAGGAAAGAATAACTAGAAATAGAAAAACAGAAGTAGAATAATGGAATGTGTTAGTGGCATTAGTACTGATGATCCTTTCTGTTGATAGAAGTTTCATCCCCAAATGACAAGTTTTAGTAGAAGAGAAAGATCTGCTTTAAAACTCAGCATTTTTCTAGTTTTCTTGTGATACCTCAGACTGTTTTGGTTCAGTTTCTTAGTAATTTATCAGGTTTTCTGAAAGCCATTTGGGAGCCCCTTACCAACATGAATATTTGTTTGTTCTGATTCTGGTAAGATTGTGGGTATTTTCAAATTGCCACATCCACCTCCTCTATAGCCTATTAGCTCTTTCTATCACATTCACATTTAATGATGTGCTAGCAACATTATCCTGTCCTCAACCTAAATGTTTCCTGCTCTTCCAAACTCGTGAACAAATTCCTCTACTGCTTGTTTTTGACAATTGAGTTATATTCATCTTTGATGGAATGAGATCATTTAGTATTGTGCTTCAGCAGGAGAACAAGTTTAAAGCAGAAAGGAAGCTTGGTGAATTTGGAACTGCCTGTTTCAGGGAGGCTCATTAGAATCCCTCTATTTTCATTTGTGTGCTTTAAAGTCAGGCTACCTTGTGATTTTTGTAGACTGTGTCAGCTTAGATAGCAGAGAGAAGGAGATATCCTCGCCGGCTTTCTGGGGAAGATGAGAATGGTTGTGTTTCTCATGACTGAATTTTTCCAGTGCTGACTGTATGATAATATCACTCTGGCAAATATTGGCTGGCCATGGAACATTTTTAAGAGCAAGGATTTCATGAATGTTCTGTCTATTGCCATGGCTGAGGAATCAAAACAAAATATTCTCCACACATTTCCTCAAACATTCATGGATGGATTCCAATATATTACTTTTATGTTAGCTCCTTGACCACATGCAGAATTTAAAATAAAATATTACTGAAAACCCAAAGATTAAGAAGGATTGGGTAGAAAATTTTGTATCTTTTCCCCTTTTTGCATAGTAATTCCATGCTAGGAACCTTAACATAGATGAACTGAATGCAGACAGGCTCTGTGAGAATTTATGTTTTCAGATTCTTGTTATGGACATGATAATAATAACAATAATATGTAACATCTAGTAAGCTCTTGATAGTAATCTCTGGTCTCACTTAGGAGCAGTGATGTTGAAAAACAAAACAAATCCACCGATATCCCAATGATTGTCATATTTTCTATCCCCCCCCACCCCTGCTTTCTGGAGCATCACATTTTTATGTGATTAATGAGAATAAGTATTAGGGTGTGAGTTTACAAGGTGAGTATTTTGAGAGGTGGCTTTTTGCACTGGGACTTTATTTGGGCAAAGATCCTTCTCTAGTACCTCACATGTCTAAGACTATAAATTTGGCACAAACAGGAACCAAGGAATTTAGCTCTGGTGCTGTTATGTAGAAGTTCCATTTATGAGGCCATGTTACATCAGGCCATGGTGACAGGGGCAGTGATGATGAAGTGAATAATAATGGCAGCACTACATTGAGTGCTCACATCATTTCTGATTTTGTGCCAAGTGCAAGCCATGGGTCTCCTCACAACAGGCTACAGGGTCAAGCTCTTCTTATCTCCATTTTATTTTGTTTTTTAAAGATTTATTTATTTTTGTATACAAGCTGGGGTGCAGGACAGAGGTGTGGGATGGTGTAGGGTTCACCAGAGACAGAGTAGGGAGCAGAACAGGCAGATCAGGCTGAAATACACTGATGAGGGGAGCAGTGGGCAAGGCAGGAGAGATCTGCTGCACCATGTGGGAATCTCCCATGCCGGGCATCAAACTCCCCTCTGCAGCTGTGGACTGCTCCATAACACTGAGCTTAACCCCTTGCGCCACCAGGGAGACCTTTCTTAACCCCCCTTTTAAAGATGAGGAAACTCAAGCTTTAAGGCCTTGAATAATTTCCCGTTGGGTGCTACTGATGGGGAGGCACTTGATATGAATCCCGTTCCATCTGAGCTCAAAGTCTGGGCTCACACCTCATTCCCACCACACCTTTCTAGAAGTAAGAAGCTCTTCCCTGAATATTTCACTGACCTGTCACCTCTTGCCCTGCTTCACTCCGCTTTAGATTTTTTTTTCCTGCCTACAGCTCACTGAAGCATGTACCTCTTCATCAGAGTTTCCCCTTCCCTCCATCTTTGCCTGGTGAATTCTTCAGAACTTTGGTATACTGGGTTTCTTCTTTTGAGTTCTTATAATACTTTGGCCCTTTCTTAAAGCCCATTGCAACAAATAGTTGCTTTACCATTCCTGGGATTTCTAGACTGTGGCCTAAGCATTCAATTAACTTTTGAGTGTGTGCCTATGTGAACCTTTTTCTGGAGAGAATCTGTAATTTTCATGTGCGTTTTAGAAAGGACTTGACCGAAAAGTTGAAGACATTATTGTCGTGATCATCGTCCCCCAAGTAATGACCATCTAGAGGGAGGTGCATGACTAAGAAATATTTATTTCCTGAAATGGATATAATAATATGATTTTGAGTATCTGCATCAATGAACATACTTAGTAAGACGTTTTTGTGGTGATATAACCTCTGTGTTAAGAACGGGGATCCAGATCGCATTGTGTCTTGGATTGAATTCTTCCCCTGCATACTCATAGCAAATTATATATTCTTCCAAAAACTCATTCTCTCATTGGTAAAATAAAGGACATCATGGTGGTATATAAGTTAGAGGTTATTAACTGAGGTTTAAAATTAGGTACTGCATGTAAAATGCTTAGTGCAGGAGTGTATAGGCTGCCTTCCATAATTAGCTACTGTTATTATTATGACCTAACATTTGAAACGGCTGAAGGGTGAGGTTCTCATGATTTTCCTAATGACTGTCATGGAGATATTAAAACCCTCAGAGCAAACAGAAAGAGTTGTCCTGCCACTTTGAGGTCCAAAAGCTTAGAACCAACGTGTTTTCTCTAGCCATGGTGGCAGGTGCAGTGCAGCTCAGATACCTCCCCAAATTGTTGTTTTTGGACATTTCCTTTTCCTGTGGCTTTGACCCTGGCGGTGCAGTGGTTCAGGCTCTGCAGATGAACACCCTGAAATGCTAGCTAATGGAAATTTCGTGATGTGGGCATTCTGCCCCCAAGGAGTTGGACATATGCTTTTTGTGTTTAAATCAACAGAAAAAAATGCAAGCTGTAGCTACCCCTGCACATAATCGTTGAAGTAGCCCTTTTCCTCAAATGTTCTTTGAGCCCTTGAGTGCTGGGCCTGTCACTTGTCATCCCCTCTGGGCATTACAGGTAAGTCCAGTAGGTCGTATGAAAGGCAGAGGCTGACAGGGCATAATGACTTATGAACATAGCATTGGGGAAGAGTTGTCCATAGATCAGGACATACACAATATTTATAGAGTGTGGCCATGGGGTCACTTTGGCAAGAGTCAGCTTTCAGAAAAATGCTTTAGTTTGGGTACTTCTGAAATCTGTCCCGTAATGTGCACTAAATATAGAAAAGGTATCTGGAAATCTCTTTACAGAAAATATTGTGAGCTGGATTTCATTAACATAAGGGAGAAAACTGTCAACTACTTTTTCAGTAGACAACTTTTTTTAAATGTATATCATTATACCATTTTTTAAACCACTTGTAAGTGTATTAACTTGGGTGAGTCATTTGCCAATATCCTTTTCCGAAAAATGTTAAAAATGTATAACAGCTTTATTCACAATCATCAAAAACTGTAAATAGCCCAAATATCCTTTCACTGGTAAAAGAATAAACAGGCAGTGCTCTACTGGAATGCGAAAAGGAATGAAGAGGAATGGACAACACGGGTGATCTATGTTTTCTCTGGTTACATTTAATTCCAAAAAAGCCAAAATTATAGAAGCAAAATAATTAGGTGGTTCTGGGGAACAGGGACAGGTGACATTTTTACTTCAAGGGGGTGACCCAATAAGTGCTTAGAGATGGTTGATCTGCTCTGTATCTTGATTGTGGTGATCGTTCCTTGCATTTCAAAACTTAAGAACTCTGCACCACAAAAGTTGATTTCAATGTATATAAATAAAATAACAATAAAATTAAAGAGGAGTTTAGTATCTACCCAACATACTCAGAGATAACTATGGGCTTGTTTTGAAAGGGGCAATACATGTCATTTAGATCTATAAATATTTATTAGCTGCTAGAATATAATATTTTATAGGAAATCATGATGGGCGCACTAGTCCATGTGTTCAATGGTGTAACAATACACTGATAAACAGACACGAAAGCTCTATGGTGATTAAAAGTTTATAATTATAATATGGGAGTTAGAGAAGGAGGCGACATCTCGTTGGGATCATGAATGCTTTTTGTTAACAAGTGAGGAAGGTTTGTCAAGGAATAATCTTTAAGAATGGGTAGATTAAAAAAGTTTTTTAGTTGACTTTTAATCAAGCTATAACATTCTTACAGAAAAATATACAAATCTTTATGTATCCTGCCTGATGAATTTTCACCATGAAATGAGCACCCAGCCTATGAGACAGACCACTGCTAACACCCTTCTGCCTTCTGCTGGTCAGCTTCTCCCCCAGTATAATCACTCTCCTGACTTGTAACTTCATAGATTGTTGATGTCTGGGTGTTGCTGGATTTTATACAAATGGGATCATGCAGCATGTATTCTCATGCCTGGATTCTTTTGCTGAATATTATGTGCATGTAGTGTGTGGCAATAGTTTATTCCCATGGGATATTCCATTATATATTTGTGTAGAGAGTGAAGGAGAAAGAAAAGTGAGCCATAGCACTGATCTGGGGTTCCCTTAGCCAGTTTAGTCAAAATGCACTATTATCCTTCTTATTATCCTAAAAGAATGACCTATTCTTGCTATCACTATTTCTTTACTTTCCATATATTCCTTACATGTTAGTGTTTAAAAATTGTTAAATACAGCACAGTATAGAAATGTGTCTAGAATCTATTGGTTTAGTAAACAATAGTAAAGTGATAACCATGTACCCTTTATTCATTGTTAGATACAGTACGCTCTGGAAACCTCATCTTTGATTGTATATTCCTTTCTACCCCACACTTAAGTTAAACCACCACCCTGAATTTTTATGTTAACCACTCCTTTGTTTTTGTTATAGTTTTATAATCTATGGATACATCCCTAAACTATGCTTTGAACTTCAAACAAATAGAATCATATAGAAGTATTCTATGTGACTTGCCCGTTTTTAAAACTCACCATTATTTTTTACTTTATCCATGGGGAAGCATATAGATATAGAGTTTATTTACTTTCACTGTATATAATAGTCTGTTGTGTCCATAGTATTCAATTTATCGATCTATTCTGCCATAACTTTTAATCCCTGTGCAATTATTTAATCACTCAAAATAGTTTTTGCAATATCTAAGTACTGTATCATCTGAAAGAGTAAAGTATAACAATATACTGGGTCTAATAGACTTAAAAACTATAAACACATTGGTATTTTTGCTTGGTTATTTAAAGTTTACAGTGAGTTGAAACTACTTTGTCTTCTATATTAGAGAGGTACTTACTGTAAAAGGCAGTTTCTCAACCTCGGCATAGATATTTGGCACCAACTGTTATTAGTTGCTGGGATGGTCCTGTGCATTATAGGATATTTAGCACCATCCCTGGCTCCTGCTTACTAGATTTTTATAGCACTTCCTTCTTGATTTGTAACAACCAAAATTATCTCTAAAAAATATGAAATGTCCCCTGGGGATAAAATCTGAAGGATTAAGATTTAGTGAAGAGTCATTGAGTTTTCCTTGACCAATTGGAGAGAATCATCTCTGTGACTTTACTGCTCTGTCCCAGCCCCAGGGAGGTGACTACAGAACTGTAGGATGTTTTTATTTTCTGGCAGTGGACCTTTCCTGGCTCTGGAGATAAGCCATTCCTCTTCCAGTGGTTCTGGAATCTTATACTTAGGGATTCAGGTCTATAGTCTACTTACCCACAATTCTTGCTTTAATCCCCCTCCCACCCTAGAATAGTCTTTATGTGTCTGGTGAGATGATCGTACTCATTGCATTTATCAATTTCTTCCATTTCCCCCCAAACAAGGAAAAACAAAACATATAGTTACTGAAATTGTCAGTTTAGAAAATTACTGTGTATGTGTTAATAAACTGAAGTTAAATGCTGGTGAACTGTAAGAAACAGAGTTCTTAAGTTTTGAAATGCAAGGAACGATCACCACAATCAAGATACTATTTTAAACACATTTATAGCATTACTGAGAGTTTAATATTAATTTGAGATTAAGAGTCATAACAAAATATGCAGAATGATAAATGGTAGGACCTTTTGATCTTTAAAATTAAAATTTAAGATATTTAAATTAAAATGTATTTATGTGACACACAGTTCTCCCATAACTTTGTGTATGATTTTTTTTTTTCTTTCAAGTACAACACAAAGCCAGTGAATGAATCCCAAAGCATTGTAAAGTTAGCTCCATCTAGTGTATGAAAGTATTATACAGCCAGGGGAAAAAAAATCTGTACTAGGAATTTCCTTTGGTACTTGATTATGAAATCAGAAAGAAACCAAAACAAAATTGGTCTATAAGCTGTATTTGTGCCCCAAGAGATAATACAGGCAGAAGTGACCTTTACAGCATAAGAGGGAAGGTTGTTATATATTAAAACAACTCTTGGAACATGCCTGACATTTTATTCTAACAGCCTTGTCATTTTTTTTTCCTATGTAATGAGGTCTTGTTTATAGCACTATCATGTCACTTCCGTTGTGATAGTCTCAGTCCTACTTGGCTAGGCCTGAGCTTTAACTGTATGGATCATATCTGAGAGTTATGCTCACTTTCCACATTTAGGGAGGGATTAGGGCACGACCCACTTACTATCATTTCAGAACCCTGCATGATTTTCTTTATCAGACCAAATTTCTTTGTAGTTGTTAACTTCTCTCTACAATAGAGTAGGTCACTATTTGTGGACTGTGATTAATCTTGATTCCATTGAATGATCTGGTATATTCTTTTCTTAATCAGTATTTCCCAAATTTCAGCCATTCTTAGGCTAACTTCATGAGTTTTGCTCCTATATAGTACCTGTGAGCTTTAAAAAATCAAACATATATTTTAAAAAGGTTATAATAAATGGAAGTACACATAAAATAAATATAATAAAAGTGGAAGAAAATTGTTAGATTCTTACTAGGCGTATTTTCTGGAAGAGCCTGAGACTGAGAGCCGAGTTTTTTATTTTTTTCTTGTTACAAAAGGCAAGTGTTGAGAGATTGAAGACTTACTAGCATCAAACAGAGACTATTCCTGAGATGAAAGAAATATGAAAGGGCCTTTCTCACTGTGTAATTCATGGTTATTTAATGTGGAGTCTATATGTCTCCCTTTGAGATCATCTCACTTTGGGAAACTTTTATAATATTTGCCATCTTTGCCAAAGGAAGTTCATCCTTCTCCCCCAAATTTTCAGATGTCTTATTTCCATAAAAGCCTTTTAAATTAATTATTTCCTTTTCTTAGTATAACCTTGCTTCTCCCATTAATTATCCTTCGTGTTGAGTTACTCCTTTTAACTTGCATAAAATTCCTCACCCTTTTCCTACCATTTAACTGAAGACAATGTGTGTTTCTTTATGTTTTTTTTCTAGTGAATTCCATTAATTTAATTCATGCTTAGGATAAATATCCCAGGAAGCCTCCTTCATTCTCTCTCTTTTTTTTTTTAAGGCAGGTGATGTGTACAGTGGCCTAGAAAAGCACCATGGTCAATCAATCATTTAACCCATTGACAGACAGTTATTGGGTATCTTCCTGGGCCTGGGAAATTGTGTCTAAAGGATGAAGAGGTGAACTAAGCAGACAGTGATTTACACCTTCATGAATTCAGAATCTAATATGGCTTATGGGGTTCAGACAACTAAAGAGACATCTCAGTGCAAGGTTCTAATTTTAGAATTCATTTACTTTTGTGATTGTTAGGTAACTTGCATCAATGTGGAACACAGAGAGCGGCTTGTTGGTTCTGGTCTTTCAAACACCAGTTCTGCAACTCATTTGAATCTTGACTTTGGGCAAGTTATTTTCCTTACTCCCTATTCCTCAGTTTCTTTATTTAAATAAAAAGAGTAAATGTGAGGTGTGATATGCAAATATTGGATACAGTTATCAGTGTGACTATATGATGAATTCTTTCTTCTTTCTTCCTCCTCTTTTTAAAAAATGAAGTAAAAAATATATATTATATATAGCATACATTATATGTATATTTTTAAATTTTCTGCCTGGCACACTTGGAAATAAAAGTACATTTGGTCCTTGCTTCAGGATTAGAAACTGAACATTCTATTAAGGACAGCATCATTGTAGGTGGTGATTAAAGATTGAAAATCCATATAATTTCCCAGTCATTTAAATTATAAATTACTTGAGCATTCATTGTTACTTTAAAATCTAAAGGTTTTATCTAAAGAATCTAAAGTATGATATACTAGTGATGTATCTCAAGCACACTAAAGAGTTCCTGGGACACAGGTGCACAATGTTTGATGAATGAAGGAATGAGTTTTCATGAGAATATTTTGATTCTTCTGTCTTTTACTTATGATTTTGTCCATGTCCAAAAACCAGTTTTATTTGATATTGGGAGCCATATGCGTTTGAATGGGAATCGTTATTATTCTCTGCATCTACATCACCAGTCTTGCTGTATCTATCAGATAATAAATACTTAGAAAGTGCTAAAGGGAGAATTAGGTAGCTTTGATAGGCATTTTTTAAAAAAAATAACACAAGCCTAATTTTTTAAGCAAAGCTTTAATTTTGTCTTTATGTCACTTCATGTGGCAGTATTACTTGAAATTACACAGACTATTAATTTAAAATATTGGTTATTTTAACATTTTACTATCAACATAAATATACATTTTGATTATAGGCAAGACTCCCTAGAGTGTAAATTAGATACAGAACGCTAATGTGTATTGAGTTTATTATGATTGATTGGATTTAATCAACAGACAGGAAGCGTTTCTGTGCAAATATTATTTTTCTCATTTTAAATCCTGTTTGCTCAGCATAACTAAAACAGGATGTCATTAGTATAAGTGCAAGTTGAGAAGCTTTAGAAGTTTTGGAAATTTGACTTTTAACGCAAACTTATCATAAGGTGATCTATTGGATACAATGAGATCTGATTTGTTTTGCTTATTTAAATACGTGATTACTTGCTTGACCTCTGGTTATGATTATATAGTGAAAATACAAATTTAAAACATAATTGACACATTCAATCAGAGCAGAAGTGACCATGTACTAGAATACTTTTTGTCTGTGTCTAAGCCAACCGTTGAAAAGGCATAGTAGTTATCCAATATCAAAAGAAATACCCAATCACCACCATCTTGGTTTCTAGTTATTCATGATGAATATATTCTCATTTTCTCTATAATTTCCTGAGCCTACACATATTTCAAATCTGTATAACCTCTTCATATATCAGGTTTTAAAAGTATTTTCACTGTTGCCTCCAAATAACTTACTTATTTGCCCTAAAACTTGAAGATCCTTGAGGCTCTAGGGACTGACTTTCATTCCTACATACACTATTCAGAAGTGACTCCTTCCTACCATAGTGTTGATTGAATGCTTATTTTTTCAGTTACACTGTTAAGTACTTTTCATACTTAGCTTCTTAATTTAATCATAATATTCTTATATTAAATAGGTAATATCAGTATCTCTATTTTAGAGATCTTGAGACTCAGAAGTTAAATCACTTACCAAGGTAAGCTGAGGATATGAACAGTGCATGGGTGCCTTTGTGTGTGTGTGTGTGTGTGTGTGTGTGTGTGTGTGTGTGTGTGTATATGAACATTGCGCTATCACCTGTGCTCTTTCCAGTTGAAAAGTGATGCTAAGTTTATATCCAAAATTACCTGTAATTCAGAACAGTATTTCTTTTAAAGTGAACCCTATGTGAGATTATATCAAATATCGCAGTGAAGGAAAATAATCTTTGTATTGATTATTATATTAAGCAAGAGGACCAAGCTAATATTTCATATATTTCTCCCTAAATTGCTTGCTTAAAAATTTACTTCAGGCAGCATTTGAAATGCTCCTTTGTATACTTTTATTCTCAGAACAGATTTTTCTAAACAGTTTAAAATTGATATTTTTTTCTCTCTGGATGTTTGTAATGGTTCTTTTTAAAAATGCTGACTAATTAGGAAGGTGACAAGTAATAACTTTGTAGTTATAATATTTGTCACTTTGATTTATAGTAAATTTGAATATTAGGTATTTTTCTTTTCTAAATTACCTATGGATTTTTTTCTGTTTTTTTTAAGTTAATTTGAGTCTTTAAATATAAGTAATTAATATTTGGGTCTAATCTGCAGCATATGTTTCCTTGCATTTTGTTGTTTGCCTGAAAATTTTGTGTAATTAAAAAATTATTGTGTGCAATAAATCTTTTTTTGAGGAAAATTATAATGCCCTTGCGAGTCTAGATCAAGTTTACCTGGGGTCATCTTGGTCTCATCTGTATTTTCCTTTTTAAACTTTCAGGGCTTCTTTGTGTGCTAGGTACAATGAGTTGTCTTTCAGAAGACTCTGTACCTTCATTGTTACAGGGAGATCTGTTCTTAGAAGTAGAAAACATTGGAGACAGGATGAAAGAGATAAACATGATTGAGTGGGACTGAACAGTTATTTCTGCAGATAGATAGTCTTTAAACATTTCCTGCAGTCTTGTTTTAAGGGTCTTATGTTAAAACTGCTGGGTCAGTTCTTAGAACTTTGTATTCCAGAACTTTATCTATGAAAGTGAGTTGTGTTCAACAACTAAACAGTTCCAAACAAAGAATATACAATTGTACTTCCCATTTATGCGTGTTGTCTTCTTAATTAAATGTCTTCAAATGATGCTTTTAGGTTCTTCTTAGTGGATCTTTCTTTTTATTTTGTCACTGATCCAGCCATCTATCCAGCAAATATTTATTGAGCACTTACAGGCACTGAGAAGGAAATAAACTCCCTCCAAGTTTCAAAGCCAGTTAAACAAATAAAATGATTGCAAGTTGGATTAGGTCCTATAAAGGCAAGCAATAAATACCACCAAGAAAACAAACAACAGAGATGGCTATTCTTTCACCTATAGGGTGGATGGGAAAGACCTCTGTGAGGGAGAATGCAAAACATGTGAAACCTGGTCAGAAAGATGAGGAGTCACCCATGGGAAGGAGTTGTTGGAGTGGGTACTCTGTCCTCTCTCCCCACTCCTAACATAGAGATAGGCGTGAGTTTGGTGAGTCTCTGTCTTCTCTATAAGCTCCCCATATCCCTGAAAGCAATGACTCTTACATGCTGGGCAAATCAGTGATTGTTTGAATTGTAGGGCTTTTTTGGTATCATCCGGTTTTCACTGAACAGGAGCATAATGGTGCATGGAGAGAGTTTCACAACTACTTTCATTGTACTCCTTAATTGCCTTATGATAATACCATGACTGAACATTTAAAGCATATCTGTAGTAATTCTAAGTGCACACTTGAAAAATTAAATTGTGCCAGTAAAACTTCTTTATTCAACAAATAATGGGAGCTTATTTTTCTGTTGTATTTCAACATTCTTGGATAATTTGCATAAAGTATATTACATATAGTTATATATGATATAATATATTGCATATTGGTATTTCCCAGATCTGACTTTACATTAAACTTTCATGAGAATCTTTTTTAAAATACAGAATTCCAAACTGTGACCTTGGAAAATCTCCCTTAATCATTTGTTTGGGGAAAGATTCTTGACATTTATACTTTTAAATATTCCTGAGTTTAAGAGAATGGGATGGGGTAGGAAGAGTTTTCTGATAGGAATACTGGTTTAGGAACCGTTGGCTGGGATCAAAGGAAACATTTGAAGAACTTGCAGATGCTTCTTAAATTTTATGTAGGAGGTGGCTCGTGGGTCAGAACAATGCTTGGCTCATAGTAAACCCTCAAGTATCTTCTGTTGGGAGCTGGTGAGTAGAAGTGTGACTTTACTAAATAGAACAATTACTATCAAAAGAAAATATATAGGACAGTGGTGTGCTTTGGGGACAATAAAGCACATAATTCCCAAATAAAATAAAATAAGAATAATTCTGACTGTCTTTAAAACAGTAGTTCTACTTTTCTTCAGCTGAGTTTTGGACATTATAACAAGTAAAACCTCTTATCTCTTCTCTAACCGGTTCAGCATGGTGATTGAATTTTCCTTCCAGAAAGATCCTCATGTCCAAATTTAGTATCAAAAAAAAAAAAAGTTGGCTGTCACTTGGATAGCTGATAGTTTAAAGTTCCATTTAGTTAAGGTAATAATCTTTGGAAAGGTAAGTGAAAATTCTGATGACCCTAATCATTTTGTGGGATTTGGGACAAGGAATAGTTATTAAAATTTGAAATATATTGAAGTACAGGTAACATTTTTTTTCTTCATTGACTATTTCATTTTCTTTTTCCTTCATTACCAATTCTTAGTTTGTGTTTAAAGTTAGGGCTTGTCTTGCATATGAAACGATTAATGGACTTCTCCGTTCATAGCAGCACTGTTCACGCTTGCCACAAGAACTAACCTAAAAGTCCACTGACTAATGACTAGATAAAGAAATTCTGGAATATATATTCAATTCAGCTATTTAAAAAGATGAAATGGTGTCTTTAGGGACCAAACAAATGGACCTTGAGGTGATTATACCAAATAAAATAAGTCAGAAGGTGAAAGTGGATGGTTTCACTTATCTGTGTATTATAAATAACAAAAAAAGAAAATACACTGGAAAAGTATAGCAAAAGCAAATCTTTGTGAAAAAGTTTACTGATTACCAGAGGGAACAAGAGGAAGGAAGGAGAGTTGGGAAAGAAAGAGGATAGGACATTGGCACAGGAGGTTTGGTGGAGGGTGAGTGAAGCATATGCATATATGGAGAAGTAAAAATGTACCTCCAAAGTTATATAGACATGTAAACAACTGACAGATTCAACAAAAAATAAATTTAAGGTTTATATGTGTGTGTGTGAGACTTGGGATACACATCTGTATAGTATACATGTGCATGAAAGAATCGTAAGGTGTAGATTAATTCATTTAAAAATATTTATTGAACATCTATCATGGATTAATTTTTTTCCAAAGGTTCTAGGGATTCAATGATAAACCAAGCAGAGGAGGTTCCTGCCTCTCAGAAGCTATTTGTTGAATAAATGGTTGGCCACCTGAGGGGCAGTGTTTTAGCATTGGGGAAATGTACATAATATTTTATGAAATTTGTACGTGGTGGTGGATGTGTGCATTTAAGTCAAACTTTATTCCATTTGCTGGTGGGTATTTCACTGCTACATCCAAGAAGATTCCTTGAGAACTCTGATGTAATGTAGATCTTTCTGACAGCCCATGAATAAGTTGATGTGTCCCCTTAAAGGCATTCTTTAAACACTTAAATAAAAGATCAAGGATAGAATTCTTGGGATGGTAGATTTTTTGGGATAAAATGGTAAAGGATGGCATTAATGACTAAGGCAGGGAGCATGTAGCATCACAGGAATTGATACCATTGGTTCCTGGTCAACATTTGAAAGTCCATGGAGAGTACAGGTATTTTTCTGTCTGTAAGCATATTATAAATCAGTTTTCAATTCTAAAACTTACCCAGTACTTGTAACTCAATGCAGCTCCAATAATGCCCAGTGTGGAAGAGTATCTGGCTTGGTATTAAAGAAAAAAAAAAAAGGGCCCTTAAAAATCCTGATATGGTAATTTCCTATTTCCTTTCTCTGTTTTTTTCATTTTGTCCCATTTTGCTTATTTCTCCAGATTGGACATAGAGATAGACCTAATCACAATAATAATCCAAAGAGCTTTTGTTTTCATTGAAAACTTACTATGTGTCAGAAACTGTGCCAAGCACATTACAGATAATATCTCCTTTAATTTCAACAATAACCTATGGAATAGTCAATTATCATTTCCCTTTTTTCAGGTGATGTAACCAGAGCACAAAAGGTTTAGTAAATTTGCGCAGTCAGAAAATTTGTAAGTGGTAGTATTTCAACCTGTAGAAGTTGATACCAATTGCTTAATTTTCCTGCTGTACTATGCTAGAGAGAGAAGAGAGGTGGGTACAGATAAGTAAGGGGAATGATGTAGCATCTTCGTCATCTTTTAACTCAGTACCCACAATTCCAGGTGTGTAGCAGTTGCTCCATGGCTGTTGTTAGTAACCGTGATTATTGCATCAGGGACATGGATTCCCTACCCTGCCTCCATTCCTTCTACTTATTGATCTGTAGTTTCACCAGGAATCTGCCCACTTTTCTCCATTCTCCCCTTTTTTCCCTCAGTGCCCTTCTCTTAATGAGCTGTCATTAACCTCCCACCAAGTCTTTTATAGTAGCCAATCTTGCCCCTCCTCCAGTTGGTCCCAATAGAGTATATAGCTGAGGGGTGTTTCTAAAAGCTTAAATATGAGCCCATTTCTTTCCTGCTTGCCCTCTCTCAATGCTCTCCTCTCTGTCTTGAGATAAAATTAATGGCCTTTCCACTATTTACCAGATCTCGCACACTCTGACCCTGGTTACTGCTTTGGTCTCACATGTACCAGGCTTTTCCCTCTCTCTCTCTCTCTTCCAGCCACAATGGGCTTCTAACTTCCCACCTCAGAAGTCTTGCTTTTCTTTGGGGTGCTTTTCTTCCATGCCCCTCCTGCCCCCCAGGTGCTGTCCTTCTCAGATCTCAGCCCAGCAGTCCATCCTTGAGAAGCCTTTTGTGACCCTCACATTTTTAAGTGTCTCCAGCTCCCTATAGCAGTTAGCATATGTGTCATTATCCGATTGGGTGATTATTTATTATGTCTCTCTAAGAGTTTATACAGTGCCTTGGACATAGTAGGGTTTCCATAATACTTATTAAATAAAAGAGTGAATGAATGAACAAAGAAGAATAAAAGAACCAGTAATAGCTTATCTCAGACTTCTGGCTGCATATTATTGAAGGACAGTTAAAAAAAAAAGACAATTTCATGACATTTCACCTGGAATTTGAGTTTGATTATGGCTTATAGACATTGTATTGTTTTCTGATTAATAATGCTTTGGCAATAATCTGTTATACATAGAGAACTCACTGCCCAGGGGACACAGGTAGTCAATGCCAGATGACTTTGTTCTGACCTTTGAATTGTGTACAGGGAGAAACATACATATTTTCATAAATCTGCAGGATAACATGGTGTGCTATGTCTGTAGATGTTGCATCAATATTTAATAATATTGATGTTGTCATATTGGAATTTTAAAGTGTCTTTTGAAAACAATATTTGTTTTTTTTCCTCATGTATACCTGTACATTCAGAATTAATTGTATGACAGTCTAATAATACATATGTATGGCCTAAAGATGTATTTGTTTTAGAAGGTGGTACCCAGAATTAGAAGCAGATTGTGTTTGACTTCTATGAGAACTGGGCAAGGACGGCCCTCCTTCTATTCTTGCAGACTGAAGGTAGGAATCTCTAGCTGTCCCATTTCTAGCCTGTCAACAAGATAGCATGTTCAGTTAGCAAGCTTCAGTTCCAGAAATGACTGCACACGGATGCAAAGCAGCTAGAGGTCTGTGATGAGCTGATGCCTGAATTCTCCCAAACTGAAAAGCAGCACGAGCCATCCCACAACCCTCCTAGAGTCCATGAATTTTCAAGTGTTAAAAATTCACCAGTCTGTGATATAACCTCTCCTTTTCAAGTTCTCTAATAACACGCAGCCTCTGCAAGCCTCAACCTGTACCTGCACTCAAGAAAGCTAAGTAAGCATCCTGAGGTGCTGCCTGGCTGCTGGGTTGCAGTTCTGGCTGTGTGGGTCCTTGTTTAGCCCCCTTTGCAGTGTGAGGCAGCATTTTTGTCCTGCAGGTACAGTAGGTACTGGATTAAACAGGTCTGCTGTTGCAGACAGACACCAGGCACCATTCTGGCACGAGCTGTGTTTGGATTGGAGTTTCCACGGCCTTATCAGGAGCCACCCCTAGTGACACAGTCAGTGCCAGAACTAACTTTGACTTTCACTCTTCGCCAAGGGCTTGCAGAGCACCTTAAAGGAAAAAAGATGGAGGCGCTTAGAGTTCAGATGTTCATGCCTTGCTCCTTTGAAAGCTTATATCTGTAAGTGAAGTTTTATTCTGAAAATAACACTGGGACCACTTAACAGGAGCAATTTTTTTTAAGGGGGAGGACAGAGAATGGGAAGGTTTCATTGGGAGTTAAAAATACTGGAACTGTTACTTTGTGACTGTGGCTTTAATCAGGTTCAGCTGTAACCTCTAGTAGGTGGATATGACAAGGATAACAACTAATTTGTGGGAGAATGGAAATGCTAGCTCATTAGCTTTGACTTCTTGCTTAAAATTGAATGTTAGTCTTAAATTAATAATGTCCAAAAAATGACTGCTTGTAATCTGAATGAGAAGAGAGCTTGATTTATGATTATAAGGTAGTCTGCAGCCCAGCTTTGTTAGGAATAAAAAAGGGGTTTTCTTCAGGAAAACCAGTGTCCTTAGTAATAACATTTGTCAAAACTGTTCCATTGCAAACACTTTGGATTTTTGTTTCTCTTTTTTCCTCCTGGCTCTAGAATAGTAACCGTTGCATTAATAACCATCTCATTTGCATTACTCTATATTGATATCTTTTTTTTTTTTCTGTGAGAGGAAAACAAAACATTCCGAAATCAGAATCATCTGTCTGGCTTATATATGTAGGACAAGTCTGAAATTGGTGGTTTCAAAGGAATACTAAAATGAAGATATATTAAATGGATGGTCACTCCCCCACTTCCTTTAACATTTACTTTTAATATTAAGTGATAAGATTTGAACAATACTAAAAGCTGTGTCCTTAAGTGAATAGGCATTCAAGCAAATCAACTTATGCAAAAGCCACCTCTGGAGCTTAATAATTATTTACTGAACGTTCCTGGGTCATGAGAGAGGTTCTGATTAAGTCAGAAAAGCATTATGTTCAGCAGCTTGTGAAGGTGTGTTTAAAGACAAGAATAATGGAAAAATACTAAATGTAACAGAAGTATTTTTAGATGTTATTCTTAAAAAAATGAAATTCCCACGAATTTACGTGTGTTTAAAGCTCACCGTATCCATTTGATACAGCTTTAAAAGGTGGTATATAGCTTTTTAAATGATTTCTAATTTCTTATGCTATTTTTACTGTGTTGAGTTTGTTTTTATATTTTTCTGTTATTAAAATGATTGAATTTTATATGTCGTTAGAACAGCTGAATTATTCATCTCTCTAACATGATACAACATTTTATGAACAAATGCATATAATTATGTATTTTAAATGTCAGTGTGCTACAAATGTTATAAATTTCTGTTTGGTAAATCAGATAGGAGGGAGATAATGGCTCCTTTTGTGATTCATATCCCACAAGAATGTACTGTGTATCTTCCTAATTTTTTTAGTATAAACTTAAATTAATTGATTACATGAACAGATTAAACATGCCATTCTGATGCAGTGTGAGGACAGTAACTATGTCATATTTGGATTTATGCTTGAATTTGTTCTTGATTTCAGCTACTTTTGTTTAATTGATTTGGAATTTCTTTTTCTGATAATACTGACTATAGGAGCAGACTTCCTTTATAAACTCTCAGAATGAAATTCTAAGCAAATATCTTTGACAAAACTTGTTCAGTGAGCTGTTGCCCATTAACTTCCTTGTGCCTGTTCTTTGAGGAAGGGCACGCACTATGAATTATTTATTTCTTTTGTATTTTACTCTAGGAAAGCAAAGGAACACCAGAACAGAGGCAATTTCTAAGAGTTTTGGCTTCCTAGAAAAGAACTTGTCAGTTTTTACTAGTTTTGAGAAAAGCACTTAACAGTTTTTACCACTTTTGAGATGACAAGATACTCTGAGGATACCAATTCAGGAATCAAACCACAGCATAGTCATTGCCTAACAATTATACATTGTTCACAGGGTGTGCGAACCCTTATTATTAGTATTTTAACTGTATTAATATACTTAATTTTCATAATTGCTATATGTCAAAGGTACTTTTTTCCTCCTTCCATTTTGCAGATGAGAAAGTTGAGGTTTGGACAGGTGAAAAAAATCCTATGCAAATTCCCTATGTGAGAAATGGTAGAGCCAAGATTTCCCATGGAAATCGTGCCTCTAAGGCTTACATTCTTCTCTGTTATGGCCTATGGATTTTCACTTAAGATACTGAAAAAACTGATGTTTTTTCATCTGCCTTTTTATTGATTTTTTTTTCCACAAGACCCAGATTTCTGAATTAACCAAACTATAAATCATTTGAGTTTTTGAGGGGTGATAATTATTCCAGTGCTACAATATTAATCCATCAAATATCTTTCCTTGTGTGTAATTCACTGTTGATTGTAAGGCAACTGTTAGGTGGAGAAAAGCCTATTAGGTATATACATTGATTATAAGGTCTATTCTGACTTTGGAAATCTTAAAATGTGGCAGAAAAGTTTGAATTAAGGGGATACAGTATGTTTCTAGAGCTCAGATCTCCTTGGATAAAGGTCTTATTCTAACACTGGATGATTCAAAGAAATGGTCTGAGTAAAAGTCTTCAAACACTGAAGTTCCAGTATTACCTGATTTTATGAAGTGAGGTAATTGTTAGGGTTCAGATACCAATACCAAATTTACCCAATATTTATTTTGTTCTACTACATAATACATATTCTTTTAGATGCTAAAGAATCTATATGCAAATACAATATATAAAAAAAAAATCCCTATTCTCACAGAGCTGACTCTATCAGGTCAAGATAGATTAGGTACATTTCAGTTCCATCCTTAAGTCTGAATTTCATCCTTGTGGTCCAGAATGACTTTTGGAGCTCCAGCCATTATAGTCAAATTCCAGAAAATATGATGGCAGAAGGTACAAAGAAAGGGTATCTCTTTAAGGAGAATTCCTGGAAGTACCACATGACTTTCTGCTTAAATCTCATTGGCAAAACTTAGGCATTAAGCCAATCTAGCTCCTAGAAAGCTGGGGAATATTGTCACTGGCAGAATACCAGCTATGGCAAGATGAAAATAGGTGAAGGGATACAAGATTCTTTGAATTACACTCTGAGGTACTCTTGATTTTTTTTTTTTTTTGTGGGTGGGAATAACATTTTTTAAAGTATCACAAAATCCAGCTGTGGTGGGTGATGGTATCCCAAAGCATACCAAACTCAATTACGCAAAAATTAAGTTTGTGTCTTAACATCTCAACAACTCAACATCAAACATTGATGGTTATTAGGATTTTAGGGATAGTTTGATCCAATGCTCAATGTCAATCCAAAGAGTGTTCTTTGTTCTTCCTTCTCAGTTCTCTTTGAATTCACATTACTCTTTCATATAGTTTGACTTTCTGTTCAGATTGGTTCAGGGAGTTCTGGATTTACATTCTACCATCTTTCCAGATTTTAGTATAAAGATAATTCTACCTCAACAGTCTAGTCAAAAACATAGGGTGAACTCTTATTGAACCATCTTGGAGCACAAATCCATTCAAAGGATGTGCTGGTAAGCCAAGCCTGGGTTATGTTTCTGTGTCTAGAGTTAGTAGCACACTATAGCCACGTGAACTAAAGTTGAGGAGGTGGTTTTGTCAAGGTGAAATCATTGGGACAGGATGCTGTGCAGGCACAAATAACACATGGCCTCTGTAAATCATTGCTACTATTTATAACATTGCCTCCTAAACCATGACAGATGCACCCATTTACTGCTTTGGAGACCATAATTGTACTTTTGTCTTGATTTCCACACAATATTACAAACTGCATCTGAGTAGATATGTCCTCCATATATAGTAAATGTTAAGTGGTGGTAATCTAAAGCTTTTGAGTTTTCTCTTTCCTGTTATGATATTGTCTAGACAAGTAGACTAGAGCAGTTATTTGCGAATGGAGAAAAGGAATTTCTGTCTTTGAATTACTTGAACTTCTAATTATTTTTACTCTCATGTCTGAATTCTGTCATCAGATTGTTATAGTTAGGAGTGAAGGTTAATTCCTTTTAAAATACTCTATGTGGGGCATCATGGCATGCTATGACAATTATATACATACACCTTGTATGGGAAGCATTTTTCAGAAACTTTTAGAACATCATAGCTAGATGTGAATGGGATTTCATAGTTGGACACAAAAACTTGAATTCTAGAGTGTTGTAAAGTGGAAGGAAGATTGATATGAAAGTCAGAAAGCTTGATTATAGGACACCTCAATTTTATTTGCCTTATAATCTTTTGAAGGGTTGATGCTGAGAGCCCATTTTCTTAAAGGGAACTGAATGTGAAGAACTCCAACCCACGGTCACATCTCTGAAAAATGGGTATCAGCTGTGGCCCTAACATGAGGAAATGGTATCCACATGTTCTTGGTTGAAAGTGGTTTTTATTAATATGTTCGCATTCTCTTTAGCTGGAGTGTATAGAAGTGAGAAACCCTTTGGAAGTGCTGAAATAATCAACTTTAAAAAAGTTTATTGATAAAAATTGCCAGAAAGAACATTGGTCATTTACTGCAGAGATTTCTAAACATTTTTTGATCATCCCTTCTACTTAAGGACAATTTTCAAGCTCACTTTCAACGTATTTTATTTTATTTGTAAATCATATGTATGTGTCAGTGTACTAATACTACTTACATAATATAATAGGTACCAAAATGGAAAAAAAAATAGAGATAAAATATATATAAATATTTATTCTTTTCTTCCTGTGCCCCAGGGTATTACATTTGAACAATATTGATAAATTGAGAATCTTGTTACAGTTCTTTTTGATTTAGGTCTAATCAGTTATTGAGATTTGTTTTATTGGTATCTGCCGAAGAACCATATTAAAAAATATTAAACCTGAATAGGTACAGAGAGTCTCCAATTTTTAGCATACAATTGTATTCTTAGTGTTGAAAAACAAAGATTCCTTTTTACTTTTTGCAGTGTTTTCCTCCATTTGTGAAAGGTGAAGAACTCCAAAGGAGAGGGGTGCTTTCCACTTTAGACGCCATGCTATCTCTCATGTCTAGCAGGAGCTGGCCTTTGAGAAACATTCAAATATTTGTTGAAGGAAAAAAAAATATACATCTTGTGTATTTTTCTCTGTGTCAGAATCCTATAGTATTTATTATGTGAGCTGGTAATGTTACCAGAAAAAATGGAATTTGGGCAGATTTTCATTTTTGTTTTCTTGACCACTGAGACCTGAAGTTGGCAATAATAGAAATTTAGAAGATCCAGATTTTTGAATCAAACTGTGAAATTGAGTACTGTCAAACTCATATGAGTTATACCCTCACCTAGTTTGCACACAAATAACAATATATTTTCTTATTGGTACTTTTTTTCACTGCACTTGGTGACTAAGTCATCCTTATATGTACAGAGTGATTACTTTAGAAGGGATGGAGAGATTAAGATAATGGAAGTGCTGATCATTCTAAAATGTTAGATGCCCAGACTGTCATTTAAAAAGATATTTCCATTTACCAACTCTTATTGCTGTGATTGGAAGCACTTGGAAGCACTTTCAAAGACTTAAGAATTTCTTTTTGCTGACAGAACAAATGGGTTGGGGGCAATTTCTATAGATTTATCCTATTAGGTCCATTTATGTATGATAAAGTCACAGTGGTGTAGTCTTAAAGATCCACTGGCAGTTTCTAGATGGATGTTTTTGTTTGCTTGTTTTTCTAGCTCCTTTAGCAGGAGTGAGTAGTCCCTCCCATTCCATTCCATTCAGCATGTTTGGTTCAGCATCAGAAGGACTCTTTAGAGCTTTTGTGAGCCACACTGGAGCGGAGAATGGAATGTTAGTTTCCTCAGACATGGAAGAACATGTTCTGGTCTAAGAATCAGGGCTATGGGTTCATGCTCCATCTATCCTACTAAACATATGGATGATCTTAGGTGTTTTACTATTCATTTATAAATATGTTGAGGTATCAGAATCAGTGGCAGAGATTTATAGACAGATTGATTCCTGGGCCTTACCTAAACTAAATTTTCAGGGATGGAGATTAGGCATTTTGATTTTAGACAGAATACTCAGCTTTTTGTGACAGGTGACATTTTTGCTTCTGGAAACCCCTATAGATTAAAATATCCATGATTTGACTTGACTTTTTCATCTGTACGTGTGTTTAATATCATTGTGCTTTTCTGTGTCTCCACTGTGTTTAGGAACAGCAGTCATTGTGCTTTCCTAAACATAATTACAAATGGACCCATGTAGATAAATGTTAGGCTTTGAGATCTATGAACTGAATGACTCTAATGATGTTTATTTTTTCCTGGAGAAAACTTCTAGCATATTTACTTTATGTCTTATGAGAGAATTGCAGGATAAATTATCTCTCTCTCCACCCATGCAATACTTTGTCATGTTCTCTGAATTAAATCTGATTGCCTAAACCTTAGAAGACAGATCTGCTATGGTCCAAAGTTGCATATAGGCTTTTACAAAATTGCTTATTTGCATGAAAAAAGAGGTAGCATCTTCATGGCTTAACATTATTGTTTTTATTACTAATTTTTGAACTCTGTTCCAGTTTATTGGACTATGTTCCAGGATGTTCCAGGTTTTACAACTATTACCAGACTACAACTATTACAACTGTTATAAATTCTAATCCTCATCACTATGCTGAGAGGCAGAAGTATTAAACACTCTCAAAGAGATTGACTGACTTGGTCATGGCCACAGATTAGTAAGTGGCAGAGCTGGACTCTGACTGAGGAATCGAAGAGCGGAAATTCAGGAAAAAGGTTAATAGCTCCTTCAACCTAGAGACCAGTTTCAGCTTCCTTGGATGATGGGGATATGGAGATCAAAGATGATTTATAAGGTCTAGTGAAAAGTATTGGTGTCACTGTCTGAGGTCAGGAGTGGTCAAATATTGGTTGGATGGCAGGGTATTGGAATTAATGGAATTTCTCATTTATTTAAGTGATTGATGGGGCAATAAGCTTTTTGAATTTAGGAATATGCCAGATAATTCGAAGCACAATGTCCATATACCTACACCATCACGAAGCATGGGAAGACTACGACGGTTAAAAATGTAAATTCAGCCATCCACATCGGTGCTCATGCTACATTTAATGTTTATGAATTATTTGTATTCCACCACTGTGCTGAGCACTTTAACTTAGCTGACATTACCTCACTCAATTGCTGCAGTACATGTGGAATCTGGGTTTGGGGGAGGCTTGCAGAGCTTGATTGGCTCATTAAAAATCACTCTTCTGCAGTGACTGAGCTGGAACCTGAATGCTCTTGCTGTCTCCTTGAGTCAGTGACTGAGCTAGAACCTGAAATCTCTTGGTGCCTCCTTCTTGAGTCAGTGACTGAGCTAGAACCTGAATCCTCTTGCTGCCTCATCCTTGAATCCCCATTTCTCAGGGGAATTGTGGTTTTGGTCTGAATGATTTGGACAGGTGGCACTAAAGGCATTTGCTTCTCCTTCACTTGGCTTTAAAAAGGGTATTTTCTTACCGTGAGATGTGCACCTTCAAACATGGAACCAGCTCAAAGTCAGGTAATCTAGATAATTGACTTAATTTTAATTGAGGCTTCTCAGAAGAATTACGACTTTAACCATGACTTTAAACCCTGTGATTAGAAACCAGGTACTCTCAATACCTGGCTTAGAGGGAACAGCCAAGAACTATTTGGGAGTAAGTGACCTTTCTATAATGTGATTAAAGGGAATCAGACTCATGGATTTGGGATTATCTAACACAGATTGAGCTTCATGGACCCTGGATGAGTTCAGGTGGCTTTTACAATTAAGTACATTTGGATAACTCTCCTTGCTTATCATTAGTGTCTTCGGTATTAGATCCTCATTTTAAAAATAAGCTTTGTAGCTGCCTTTAACATTGCTGTATATACCTTGATTCTGAGTTTAAAGTGCTATGCGCATTTGTTCTAACATTTTGAATTGTATTTAGCTTCATTTTTGTCGATAAGGTAATAATTACAGATTCAATTATTTCTAAGAGGAAGGGATGTTTAAAAGATTGAGAGTAAAGCTGAGAACCTGGGAGACATCTTTAACAACATGGAAATATCCCGCAGGGGGTATGTGTAGTGAAGTGACTCCTTCCTTCGCATTCTTTTTTTTGGTGATGATTTATTGAAATAATGTCAAGTAGCTGAACTCTGCTAGATTATCTTAGTGGGGCTTCAATTTATTTATACTAGTCTACATATAGATATGTGGGTTTTTTTTTCTGACAGGATATTGCAATAAATACTTTAAATGATATTGTTGTTGACCTTAAGTTCTGAAGCCATCGTGTGGTTGATAACTAGTAATTTTAATTTAAGATGTTTCAAGAATGCTTTACTGTTAATTGAAAGGATTTCCTCCCCAGGATCACAGCCATTGGCTTGTCTTGAGCAGCTAATTAGTGCGATTATTCCACAGCTGCCTGTGCCACAGCACAAAGGTCTGCTCCTGTTTTTATCAGAAGGATCAGTCTCTCTGGGAATGTTTTAACCTGACGGACTTTCACAGTATTAAAAGTGCTTATTTATTTATTTAGTCATTTATTTATTTATTTTTAAATAGCTCTCCTACCCCCTTCTTTTTTTGGTTTAGGAAAGACAGATGAGCTTTGAACACATAAAGAGTGGAAAAATACATTTTATTCTGGTCTTATAGCAGAACCTTACCCAGTGAATAGATTTTTTTGAGTCATGACTAGGAAAAATAAAAAAATAAAAAATAAAAAAATAAAAAATAAAAATAATTGTGTGGATGAGCTCGGATATTAAAGTCACAAGCAGAGTATTAACATTTTTCATTCTGTGTGCTTCTGTAGGAAACAATAAAGGAAAGAGGGTTTAAGTCTTCCGGCATCCTGAAGACTTCCAAAAACACCACTGTGCTGTACTATCACTGCTTTCCTACTATTGTCAGAATGCTTCTAGCTGAATGGTGACTTTGACCACTCAAGTTGTGTCATCATTTCCTAAATTAGTTCACTGGATTTAATGGAATTTAAATTTGTGGCATATATTCTGCCATTGAAAAAAATATTATGGCCTAAGTGGGGAATAGCTAAAGAAAGAAATTTACATGTAATTCCACTCCCACTTTGACAATGTGTGTGTACTGTGTACATATTTACTTATTTTACATTAGAATATAAGTGTACACTTTGATTTTTACTTTTGAATTTACTCTTATTACATGCACTTCTCATTTTGCTTTTTAGTTGTGGAATTAAAAAAATTAGTAATATCGAATTCATGTGCTATAATTTACTTTTTTTGAACCTATTTTATGCTTACATCTTTTCAATTACTTTATCCCTCTCTTTATCCCCAGCTTCACTGAAGCATATTTGCCATGCTGTACATTAAATCATGTTGTCACTAAATAGTTGTCACTATTCATGCTGTCACTAAAACCTTTGACCAACACCTCCTCTCTTAATTAATTTAAGCATTCTTTTATTGAGGGCAAAGTTAGATAGTTCAGAATATTTTGCACTTTGTATATAACTTTGTAATGTCAAGTTTTCCATGTTTTGAATAATTTTCTTAGCGTATTGTCCATCTTTGAAATTTCTGAAACAAATTGTGTGAACAGTTTTACAAGTTTTTGATAATACTTTTGTTCAAAGATCGTAAGAATATATACTGGCAATGACTCAGTAATGTTATCATTTTAGGTTTTCTTGTAATCAGCATTATTTTAATTGGATCATACCTTGAATATTATTTTGGATCTAAATTTTTTATATAGTTTTTATAAACATAGTAAATATATTTCTATACCATTTTTAATGGCAGCGTATTATTACATTGTATGAACCTGAATCAGTTTCCTATAGTGAATTATAAGTAAACTACGTGCATAATTTTAGTTATCTGTTTTTCTAGAATTGTATGAGTGTAAAACACAAATGTTTCTTCATCAACTAGCACATTTTGTAACCCACAGAGTTTGAAGGTTCCCATCTGTAAGGAGTCCATGTGGATAAGCACTGATTTAAAGGCTTTAATTTGCCTTTTGAAGGAAATTAAAACAAAAGTGGGATTCACACTCAAGGAAGGAAGCTAAAGGTGCATCTGCTTGCTTTGAAGAATGACTTCCTCAGGAGTGAATGTTTTATCAAATATCATTTTTTTTTCTGTTTCCAGAGGTACAGTTTTTGTGCCATTTGTTGTAAGCACAGATATTTTAGAAAATTATATTGCTAGAATAATGTTTTTACACATTATTAGATTTTCTAGCAAATAATAATAATAGTAGTGACCATTTATTGAGGCAGTACTACTTAGCACTAATTATACTGGGGAAGTTATGTTCATTATTTTGTTCATTATTATATTATTATTAACAGAATCTCAAAAAAATAGGGCTATAAAATACAAATAATGCAACAGACATTTAAAAGGCTTCTTCCACTTTGAAAAATGGGTGGAAGACTATTGGTATCCCTCTTTCCCAGATAACTAAGGTATAAAGTTTAGTAACTTAAAGTTTGATAGCAGGCAAGATAAACAATTGAAAAACATAGGTAGGGACATTAGAAAGTGTTTTCTTCTAATGGATAGTATTTAATCATTTTAAATACTTTTGAGCAGAGTAAGTACCAAAACCGTTAGAAGTAGGGTTCATGGGGTACTCACAGAGCTCCTGTAGGAGAGGTCATGCCAAGGTGAATCAGAAGAAAAGACAGTACAAAGACAAGCAGGCAGAGAAGAATTGGTTTGTCAAACTAGCTTGTCTTCTGCCCCCCACTCCCAAAGACTAAGGTTGAGTTCAGTGTTAACATTCTGGTACAAACACTTCTTTCATTAATGATTTTTACTACTTGTATCTTAGAAAAATTTCCCCACACAAATTTCACCTTTGCTTTAAGTGTTTCCATTTTAGTAGACATTTTAGGCATTTTTAAGGTATTCAGATAACATGTAGTAGGGAGTAGGTATTTGGTTAGACTCAATTATAAAAAAGTTAATCGAACAATATATTTTTCAAAATGGAATTTGGGTACCACTTAAGACACATTGCTTCTTGGTAGTTCATATGACTGCCCTATATTTGGTGCTGAGTGGTATGTGGAATAAAATGTCACACACACACACACAAAAAAAAATAAAATAAACCACAAAATATAAATGCCTAGATGCAATCTAGCTGACTTAATTTCATTCAACTACTAATGACTTAAATCCTGTCACCTCTTGATTTTCAATTACATGGAGTACTATTCTGTGACTTGATTATATTTGCACAGACTCATTTCATAGTTTAGTGCACTTTTAGATATCCCAAAATGCAAATGAAGGGTCTCGTTAAGAAACTAACTGTGTTTTTTTTTTTTGGTTTTCCCACAGCAATTCCGAGGAGCATCCTGGGGCCTCCAAGCCTCCAATAAGCTCCTCCAGTATGACATCACGCATCTTGCTACGCCAGCAACTCATGCGTGAGCAGATGCAGGAGCAGGAGCGCAGGGAGCAGCAGCAGAAGCTGCAGGCGGCCCAGTTCATGCAACAGAGAGTACCCGTGAGTCAGACACCAGCAATAAACGTCAGTGTGCCCACCACCCTTCCCTCTGCCACCCAGGTGCCCATGGAAGTCCTTAAGGTATGTGAGTATCCGCTTGTTGGTTTGGGTCCATCCCATTTCACATCTTCCACTTTCTAGATGTTTTGTCTCTCTGAATGTGTACCTGGTTATATTGACCCGTCCGAATCATTTGTAAATGCCAACTTCATTGATCTGGCATGGCTTTATATTTTAAAAGAAGGATGCAAATGGACCATCACTGCAATAGTAACCTTCACTAAATTGGGGAAGAGTGTTGATGTTCATGAGAAATCGGAAGTAGTAGCAAAAGATGTTTGTTGCCATGATATCTTTCCATCTTTCTTGGAAAGTTTTAAAATGTGTAAATTATGAGAAATGAGACTTCCTAATAACTTATGTTTATGTTTTCTTAAATACGTGGTCATTCTTTCTTCCATATTTTTGAAGTCATTTTGGCTGTAGACTGTTTCTTAGAAAACCTTGGTAGATATAAAACTATAAAAGAATTTCTATGTTTTAATAACTAGATTGCATAATCCTGAAGTGATCTGCTTTGGTCTGATTTTTACTAGCGTAGAAACTGCAGGAGCTTGTTAGCATCATTCAATCAGAGATATATAGCTTCCTAATTACTAGAGAAAATTGTAGCAAGTCTAAGAATAGAAGTCCATCTCACACTTGTGTCCTCCATATCACATTGAGAGATACTCCTTGATTAAAGGTAAACATTCTAACTCTTAAATATGAGTGATGCACAGAGAGGTAAAAGGAAAGTAAGGAAAGTTCCTTTCTTAATTTTTTTTTACTCCATTCACCTAATTGATTCATTCTAAAGATGATCCCAAGTGTTACTGTTCATTAAACAATGTGAACTTTACACACCAGTGATTCATTATTGGTCTCTGCATTCGTTTGTGTTCTCAGGAAAAAAAAAAAAAACATCTCCCACTATTTAAAGTTTGCTATTAAAGCAAATAGAGGGAATGATGTGTTATAATTTGGAAGTAATAAGTGATCCTTACCAGGAAGTAAGCAAGAGATTCTTCAAAAACAAATTTCAAGTCCATTGCTTTTTGTTTGTGAAGACACTTTTAACATGTAGTGATGAAGTAATGAAACTCCTTCATAGAAAAACCAACTGAAATTCTGGTAGAGCAAAAAAGACCCAATAGTTTAGCAAAAAATTTTACTCTTATGTGACTGAAATCCTGAATAATGCTATAACTAATGGACACTTTATTCTCAACCACCCTGGATAAAGGCAAGATTATACATTAAATCTTTCTGTTCTGTTTGAGCAGATATTGAGTTCCTCAGTTTTTATAGACTTAAGATTTATTTAAGATTTAAGTTGTTGTCTGGTGTTCACAAGAATCATAACTGTTTTGGCTATAACCTAGTATAAAAGTGTATTAATTAAATAATAATAAAATGTGGAGAAAGGTTTACTTTTTCACCATAATAGTCTACTTTTTTGTTTGTTTGACACATTTTAAAAGAGATAACATGGATTTGTGCTAGTAGTGTTTTATGTCCAAATTAAAGGTGATAGTTATATTAAAGTATATTAATTGAGATCAATATTCCTATTAAGACAGTAATATCTGATGGAGGCAAAATTACCCAAATGCGAATGTGTTGAAAAGTCATTTCTGTATCATATTAAAAATGGATATCACTTCTAAATGTTTTTATTTTGTAATTGAAGTATGTATTTTCAAAATGTATAAATTTAAAACCTCTTCTCTTTTGTATAATATACCCATTTTTTCCTCATATTGCTGTATCTTGGTAACACTGACTTGAGATATGATCCTTAATTTAGGTATGCTAGAAAAATGTCTAAAGTTAAAACAAAAATGAATTGTTAGATTAGGAAGACCTGATCTAATTAAAAATAAGCAATTGATAAATTTATATGCTATGCTTAATATAGCTTTACCTTTGTTTAACTTGTGCATTTTTATACTTCAGCTATACAGAGTAGTGAAGTGTCACATAAATGAGAAGAAAGAATTGTTGGCATAGTGTAGCTAGATTTGATAGCTGTTAAGACAGATTTTAGTAACATTGAATAAAAGACCACATAAAAATGTATTATTTCATATAAGATGACACTCTAAGATATTCAAATAATGTTTCAAGACGGGTATCTTGCAAGTTTTTCTTTAGATACCTAAAGAGTTTGTACTGTGTGAAAGACAGTTTATATATTTCCTAAAGTTTTATGTATGAAAATACTTATGCAACAGTGCCTGAAATATGGCCATTTTTTCTTCTCCCCTTATAATTTTAAACTCAGAAGCATAACTTCATAAGATAAAAGGTAAATAGCAAAAGTAAATTGAGACCACTTCTCTGTGAATATCCATTTTCAAGGAATGAGTAATATCAAGTGCACTAATTGGGTACCTAACAATATAGATTATATTGGATAAACATTTTCTCTTAGTGTGGCTTGAGGAAATTCTTCTTTTAACTTTTAAAAATTTAACGTGCTAAAGTAGAACATACATACTTCTCAGCAGAGGTAGATTTTTACAGTCAGACATGATAGTTGGTGCTGGAGAATCCTGCCCCACACTAATTTGCAGGAACTTGATAGAATATCACATACACGAGTGCTCATTGCCAACATTTTGCTGTCATTGGGTTGGATGATTTTGAAAAACTAAATTAGTGTTTTCAGGTTAAGTCCGCTCTTTGTCAGAGTTATACTTCAAATATGAAGCTTTATAAAGCATGCTTAAAAATTGTCGACAGCTTCTGGTCAACTTAGGACTAGTCTTTGGAATTGTATCAGAGGTTGGAAATTTCCATTACTGATTCCTCAAATGATCATTGTTCAATCTGTAAATTCCTGGAGCTTTGCAGAATTAGCTTTTGGTTTCTATATTGATTGAATTAATTTCATTATTTTATACCTATTATTGATTTTTATTTTGGGTAACATGGAGTAATTAGGCTTTTTTATTGCATGTTTAAGTATTAGAGATATCCTCTAGGTTCTTAAGAACAACCCTGCTCAATTGGATATTGTAATTTAAAGGTGCTTCTTTGTCATGCATTAACCAATGTTATGGAATATTGTTTCACAGTAGTAGGGAGCACTGCCTGTATTTCAAATTGTGAAGTAACAAAAAAAATTAGTTATTAAGGACCATTAATGGAAACCTTTCTTCCATGGGCCAGCTTTGTTGACATGTGAATGAGTCATTCAGACCTGAGTATCTTTCAACCTAAGCTAGAAGAACCAGGAACAGATCTTGAAGACATGGGTAGCTAAAAGCAGAGCCACCTACCATTATCATCCACATATGCTCATAGTGTAGTCTGACTCTGCTCCATTACAGGAATAACTCTGGTTACTCTTCTCTAGGACTCAAATTCATCATTTTTTCCCTCCCTTCCTTCTCCTGCAGAGCAGACTCTCACAATTTATATTTTGAAAACATTTGTTTTATATATATATCTGTTTGTAATTTGTAGGGAATCACAAAGATTTCCTTCTCTTTTTCCCTCCTTCCTTTCACCTTGGAATTGAAAGACAAGGTGTTCTTTCTGGAATAGATTGTACACTGAATTTTTCTATTCTGCCTAAGAGAAATTATGAATTTAAAGGGAAAAAATAGAGTTTGGGGGGGGTAACTTTAGGTTATTTAAGTAGTCTGAGGGAGTTTACTTTTGAACCTTTCCCTGTTTTCCCAAATCATCTCTGATAATTTACGAAGTTGGGCAGATTGCTCCAGAAATAGAAAGGTGCTTACTGTTCTTAAGTTCAGAAACACATTTTGCCAGGGCTCACTACATTGTGGCATTCATTTGCTGGTTTTCTCACAATTTGGCTTCCTATTTTGACAGTGATTCTAGCAAATCATGATGGAAGTCTTGCTTCTTTTGTTACCCTATTCTACAACTGAAATTGCTTTTGGGATATCACTAGTGGGGAAAAAGGTGAATGGCTGAATTTCTGCCTTTTCTCTGTAAATTATGAAATCTACCTGGTGTAGAATTTTCAAGGTGTGCATCCTTTAAGAATAATACAGAAACACAAAAAAGCCCAAGGGAATTAATAGATGGGTTGGCTGGTTATGAGTTAGCATCAAGGATCACTCCCATATCCCCTTATGTGTTTAGATTTTGTTCCTGACTACTTTAGCCAGGAATCGAGAACCTTATTAGCATCACATTGGCTACAAGAAGCAGGAACAGATGTAGTATGTTTCAGATTTACTTACCTTAGGACTCGGTCCCCCAAGAATCCTAATAGCCTGGTCCCTGAACCATCATATTTTAAGTCATATTCATCCATAGGCCACCATACAGTTTTGTCCCCAGTCAGTGTCACTTACACAAACATTCTGTGAGCCTAGATTTCAGGAATTTTTATAAACTTCATTGTGTGTTCCTCATTTTTAAATCAAACTAGGTATCTGCAAGGTTGCCTCTTCTTAAAGGATGACATAGGGTCTCAGTTTCCAGAAACATCTCTTTAACCTCATTTCCCTGTAGGGTTTTGAATCTCCTGTTAGTATCACTTAGGGGTACCTCAGTGTCATAATAAAAATAATTTTCTTAAATTACAGATAATACTTGTTAACTTGGAACATTTAAACTGTGTGGAAAAAGGGACCCAACACACTTCCTTGGTCTCTCCCTCCACTTCTTGCCCTTCCTTGAGCTCTGTGGAGGGAGTTGCTTTTAACAGTTTAGGCTGCAGCTTTCCTGGCTTCTGTTCTTTTCAAACCCTATGGTTGCCTTTCGTGAAGAAATTCATCTGGCAGATGGAAGTACACCCTTAGTTCTCTTTGTTTGCATTTGCAAGTGGAGCAAAATAAATTGAATTTCTTCTCCTCCTGGGTTGCTTCTACTTTTGAGACCATTTCTTTAAACTCTTTTCTTCCTTAGGCAGAAAGGGAATGTCTTGTTCTGTGTTTTGAAAGCAGTTAGATCATATAGGTGTTAAAAGTGTGTGCCAGCTTGCATAGGCTCTCACTGGTACCCCATTTGCTCCTTATGCTGCTTTACAAAGCCTCATGGGTAAGGACTTAGTCCTATTATGGCTGATACAAAGGGGTGCTCCATAGCATGGTCTCACTTTGGGAAAATCAAACTTAACATCTGCCATGGGGACAAGAATCTCAGTAATTTTTTATTGATTACTCATACATGTTTTCTGCTGGTAATATATAGGACTGATTTTAGTAATGAAATGCTGGCTGAAGAAAATCATCATTGCTTAAATTTTTAGGCCTGACTCCCTTGAAAGGGCTGATTCATGGGGAACAACTATCTAAAACAAAATATTCAACCCTCACATGGCTATGAGCCGGGCCCATTTTCTGAACTCATGAAGCAACAGCTCTACTCACATGTTCACCTGGCAGTATTGACACAAAATGGAAATGATTTCTTCCCTTATGACCACAAGAGTATTTTCATGTGACCAAGGGGTATAATAGAAACTGGGTGGTTTTATTTCCTCAGGTTGCGTGTAGGGCCAGCTGTGCTCGCCAACACCTGAACCAGGATGATTTGGGAGGAATGCCTTCCCTTAAGTTCAAAGAACTTTATCCTCTTCTCAATGGGTTACTTTGCAATCACCAAAATCATCTCGTGGGTTTCTGTGAGAAGGGCTCCTGTTCAGTTCCTCCTCTTTTTCTGCTATTAAAAAAAGCAAAAAAGAGGGGCCTCCCTGGTGGCGCAACAGATTAAGCGCAGAGCTGTCGGCAGCTGCAGCGCAAGTTCGATGCCCAGCCAGGGAGATTCCCACATGGTACAGCAGACCTCTCCTGCCTCGCCCACTGCTCCCCTCAACAGTATATTTTGGTTGATCTGCCTGTTCTGCTCCCCACTGTCTCTGGTGAACCCCCTCACTGCCCCACACCTCTGGCCTGCACCCCAGCTTGTATGCATAAATAAATATTTTTTTAAAACTAACTAAATAAAAATAAATGAAAATTTATTTTAAAAAATTTTTAAAAGAAGCAGAAAAGAGAGGTACAGTCTTATTTCATTTATACACTTCTAATGTCATATGACAGGAAATCAGAGTAGCATCTCCATCTCTGGAGAGTATTAGGGTCTGGGGCCTAGAAATGAGGGCTGAAAACTGGAGTGGAGCTTTTTCTTAAAAATCTGACTCCGAATGCTAATTTCTTTTTAATATGATGATACCTTTAGAACATGCATTCTTAATAGGGGTGTTAATGTCCCCTCACCCTCAGGAGGGCAAGAATTGGTTGTTGGAGGCCAATAAAGTCTTAAATGTTACAGTAAACAGATATAAATATATATAAACAGGTATACAGTAAGTGTGCCTGTTAAAATTTAATGGAAATGGCCATCTGGGAGAGGCAATTAGGGAGAAAAAATGTCTTAAAAGCCTCCTTATGGGGATGATGATGAAAAAAAAAGGTTGAGAAACATTCCTGTTGAGTCCTCGGCATCTTTCCCAACCTGCTCTCTTTGTGTTGTGTTTGAAGAACACTTATCAAGGCTCCTCAATATGAGCCTCCTGCATTCCACCTAGTCTGTATCTCCCCAAGAAATCTGCTAGAATAGCAGTCATAGTTAGCATATGCCAGCATTGGGCAATTATTACTAGCATCCCCATTTCATAGATGTAGGAACTGAGGTGAAATAGTTAAGTAGCTCACCCAAAGTCACCAAAACAAGTGATACAGTCAAGATTTGAGCCCACTCCATTGGACTCCATGGTCCATATTCCTTAACCACTGGTGGTAGTACCTCTTGTAGAGTGAATGATCTGAGAAATTTTAGGAGGGAGAGATAGTAATGATCATTTTCTCAACTAACATAGAGCCTGGACCCTGGGGAAAATATTCAGAGATTCAGCTTAAAACTATTATAGGCATTTTGAATATACATGTACTACGGAAGCAACTTGAAAGTGGAAAGGCACTGTCTGAATTCATATTCTCTATCTCATTTATCCCTCTAGTAATGCTACAGGATAAGAAAGATAAGCACTGTCTTCCAGATGGGGAAACTGAAGCACAGAGAGGTAGTCACTAACTCCTGGACTCACCCTACTTTACTTATAATCACATTCCCTGCTGACCGCTGTGTTTTCTGTAGAGCTCAGGAACAAACCCTAAGCATTTCTAAGGTATCCCCAGTGACTGAATGTGTTAGAGCATAGTGGACAAGAAAGAGAAACTACAATTAGTCTCTCAAGCTTAACAGGAGATTGATCTTAAGCACTGCGAATTAGTAAGGGGTCGTTCATATTAAATAATTAAAGTGTCTCCATGAGTTTTCATAGTATGCTAGATGAAAGAACTGAATATGTCCTTACTGTACAAGATCACCTGGGTTCATTGACTATATATGGTAATTTGTGGTTTAGCTGTAGTCATCATTATTGGCCATTATTGGCTACAGTGAAAGTTTCTATAACAACATCCAACATTATAACTCAAGACCACTTACATTGTAACGATCCTGTTGACCCAGGCTCTCATAATACATATGATTTGTGGTTCTATATATTTCAATAGGATAGTTGTATTATCTTAATTTTTTTTGTAATACTCAATTTGATAGACTCACAATATTCACTTGATAGTTTCATTTGTGTTCATTTTTTCCTGAAATTATGGTTGCATTTATACTATTTCTTTCCCTGCCCCTCTTCAGTGTTATTTATAACTTTTGCTATATTTTAGTAGTTAAAACTGTAAGCTCAGTTCTGGTTGTTTTTCCGTTTGCTTTTAGCTATGATATATCTTATTTCTATATGAAAGGGTCACAACATCACAACTGTTATCTACTCAAACCCTACAATTAAAGAAAGAATTTATATTTGATAAACCACTGATGCAATACCTTGTATAGGTATGCACTTGAATAGTAGAGATTGTGGACATGTGCAAGCAAAATCTAATTTTAACATTGCCTTACTAAAATAAATGGGTGGGTTCTGTTTAAAATATGTGCATCAGTACAGTGGCTTTGCACAAGGTTATTGCAGCATACAGTACTAGAATATTGGCTCTTGTCCTGAATATGTCACTTTTTATTGACTTTGAGTATCAACCCAAATATTTAAGGAAAATTTAGTTTGACAATACACTAGTCTTTCAGACTTTTTCTATAAGGTTAGATTTTGCATATTAATTTATAAATTTAGAAAAATGAGAGGAATCAAATTGAAGCATTGATGAAATAGGAGGCTGATAAAGTAGAGAGTGATCCTAGAAAAAACAAAACAAAACCTCATTTTAATCACTCTTTCAAAAACTAGAGAATGTCTCAGAAAAGGGTCTACATGTGTATTAAATGATTCCTACCAATTACCTCTGGAATGGGTATTGGGATTATAAATGGTGGCAAAGGATTTATTTATGATTTATCTTTTATACTAGGAGAGCATATGCATGCATTCTTGATGTAATTACAGTTACAGTGAGTTATCAACAAGTATTTTATTTATCAGCCTTAGCAAAGTCCTCTTCACCCACAAGTTTCTGAGCAACACACTTCTGTAAGGGAAGGTTACTACGCTACTGGGCTTTCCTATAGAAAAGACAGCAAGGGGTAAAGGTTCAAAAAATTGAAAATGAATAAAAAAGATTCGAATTACCAGGTTGTGAATAATTTTTAAAAGTAGTTAAGACCCAACATTAAGAGTAGAATTCAGATTTTTTACTACTTTACCACCAGAAATAGCTTTGTCATAATCTCCCGTTGGCCTGAGTTTTGTATAATTAAAATTTAAAGGCTAGAAATTTTGTTGAGACTTAATTAGAAGTGACAAACCAGAGACATTCCTGCTGGTTAGAAAAGGCTTAAGAAATTCTTACTAGCTAAATTACAAATATGTAACATTTTTTTCTGAACACTGCATGGTGGTTCAAACTGCCTAAAGGTGACAAGATTAGCTCTATTTTTCTAGTGAAGTAGTAAAAATTAGATTAATAAGTACCAGGCAAAGAAACTTTCCTTTCTTTCTTTTTTTGAAAGAATTCTTACCTTGAGTACTTCTGACTGTGGAGATCGGTACCTTAATTAGCCAAATGTTCTTTTTACCTCCTGGGAAATAAGTACGGGATAAAATTGGGGATCAAGAAATAGACGCACATTGACTTAGCACACGCCGCTAAGTAATTCATCAAGGAATGTTGGTAATTAGTCCTGCCTCTTTCAACTCTTGGCTTATTTCATAAAACTGGTTGATTTAAAATAATGCCTGCTGATTTATTACCAACACGTTTCAAGACTGCGACTTGGCTCTTAAACAAAAGGAGTATTGTGCAGTGAGGGAAACGTGCCCTTTTGTTTTCGTGTTTTTACAAATTCTGAAGGGCCATCTATAGTCCCCTATTAACTTTGTTGCATTTTCTTTTACCCCATTCAGCATTTTACTGGGTTGTCTTTTGTCTCTGGGTGAAAAGAATGGGGGAGCAAATTAGAAAAAAAACAATCCAGGCTCTTGGAGGTTTTGGATGTGAGGTGCTTGTCAAAATCTATTGACTCAGTGTGGTTTGATGGAATTTAATTTGGATCCCTCATCTAATAAGACAGGCTATAGTAATGGTCTTTGGTCTTTTGCATTGTTAAGTGTTTGGTGATATTTATGATAACCAGGTTAATCTTAAAAGATTGAATTTATGAGAAGTTGAGAAGCTTATGACTTCAACCTGTAGTCTTGGTATCAAAACACTGCAGTAAATTATTATTTGGATGCCAGATTCTCACTAATGCCAACTGAAGTGCTTCATTAGGTTTTTAGACATAACCCTATTGAAAATCTAGCGTTAACCTGGGTGCAGTACTTAACTGGTGATCTTTGGGTAAACTTCCTGTTCTCTTTGGGCCTTAGTGTCCCCATCTGTGAAATGGACTGCTGCCTGTTCTAGAGATTTTTGTGAGGATTAAATCAGAAAATTCAACTAAAGCAGTGCCGTCCAATAGAAATAGGTTGTGAGCCACTTGTGTAAATTTAAAATTTCTCATTAGTGGTATTAAATGCAAAATCAATTTTAGTAATATGTATTATTTAACCCAGTATGTCCAAAACATGTAGATTACATTTCTACATGTATCAATATAAAAATTAACAAGATATTTTACGTTTTTTTCATACTAAATCTTCAATCTGTCTTTGCATTTTGCACCTACAAGCACATCTCAATGCAGATACTAAATTTTCATCAGCATTGCTTCATCTGTGTTTTAAATTTAATAATGTTTTAAATTTAATAAGATTTCCATTGAAAAAATAGATTTGAAACAGGGCTGTAAGGGAGCTATAGCAGGTCAAAGGACAGTGCCTCATAGAGGACAGATCACTGCCTGTGGGTTCTTCAACTGCATGCACAATTGCAAGACCACTCAGGCTTAGGGAACAACAATGGGTTTTATTTAACAAACAGGGGAAACAAAGAGTTCTAAGGCCACAAGTGGGCCCACAATGTCCAGAAGTCCCAAACAAAAGGTCACTCTTTCAGGATGGCCAATCACAAAATGGGAGTCTGGAGGTCTGGGAGTCCCACCCTGGCTCCTGCGCTGCCTTAGATCCTCTTTCAGGGTCCCCCACCCTAGTTGATACCTGCCTGATGGACCACTTTCAATTCTAAGTGACAGACTGGACCATTTTAGGACCAACTGACCCATCGGCACTGGTTAATTAACTAATGAGGTGATAAACATGATTAGTTCATTGAACTCGCACCTCA
Organism: Scalopus aquaticus; assembly: GCA_004024925.1. NCBI lineage: Eukaryota > Metazoa > Chordata > Mammalia > Eulipotyphla > Talpidae > Scalopus > Scalopus aquaticus. The sequence goes on from PVIJ01000143.1 coordinate 171,613, forward strand.
TTGGTCCATGCTACCATCCAGGTGCCAGGTATAAAAAGGCAGGAGCCCGGCTCAGCATCAAGGCCCGCCAGCTCCAGACCTCCATGGAGCTTCCCGCAGCCTGGTGCTGCAGGAGGCCTGGGTGCTGCCCAGAGCGGGGAACTTCTCCTCTGGGCTTGGAGCTCAAACCTGGCTGGCACCCGGGGGAGCGGCTGCCCACAGGCAGTGACTTCTGGAGGCTGTCATGTTTGCAGTGGCTCCTGCCACTTTGGTGCTGGTAGAAAAATGCCAGTCTTGTCTGAGGTCCATGCTGCGTCAGATTCACATACCCAACTTGTTTCAGGCATATGTAAAAGATTTCTAATAACTAAATTGAGTATGAATCTTTAAATCTAGATTTAAAGGAAATAAAAATAAAAAATTCCTATCTTCATTTCTGTGCTTATTAGCCCCACAAGGCCTTTGACCTCTGTACTAGCTCAGTTCTTAAGTATTTAGCACAGTGCTGGGTAGATGGGAAGTGCTTAATAAGTGATTCTGTATATTGTTGTTGATAATAAATAATATAATCATTTCTAATCATCAATCACCTAATGTAGTAATAGTTACTATTATCATTTCCATGTTGGCATCTTCATATAGCACCTTTTATACTACCCGGTACCATTGGTTTCCCTCTGCCTTCTCCATCAAAGGAAACAACTAAAAAGCCCATTTGGTCATGATTTTCTTTCTCACAATCCTTTGGATTCTAGGTTAGATGACAAATCTTATGTGTGGCTGATATTTTGTGTCAAAAACTGCCTTGCAGGAGAACACAGCAAAGAGCCACCATTGGCACCATGGCATGTGGACCCATCTCTGCCAGCAGCCTCCCAATCAGGCCTGCATGGGGACAGTGCTGGACTTGTTAGTCACACGTCTTACTCATACCCTCAGTCCAATTTCTTTTCAAACCTACACACATCACACTTGCATAGCACTTGTTCAGTGTGTTAAAGATGCTAAAACTTTGGAGATACATAAGCATTTCATCAGTGTTCTTGGTGCAAAAAGGACATTGAAGAAAAAGGAGACTATTAATCCTTGGTAGCTCTTTAAATTTTCATTCAGTAGTAGCTAAATTAACATGTATGGTATTAAAAACTAGAATTCTTTTTTTTTTTTTTTTGGTGGAGCTTTAGAAATGTTTTTTATTTACACTCATGTTGCTAAGGCAATTTCTTTTCTCAGTTACTTTGCAGAATAGTTTTATGAATTTTCAGTATAAAATGATAATTCAATGAAGCAGTTTTCCTCCTTATTCACTGGGCATACAAGTTTTCTGTTTTGATACTAGTTTTTGACTATTTATTAAATCATAAATAATATAACCTAAAATATAAATATAACCTAAAATAATAATTTATTTTTTATTTAAAAATTTTTAAATTCATTTATGCATACAGGAACCCACTGTGCCTTGTGGGTTAGCTCCCTGGCTGGGGATCGAACTCATGCAGCAGTGGTTGGTGAGAGCTTGATAGTGCTGAGGCCTTAACCCCTGTGCCACCAGGGAGGCCCAAAAATAATAGTTTATATTAGGTACCATGTCATTCCCAGTGTAAATAATATGTTGATTGTATTGAAATTGGTGATCTCTGTTGGAGAGATAGGTTCTTCATATAATGGTAAGAGCCTGAAAAGTACTTTCTTGTTCAATTACAAGTAAGAAAATCAAGGAAGCAAAAATATTAACCATACCATGACTTTCAGAAAGAAAAATTACTATGTTGTCAGATTTTTTGACTTCCTTAGTTTGGAGTTATATATTTCCTCAATGTTTGTTACTTATTTTATCATCTCAAACTAATATAAGGTCTATTAATTTAATATAGCCCATTATAAAGTCAATTTCAACTTTTCTAGTAACTTTGTAGGTTTATAGTAAAATCATATACCTCAAGAATATTTTTAGCTCATTAATTGGTATAATCTTGAATTGATTCATAATGCAATGCTAAGAGTATGAATCACTGTGCCCATTTTATTGATGGTTAAGACAATCAGTATCTCATAAGCAGGAGACAGAAACCAGGACACTATGGAAGGACATTTTATTTTGATGTGAAATCCTCATTCAGTTTGGCATGAGCCTAAGGTATGAGGAACTTAACTTGAAGTTTCTTGGAAAGTACTCTGCAGCTTAGTGCTTCCCAAAGTGTGGTCTGAGCCAGCAGACACTTCCTCACCTGTGAATTCTTTACCAATGCAAATTGCCTGGGTCCATCCCTAAACTACTGAGCCAGAAACACTGGGGGTGGGCCCCTCTATCTACTTTTTAACTGACCATGAGGAAGATTGGGTTATAGGCTCGTATTTGAGAATCGCTGCTGTAGAAACCTGAAAGTTCAGTTGTAAAAAACATAAAGACAATTGGGAAATATTAGTGCAAACAAAGTCAGCCCAGTTTCTTTATTGTGGGCTTCTTAGACTTGCAGTAAATAAGTAAAGAGTTACAGCAAATCTCCAACATTTGGTACAATAGGTAGGCACTCTGTGAGAAGAGAAGGGAAGAAGAAGACAGCAAAGGAAATGAAACTTCTTTGAAAAATTGATCAGTGGAAGTTGCAAAATAACCAGTACTCTTGAGAGTCTTGTATGTATGGTACATTTTTTTATATGTGCCTATTTATGCAAAGTTGATAAAAAAATAGATTAATCCTGTTAACTCTTGAGAAGGTAAGTTGGATAAAACAACAATAAAAAATCGTAAAATTACTTGCTTGAGAGCAGTGGTTCCCATGTTAAGCTACAGCAACAATTGTGCATTTAGCGGAGTTCTGAGGGATCAATGAACCCATTTGTTCACCTATATTTATATATTAAATATGTTCCTCACTTACATATATAGCATACAAATCTTTTTTCAAATAAATGTAGATACTGCTAACATGAACAAAGTATAAATTAAATTAACACCAAAGCCATCCATTTCTAGCCACCCCCCTCCTCCCCATTTTGGAACATTTTCTTAACAAAATTTGAAAGCACAGCTCCTAATCAAATAGGACTTGGGACATTTTTGACTTTTTAAAAAGGTTAAGAGCTACTTCTCTTTAGGAAACTTTTTTTTTTTTTTTAACTATCAAGTGTTACTTAAATTCTTCTTTTGGAATCTACTCCCCCTTTTTTTTTTTCAGATTATATTTATTTAAATGGTAACATAAAATGGCCTTTTTTAGAGTCAGAGGGACCCTAACAGCTGTAGTTTCACAAACAGCAGGCCCTTAATGATCAGTCTCTGACATCAAAGGCCTTTACTGACGTAGCCACAGCCTTAGCTTTGCCTTTCATACTGAAGCATTGACATCAACGCAAAGTGTTTTTCTTCCTTTCTTTTTTCTTTCGCAGTATTGGCTTTATGCCAGAAAGCAGTATCTCCAGTACATAGGGCCAACTTGCCCTCTGGTTCAAACAAAACAAATGTTCATTTTTGGAAGCTTCTCTAGAGAGAATCTCTTTCTGATGTTGAGGCCCTTGACTTGCACACACAGCTTGCTGACCAGCCTTAGGTGAGCTTCTTAGAACCCAACCTTAGAGGAGGCCTGGCTCCTTCTTGTAGGAGCACTAAGTTCAGGAGGAAGACTTTCCTTCTTCCAGAAGCTAGTGATTTCTTACCTTTCGCCTCATGCTTATAGTCCCACGTAAGAGGTCAAAATCAGAAATTATCCTAAGATGCACTGAATCCTGAACCTTGTTTCTTTGGCTTACTTTGCTGTTCTGTGAAGAGTTTCTATTTTCCAACTATTATCCTCTAAAGAATTCTTGCCCAAAGGTATTTGATTTTGTGCTGCTTTCTGGTTGCAGGATACAGTATGTGTTTAAGGGCATGGGCCCTGGCATTAGATGGGCAATGTCCATCTAGATCCTTTCTAACCTCAGTGTCTTTGTATAATAGGGATAATGTCCCTCGCTCCTAGAGTTAATGGGAGAAATAAGTGACACGATGTTTGCAAAGCACTTAGACGTATATGTGGCATAATAATTGCTAACGCTTCTTATCATTGTCATCGTCATCAGCATTTCAGCCAGAGACGCACAACTAAAGTCCACAGTAAGTGAGTCACAAATTGGTTCTTGAGAAATGAGTAAAAGTTTAATGCTTCACAGGTGAGCGGAAAAGCCAATTCTACAAATGGTCTGAAATTAATCTCTCTAGTGGTCTATTGAAAAGATTCTTTTGACCAGTAACTTGAACTATATTTCAGCAGCAGGGAAACTTTATCCTTAAGGATCATCTAACTATGCAGGTTCCCTTAACAGTGACTTTTGTGGGAGGAGAGGGAAATTGGACACTTGGCCACAACTTTAACTTCTGCCCAAATTACATCCATTCCTTACAGTTCTTAGAAGTTGTTTTGATGATTGACAAACAAATTAGGCAGCTGTTAAATTCTTATAAAAAATTCTGGGGAAAGCAATAACAATTAGGGCTAAATTTTCACAAAAAAATTAATAGGTACATGGCTGTCGAAATTAAACTTTTACTTGTAAGCTAGTCAACAATTTTGGTTCTGAAGTTCTTGAAAAAGATAAGTGATCATATGTGATTTTATTAACTTTAATTTTGAAACATTATTATTTTTAGGCAAGTAGATTCAAAATACATTTAATCACAGCCCCTCACCCCTAGACCCAGGGCCCACTTCATAGTCAGTTAACTGGAATAATATTAACTTCAGAAAGTTTTCATTATTAATAAGATAATGTAATTTTTAAATCTAGTTTCCCAAGTGTTTTGAGTCTTACCACGAGGATTACCTGACTTTTTCTTTACATGGTACGTCCAGTTTTTTCCCTAGTATAAGGTCCTGCAGCTCAGCCCACTTTCTTATAGTTTATATAAAATGTTATCCTTCCTTTTCCTTTTCAATTTTTCCTTTTTGTATTTTTACCTTTTATAAACATGTCACCTTGAGTATTTGGTAATCAATACCAACTACTTTCATTTTTGCTTTTAAATAATTTATTGTATTTCCATGATATGTACTATCTTGAGATAAGATCAAAGACCATTCCCTTCAATTGATCTTGCAACTACAATTATTGCTTTAGCCTTGACATCAAGCATATATATATATAGTAACTACCCATACCCATTCATGGATCTGTAGTATGAACTTGAAGAATTTGTCTGCTACTGAGCTTTAGTTTCTCTATTTGACTAGCTGGTCTCAAACTTCCCTCCTAATTTCTGAAAATCAGTGAACTGTCTTTTTTTGGAGATCATTTTTCCCACAGATTACTGATGTTCCCTTCGTGTTAACATAAAGACCACAAAGGACTGTACAGTTCTTGAATGAAATGCTAGGTTTGTTTTAAGTATTATATACACAGAACAATGTCCAGTTCTTCTTGAAGGTAGAAAAAGTGAGTCAGGAAATCTCTTTTGTTGTTATTTAGATGTTCTATTATTTTGTCTATGTGTTTTGCTAATTACAGTAATACTGGCTATCACTTACTGCATCTCTGAGAATTTCCTGAAGGCCCTTTAAGTGGGGATTGAGCAGGTTTACTAGAAATAGTTGATGAGAGAGTTGACAAAACTGCCATGCATTTATTTACACATCTTAAAATCCTCATTAAATATTTAAGTTTTAGTTTCACTAAATTTATAGCATGCAAATTTATTTCTGACACAATTTGTGGTCACAGAATGTTCTATGGCTTTTACTTTCCTTTATTAAGCAGAAAATGAGTGGAGGCTAAGGGTACTTATTTATGATTAGTCAATGAAGACAGGAGAATGTAATTCACTTCCATATATTATTTTTTAAATTTCTCTTTAGTTTACACATTATAACTGATTTTAATTCTATTAAAAGAGAATATATGTGTTTGCTAGTTTTCTCTTTAAGACTTTTCTTTTTCAGTGATCTTTCTATTTTTCTTGTTTCCCCCTCTTGGAGATACCTTTATAGGTATCTTCCATTCTGCCTTGCTTCTTTCCTCACTTCACTCCCTCCTTCTTTAAAATCACAAGTCTGAAAGTATATAGCCTGCCTTTGAATCCTAGCTCTATCATCTGAGGCAGGTAACTTAGTATCTAGTCTAAACTTTAATTTCCTCATCTGTAAATGGGTACATTTATTGTCTAGTATACTCTTACTTAGCAGTATCAATACATCCTGTTCTGTTGCAGTGTCTTTCATTAATGTGAATACCACATATGTTATTGCTAAATAAAGGACTCTGGCTAATGTCATTGGAATTCCTTCTGGTTTATTTTCTATAGCCTGTAAATGTTGGAGGCAGTCTGGGCGATCTTTATCATACTTAAAGAGAAAACCTTAACCATAGATGAAAATAAACTGAAAGGCAACAAAGCATCTCTTCTTCCTGAAGCTTTAGTGGAATTAGGAGTTTAAGAATAGCATGGATTTCCACCCAGAGAAGAACATGTGGAGGAAGCAAATGCAGGCATTTCTCTCTGTATTAACATAATGTTCTCATAAAGAGGCTATACTTAAGATCAGGTTTTAGTTTTCAAAGAAATGATCTATATTTTAAGCACTTACAATCCAACTTACCTTTAGAAGGAAAGAAGCAGAAGTCTCAGGGTTTAAACTGTGAAGTCAGTTGCAAATGCCAGTAGATATTTAACCAGCTGGTGTTGAATTGAGGTTACTAATTGTCATTATTCATGCTCTGGTGAGAAAGTTCCATAGGTTTTGAGGGTTCTGCCCCTATTCTTTTTTCCTATATGCCCTGTCATTTAGAGTGTGTGATCTTGCAGGTCATGATTTTGTAGGTCATGATTTTGTAGGTCATGATTTTGTATAGATAGAGATAGAGCAGAAAAACACCTGAATCAACTTCAGAGTTGTAGTAATGTAATGAATTAATATATGTAAAGTACATTGCACAGCTCCTGAGTTGCCTTTGAGCAGGATCTTGAAGGACAAGTAGGAAAGCACTCACTCAATACTAACTATTACTGTAGATCCTTCTAACATTCGTACTTTTCTAATTGGTTGGACTTCCTTGTTGTGGGCACAGATGGCCTGGGTTCAGCCTTAAAACGTGAGGGAAGTATTCCTGGCATGGTTAACACTGAGTGGGACCTTGAAGAACAGTTAGTGTCACATTAAGGGGCTAGGGTAAGGAATCATGGCATGAGAAGAACAACAAATCAGCAGTTCATATCCCGAAATATTCTACGAAGCATATTCTATGAAATGCAGGATAGTAGAGATGGCACTGAGAATGTTGGGAGGAGAAACTGGACAGTGAGCAGTGGAGGTTACAAAGATTTGTATACAAGACACTGAGGAGTGTGAGCAGGACTGGTTATATTAGACCTGCATGTGATGCCGATTACCTTGGATCTGATACAGTAGGCGTTAGGTAGACAATGACATCATGTGTTCATGTTTGTTTCCACATGTTTGCTCATTTATTTCATTTGAGAAAAGAAGAAGATATTCAGGTGATCCCTGGGGGCAGAGAGGATGTGTTTTGGAGGAATATGATGGGAATTGGGGAAGATATCAAAATAATTTGGGGAGGGCCTCCCTGGTGGCACAACGGGTTAAGTCTCCATGCTATGCAGCTGTCCTCAGCCATGGCAGCGTAAGTTCAATCCCTGGCCAGGGAAATTCCCGCATGGCGCAGCAGACCTCTCCTGTCTTACCTGCTGCTCCCCTCGGCAGTGTCCTTCGGTTGATTTGTCTGTTCTGCTCCCGCTCTGTCTCTGGTGAATCCTTTCACCATCCCACACCTCTGGCCTACACCCCAGTTCTATGCATGAATAAATAAATATTAAAAAAATTGGGGGAATAAATGATCAAAACATTGACTTTAGAAGTCATAAACATATAAGATCGCACTGGTTAGAAAAAGAGGTAGTGGGTTGGGTAAAATGAATGGAAACTTCGTTAGATATAAAAGGAAAAGTAAGGAAGTATAATACTATAGAAATATTACATATGGAAGAAAACTGAGCATAGTGGAAATTAAAAAGTTGGTCCATACTATGGGTTGATGAGCAGTGTCCACACACCAAATTCTGCTGGCTGCTTGCTATTGTAAAGTTTTATTAGAATACAATAATGCTCATTCATTTTCATATTTCACATTTTAGTCTGTGACTGCTTTTACACTACAGTGGCAGAGTTGAATTGTATAACAGATAGTTCATGGCCCACAAAACTGAAAATAATTACTCTCTGGACCTTTTTAGAAAAAAAAATTGCTGACTGCTGGTCTATGGCTAACAAGTGGTAACCCGGGATTCAAATCTTTGATGGGTGGAATCCTGTCTCTTTTGTTCACCTCTGATCCTGAGCAATTTATATTGTGTCCAGTAGATATTAAGCCCTCACCAATAATCTCACTTGAATTAATGAATAAATGAATGTAAATGAATAAAAGAATGAACAAATTAGCGAAGTCAGGTCTACTTGATTCATAGTCTGTGCTGTTCACAATTATTTTTTTCTAATACTTATAAAGATGTTGAACAGGAAACAATACATAAATAAATGTTTATTGAGTACCAAAATGTATACATCATTGTTCTTAGTTTGAGGATTTGTATGTGCCCTTCTGAAGTACACCCTTCATAGAGGAGACAAATATTATTTAAATAAACATTTGAAATGATTATGCAGTTGCATCATTGATTGGTATGAGGCAAGAGGGGTCCTGAATTTATGGGAGATGGTGTTGGGAATATTTGATGTGAAGAGAAGACTTTCCTATAATTCCTCTGTTCTGTGGTCTGAAGAATGAATAGGTTTAATTTGGCAAAGATAGGTGGGAAAATATTTCAGGCAGAGGAACTGTGTTTGCAAATGTTCTGTGATACCATAAAGCATCTAAAGAACAGAGAGAAAACAAACCATGCTGGAGCTGAGACTGGAGAAATATTCCAAGCTCTTTTGATACAATATGGGAGTTTATCTGCTTCTATTGTCAACTCTGACCTTGTTCTACAAATTTGGGTCTTAGTATATAGTACAGTAAATATATTATTCCAGGGAGAGTATGAAATCATCACAGGGAGTATTCTGAGAGAAGAAGTGAGCCTTGAGAAGAACCATGGAACATAGCAAGAGTAGATTTGGAAGAGGCAAGGGGAAGGTGGAGCTAATTTGTTGGGTGAATGAGCAGAGAAGAAATGGAAACAAACATATATTCGTTCATTTATTCAACAAATCACTATTGAGCATCTCTGTTTGGATCCAATGTTGAGCAAGAACAGCCAGGGTACTTGTTCTCCTGTGGCTTATTGTAAAGTGGGGGAGAAGGACACTTAATGAAAGGATCTCCCCAGCATCAAGCAAAAAGGCAAATGGAAAATTCAAAAGTATGTTAAGTGCTGTGACAAAAAAAAGATTCTGTGTATGTACATAGCAAAGGAGAGGGAAAGAGTTTGGCAGGGAGGAATTTTGTAAGTGATCCTGGAGCTCAGAGAAGCATAGATACTCGTTCACTCTGTGAAGTCTATGGTGAAAGAACATTTCAGAGTATGAGGAGGAACTTGTGGCAAGGCCCTGTAGTGCCAGAAGTCTGGGCAGCCCCAGGAAACAAGAAGTAAAGTCCAGGTGTATATGTAGAGAGCAAGGGTAAGAATTGTAAAGTGCCAGATTCTGGCAAGGGCCAGAGTCAAAAGCCATGTGGATCATCCTAGATTCTTGTCTTTACCCCAAGAGCAGTGGAAGCGATGGAAAGGTGTTAGCTAGGGTAACCAGACTTGAGTTTTAAGAAGGATATTTGTAGAGAGGGTGTGAACCTGTTATACCTTCCTGAACCCATATGGGTAGAAGATACTGAGGAGGACTCCCATCTCAGGGGACCATCTGAGAACAGGAATACTGAAGCTCTTTGAAAAACACACATATAATCTATGCCTGCCTTGGCACAAAGCATGAAAGTTTCTCCTGAAATCATTTTAGAGAAATTTTTCCTCAAGAGAAAAATGACTGTACAAATTTTGTTCACTCTATAAATTGTTATTTTAGAAGGCTGGAATTTCTGGATCAACTAATTTCAGGCAAAAGGGGGCAAAAAATACAGGTGCTTTCTGACAAGAATGCTTTCAAAGGCCTCTGTGTTTAGGTTTGAGTTACCTCTGGTTGATGTCTCCCTGTGGCATCTGACTGGAGTCCTGACTACAAAGCAGACATGTTTTTAGAGAACTTCCACTTTATTATTATTATTTTTGATCCCTAAAGATATTTATAAATTATTTCTTCTGTATTTTTTAATGAGGTAACATTGATTTACAAAACTGTATATGATTGAGATGTACAGGTTCACTCTTCTTCAGATGTAGTTTACCACACTATTACCATGCAGGGTGAGGGCACCACAGAACGCCCAAACCTCACTATAAATAGGTTCCACCATATGCTGCATCAAGACAAAACATACTCTAGTGCATAAGATCTTTAAGGCAAAGGAACTTTAATACATTTAGTATATAATACAGAGAAGAGAAGGGACAGAATAGGTAAAATAGTTTTTACACAAAACACCCAGTCACCCATCCCCTTGTGGGTAAATGCCCAGCCAAACAAGGCTGGCCCAGAGCAGGGCCACTGAGGCCTAAAAACCTGCCAAAGACTATGGCAGCTCCTGGTGGGGACCCATAGGAAAGGGCAGCAGGGACCAGACAAATCTGAAGGGCAAAGCAAAATCAAAATCAGTAAACATAATCAAGATAATTGCTGTCATTGTTAACTTTTCCGTGGGTCCCTCCACCACGTCTGTTTTAAGTGTCTCCTTCAATGTCCCCCAAGTCCCTGGTACAAGTCCTAAGCTGAGAAGTAAGCGCAGCTTCTGCTCAGCTCTGCTCCCTGAGTCTCCTCCAGGTCATCTTCTTGCTCTCTATCTCTCTTCTTTCATTCTCCAGTCTCCACTCCAGATTCTCCTCCCTGCTCAACTCCACCATTCCTTGGGTGGGGCAGGGAACCTGGAAACTCCCCTTTCCCTGGGGACCACACTGTTAAAACAACATGCCCACCATGAACGCACCCAGAGTCCTCCATCATAGGAGACCTCCCTGTTTCTAGATGTCCCTACTTCTGTACTCCCTTTCCTACGATTCAGTAAATCAAGAAGGTCTCATGATAAGTGCACGGTTCATCCTCAAGAAGCTTTGTTTATTAAGAGGACTTAATTGCTGCCACCATAGAGGGGGAGGAAAATGGATTTTTAGTGATTTGGTCAAGGTGGGTGCCTGTGGGGACTTAAGGATGCTGTAGCTTTTTCTGTCACACTGCCCATCATATTGGTGGGTAGCCCTTTCTTCTGCCCCCAGTTAAAGCTCACCTCCTCCAACCTTGTTGCAGCAGGTATATTTTTGTTTCAATGATAACCCTGTTGCAAGGAATTTAAAAATTGTGATAGTTCCCTTCTTGTTCTTGCCTTCATTCTCCTGTTGCTACTCCCTCTCTCTCTTTTTCCAAGAGTGCCTCCCTAATTAGTTTTACATAAAAAGTGTGGTACAATTACCTGAATTTCTTCTCATCCTTCCTAGCGCCATTTAACCAAACACCTCCCACGTCTTCGTTCTCTGTGTTCATTCTGGTTGACTCAGGAGGTGACCCTGGCTGACACTTGGCAAACCAGTGACCTTCTTTTCTAGCTTGAGTTGACAAAAACTGATAGAAGAGGGTAAAAATGGGTAGATAGGAACACACATTTGGCCCTTCAGTGACGAGAAAGCAGCTTAGGGGAATATATTCAGAGGAGGTTATGTTTTGGATATTTTAGGAATATTTGACTAGATCATTTGTTTAAGAATAGAAATAATAAAATGAGAGAAAATAAAGGGAAAATGAGGTAGACAGAAAAAAAATGATTGTACATCTAGTTAGACATACTATTTTCTGAAAGTCCTGAATTTGTCACTTATTAAAATTAGCAAAATTTGCCTGGAAAAGTAGTACATAGAGAGGTAAAGTGGCCTAAAACATGTTAAGCACCAAAAGTCCCCTTTTTTACATCTCCCCAGAAAAGTTGATTCATTTAAAAAGAAAAAAATAAAACTTGTGAGGATGGAATGAGATATGTGTGAAGTACATTGAGCTCTTTGGATGAAAGTTGCTACATTATAACTTTTTAGTCATCTATGATTTGGGTTTTGGTTATCATTTCAAGCAGCCTACTCCTAATCGAGGCAGATAAAAGGAACTGCTCTTGAACCAAGTTAGCAATGATTTGAACCAATAGGATTTTAAAAAATCTAATACATATTTAGCAAGATTTTTGCCTCTATCTTTGTTAAAATTAGGTAATATTTAGCTTTTTTATAGTGTTTTTTTCTAAATAAGAATAGTGTGTTAATAATGCAGGTAGCTTGGCTCTTTTTTATGTTGTTATTTATAAAAGTTTCCATTGTGCCAGGGTTTAAATGCATTTTATGGTTTTAAACAGTCTTTTCAATTGAGACCCAAGTACTTAGCCATTATTCCACATACTCTATTGTTGTACATATTCCCACTCTTCTCCCTATCCCCATAGTTCATTTTATCTTTCATAGTAACCCTTGATTCATATAACCATTTGTGCCAGAATAAGTTTAAAATGAAACATACTTGAGAACATGGAGATTAGAGATTGCTTAACTGTTTTCTCCCCATAATCCATGGCCTCATCATGTATTTAGACAGGACAGCTGGTCCAGTCCTATGAGTAGCTCCTTACTGTGCATGCACTGTTATCAGATGAAGAACCCAATTAATATGGTAAATTTCCCAAACAGGCATTTAGCATGTCACCACCTCTCCGACTGAGAGATGTGCAGGAAAACATGGACAGTATTTTGAGTCTCTGAGTGAGATCTGAGCTGAGTATAGCCTTCCACCCCTGTCATTAAGAACTCATAGGCTGGAGGAAATTAATTTATCCCAGCATGAGTCAGCCCTGCCAATTGTCCACTCTATGTCTGCATGGGGAGAGTAGAGGGAAATGGGGCCCGGGCTGTCAGAGTGGGGGCAAGTAACAATGGTGTAATTGCTTTATAACTACTTTGCATTGGGGATTGAGATGTGGCCCCAATCCAACTGGCCATGGAGAGACAAACTTCTCTCTAGTTTGCGTCTGCCATGTTTGGAAAAAATAAAACTGGCGGGTGGCCATCACTGGAACTGAGATCTTTCACATTGGAATTATGTTAGCCACTAGGAAGAAACACAGTTATGTTGTGTGGTTGCTTCTTTCTTCAGTTTCTTCAATGATAGTTCATTTCTTGTGCTTTCTCATCTCTGGGTTTATCTAAAAGCATTCTTCTTGATGTATTTATACTTAAAGCTTGGTTCTAATTTCACAAGAACATGGGTCTTATCTACTTGACTCCTTGCTAAGTTCTCGGTACCCAGAGGGGTCCTGGAACATACTACAGTTTCCATAAATATTTATTGAATAGAATTTCAGTTTAATTCATGACTGACTTTGCCAGCCTACCCCCGCCCTTGATTTCTGTGTTTGAGTGACCTGCTGTCCAGTTGGCTTATGTGGATGATTTATGTTTTCCTCCAAATGAATGATGAAACAGATAGCTCCTAAGTTCTTCTGGTATAAAATAGACCCCTTTGAAAACTAGCCTGAGGCTTTTTTTTTAATATATGACGCTAGTTTGATCTTCTGACAAAAATACTACTTTTAATTACTGTGCAGTCTTTAGTTACACTCATAACCTCTGGAACACAGAGATGGTAACACATTCAATTCTTTTTCTTTAGAAGATCTTGCCTTTTGACTTGGTTATTGGCAGTTCATGATATTTAGTTGGGATTGTCTGTGACATTTTAATATATACTTTATTTTTCAAGGTAAAAAATGAAAAAAATGGCTTTGGTTTTGGATTTTAAAATAAACTCTTTTGTTTTACAGAATTAAAGGATAATTAAAATAATGCAATAATGATATTTTCTATCCTGTTTTATAATTTGCAACTATGCAAAATTTTTAAACTATGGGCTCAGAATTTCCAAGGAATTTAGGAACTAGCTTTCACTTTTAAGTTGACCACATTTTAAAGTTTTTCGTTTTAATTATTGTGAAACCATAGAGATGAAAATTCAGTGTATGTACCATAAGAACGGTTTTTTCTTTTGATATGTTTTCCCCCCTCTGCTTGTGGTTGAGAATAGTTATTTCTAAGTCAGTTAATCATTGGGATACCCTAGCAAGCTTTTAAATATAGAGACAGCTGGGCCTAGACCTAGAGTGTGGAAGCAATTTTTAGTTTTTTAAAAATTCCCTAGTGGTTTCTGATAAGCAAAGTCTGATTAAGAGCATCGGTTCGATGAGTTTAAGATCATGGGCATGGCTTGTCTGTTGGCCTATTGATTGTACTCTGTTCTGTGACCTGAGGCCTACTTCTGACCCTGACCAGCTCTTAGAAGATGAGGTGGCTAGGGTCATCTTCTCTACAGGCAGCTCATTTTTGTTAACTATGCCAGCAGCAACCTTATTGCTGGGGGCTTCTTCCTTAATTTTTTAAAAATCAGTCATCAACAGAGTAGTGTTACTGAGTTGTCATTAAATGAAGCCAATGGTCCTTTTTAGTATCCACTGAAGCTGGAGGTCAGAAACTGAGCTCCCTTCTAGAAGTCCTAGCTGCTAACTCTGCCTTGGTGTGGGAAGGTATTTCAGCAATGTGTGAACAGAGGCCCTGGAATCAGATCTCCTGGGTTCTGATTGTGCCTTCCCATGCTATATGTTTGATCTTGGCAGTAAAATTAGTCTATGAGAGCCTCTGTTTTCCCATTGGCAAAAAGGCTATAATAATGACATTAGGTTGTTGGAAGATTATGAGATAATGCATGCAAAAAAATGGTTAAGTGCTTAGTAATGTTAATGGTTGTTGTAATACTTTTTGAATAAAAATTCTAGAAGCAATTTGCCATAATTGGTTTGAAGTAATGTTACCCAGAATTGTTCGTTTATTCATTTGTTATTGTCTCCTTTTGTCTTCTCTGGAATTTTCATTGATTCATTTATTCATTCATTCATTCCACATGCTTTTATTTAGTACTATGTGTCACTGTGGTGGGGAACATACCACAGTGAACAAAAGAGACAAAACATGAATGATAGATCATAAAAAGATACTTCAATGCCTCTTAACAACCCCACTATTTAATCAAACTGAAACTGAGAGAAATGAGATTTGATCATTTCTAGTTTTTGTACATTTGTCCATAGCAGACATTGACCAACTTGAAAAATAACAGCAAATAATGCTGAGAATTCTGTTTTTATTTTCTCTTGACCTTTCTTTCTATCTCTAACCATCCCTGGCCAAAATCTGCCAGCCAGTGGACCCAGCTCAAACACTGCCTTCTATGTGAAGTTTTTTTGACTTTTCTTCTCTCCCTCTTCTATTCTCCACCCACCTCCATATTAGAATTTTGCTTGTATCCCAGTTGTGTGTGTGTGTGTGTGTGCGCGCGCGTGTGTATGTAAAAATGCCAGTTTATCCTTTCTACTACCTTCAGTTGTTTTCACCTCTGTAGTCTGTAATAAAGTAATGTGACAAAAGGACCACCTGGCTTCCACATCTGGGTATGGCTTTGACTCTTATGACAGTTTTAATATATACTAATTAATCAATATGACCCATAATTAATTGAGAGAAAGGAATCTCAATCTGTAAGTGATATTTGCCACTTTTCATTATTCCTGAGTAACACCTATCTCATAGGAATATAAACTTGTTCAACTAAATGGAGGTTTCTGATCACATTAAAAATACAGCTAACATCTTGATCCAGCATTTCCACTCTTAGGTATCTATCCTAGGAATATAAAAATACTAATTCAAAGGGATATATGCACTCCTACGTTCATTGAAGCACAATTTACAATATTCTCGCTATGGAAACGACATAAATGCCCAATGACAGATGAGTGGATAATGAAGATGTGGTATGTGTGCACAGATGGATAATACTCAGTTATTAAAAAGAGATAAACTTGCCATTTGTGACAACATGGGTGGAACTGAAGGGGATTATACAGAGAAAAATAAGTCAGAAGGAGAACTCCAAATAGATAACATTGCTTATATGTGGAATATAAAGAAACAAAACAAAAGAACAGACACAACTTAATCAAAACTATCCCTAGAAATCTGACTCCACAATTGAGGCTACCAGAGGACGGAGGGTTTTGGTGGGCAACCAAGGGGTGGCCCAGTGGACTGGAGGAGATTTAGTGGTGCTTTGGTGGTGGATCTTATGTGGTAGCATACTTCTCAAGAGGTGTGAACCATCTTTATTGAGGCGTAATTGACATATAATAAACTGCACATATTGTGAAAGTTTGGGCAAAATTTAAACATGATATATTATACATCTGGGAAAAGGTCATAATAATCAAGATAATGAACATATCCTTCACTCCCAGAAGTTTCTTGCATCTCTATCATCCCTCCTTCCCACCCAGATCCTTCGCCCCTCATCCCGAGGCAACTACTGGTTTGATTTTTGTCATCATAGATTAGTTTATATTTTCTAAGCTTTATTTAATCAATATGGATATGTACGGTGTTTTATTGGGGGGGGCAATATGTTTTCTTTCACTTGAGTATAACTAATTTGAGATTCAGTTGTGTTATAGCATGTATGACTAGTCCATTCCCTTATATTGCTAAGCAACATTCCTTTCTATGCATACACCATAGCTTATGATTGTTCACCTGTTGTTGGACATTTGTACTTGTTAACACTCTTGGAGTTTGATATAGATGTGTGCTTTGTGAATATTTTTCCCAGTTTGTGGTTTGTTTTTTCATTTTATTAGTGTGTGTTGAAGAGAAGTATTTCATTTTAACAAAGTCCAATATATCAATGTATTTCTTTGTTAATCATGCTTTTGGGATCATCTCTAAGAACTTTTTTTCTTAGCCCAAGATCATAAAGATTTCATCTTATGTTTTTTTCTAGATTATTTGCAGTTTTGAGTTTTATGGTTTATTTTGAATTATTTTTCATATATGTTGTAAGATGTGAATCTAAGTTCACTTTTTAACATTGAATATTAAAAAATGAATGTTCATTTTTTTAACCTCATTTGTTAAAAAGACTATGCTTTCTTCATTGCATTGCCTTTGCACCTTTTTCAGACATCAGTGGATCATATTGGTGTGAGTCTGTTTCTGAACTCTGTTGTGTCCCACTGAATTGCCTGTCTTGAGGCTGATATGGAACTGTGTTGATTAGTACTAAACTGTACTAAAGTGTAGCACTTGAAGTCAGATCGTTTCGGCCCTCCAATTTGTCATTCTGTTATATTATGGGTAACATATAATGGTTAATAGGTCTACATGTGTTGTCAATCTTTATAGAGTTAAAACTGAAAATGAAAACTTAGCTTTTGGCCCTCCAATTTGTCCTTCTGTTGTTATATTTTGGGTAACATCTAATGGTTAATAGGTCTACACGTGTTGTCAATCTCTAGAGAGTTAAAACTGAAAACTTAGCTTTATTACTCTGGTTAATCAATGCCATGATTTTGCTTTCTCCTGGATGTCATTCCCTTAAGGTAATTTATCTGAGACAATTCAGAATTTTCCCAAATAGCAGAGGGCTAAGTTTTGTACCAAGTCTATTTGTTTAATCTTTAATTTTTTTCTAAGTCTTATTTTACATGCTCTTCAGTGATACAGTTTAGGAAGTGACTTCAGAGTGCTGGTGACAAGACTGGTTAAACCCTGGTAGATTCTGAACTGGATTGCAGAATCTGTCCCGGGGACTGCAGTTGGGTTTGTGCTTGGTTATTGTATAAGATGTCCAAGTAGAGAGTGTCTTGAATAGACACTGCCCAAGTAGAGAGTGTCTCAAATGGACTATTGGGTGTTATTTATAATAAGAGCTGTCAACACATTCTCTTTTCTACTTCTTCGGAAACACTTACATAATAAAAGAAGCGGCTTTTATTGATTGTTCACTTAATATATGGTGGTTACTGTGCTTAGTACACAAGTTGTTACATTTGTTACTTACATTGTCAGTGTGACGTAGGTGTTGTTAATATTTATTTTGCTTGAAAAGAGGTTAACTAATGTACCTGAAGTCAACAGTTAGAAGTGATATTCTCTTCCTGTTTACCCAAATAATCTGTTCCAAACCACTATGCAATAACACCCAGTACTAAACAAACAAAAGGCATCCGAAACTTGATATATAACTTAAATAGACCATTGATCTCTGTCATTCTTCCTATGCCTTAAATTTTCCTGCATATGATTTATTTTGAAACACTGGATGTAAAAAACTCATGGTATTTAGAGCCAGACCCTGTGGGTCAAACTGCTTGAATAAGTAATTAGATGGCTTACTCATTGAGTGATTCAACACAGATCTATTGAGTATCTATGTGTCAGACACTATTATAGCTGCTGAGGATACAGCAGTAAAACAAATAGGTTAACAAACAAGCACAAAGATCTTTCATGATGGTCATGTTCTGTTGGGGAGAGACATGATGGACAACCTTCAAATGCACAGATGAAATTAGTCCATCAACTCAATGCAGTAGTCTCCTTCAGTCTCACACTAAGGCCTGTATTACAGTGACAAAACTTGCAGTTGAAATCCTTAGGCTACATGAGATGGAATGACAGCCAAAAAATATTCACCCTCCCCCAAAAAAGAAGAAGAAAAAAACCTCTAGGGGTCTGGCTCAGTTTTATACCATTTTAGACATCAAGGAAACAATCTAGAAGGAATAGTTTCTCCATATGTATGGACTTGTCTTCTCCCTGTCTCTGGAGTAGTTAAATAGTGAAAATGATTTCTATTTTCTGCTTTGATGAAATTTTAAAAAACAAAATTTATTTACATCATTAATTATGCCTTTATTGGGCATGAGGTTTTTAAATTGGTAATATTTCCCTTTTACATCTCTCTTCTATTAATAAAAATTTTTAATAATTTGATAAAAACAGTAGTTATTCTTTGATAATCATAATCAGAGTCATTTCTCTTGAAAGTGATATTAAAATAACAATATTGCATAGCAAGATAAAGTAATAGTAAGACTTCGTCTTCGTTTACCACACTGAGATTTGTATATTTGTGGTTTGTTTACTGTACTGCAATTCAGTCTTCTGTGAAGATAAGAGAAATAGATGCTTATCCACTGCTAAGAAGGTAAATTGGTCAATTTTTCTGAAGGAAAATGTGATAAAATGCATTGAAAGCCTCGATGTTTTGTTTATCTCCTTTAAGCTGGTATTTGCACTTTGTATTTATTTTTCTCCTTAGGAAAAAAAGATTAAGGAACAACCTGAGAGTATTTGTTCCTACCTGAACAAACACAATTTCTGAAATTTGTATTAGACTTCATTCCTCTGCACTATCAATTCTGCTTTTAAGTTGAGATTATTTATGTGATAAAATCTGTTTAATGTGGAACAAGTCTTTAGAAAATATACCTTTGATGTTTCTGATTGTAGAATATGTTGATTCCTTTGCTAGCTGCTAAATTTTGGGATGTTTTGAACTATACCTTTAGGAGATGGTATTAAAAATCTTGGAACATTGATTTCGGTGTTGTTTTATGCTTAACATGAATAGCAAATTAAATAGCCACAGAGGTGCTTCTTAGGCATCACATAAGGTTTTAATATAATGCATCAAAATTTGAATATTATAGTCATTCTATTAGCTAGTCCATTTATTTATATACAAAAGTTCTCTTTTTTGAAAGCAAAATTTTGCCATGTCCTCAAGTCAGATTTTGTATGTTGATAATTTTTAAATAATGTTTATAATTTCCTAATAAGGTTATTAAAATCATTTTCTGTAAAATATTTTAAGAAACAGTTTATGCTTTTTTTTACTTTTTTAAATTTATACTTTGGAAAATTGATGAAAGCATAAATGCAAATGGGACAAATGAAAATGGAAGATTTCTTCCTATAGCTTCTATTCTTGATCCATTTTTCAAGGTAGGTATATCTAGTTAATTAGAAACAAAGTTCAAAGACAATGAATCAGAGAAGAATATTGATAAATAGGTAACAGTCGTAGGATTAGTACCTAGAATAAATAAAGGACACCTGAAAATCAGAAATAAAAAAAGGATAAGAAATGCAAGGGTGTATATTGCGGAGTGGGTGGTATTGTCTGCCACAGACACACAGCTCCACTGTGTGGGGGAGGTGTAGGCTAGATTCAGCTCTCTTTCCACAGATTTGTGGGAGTGTGAGAATTTGTGTTCCATTTTCTCTCTTAATGTTTGTAATTACTGCATTGAAGTTTCAACAAATTTCATCATCCCCACATTTACTTTCTACCTTAAACCCAAACCATGGGTATCACGTGATCCCTACCACCACCCACCAAAAATAAAGAATTTAAGAAGCTTCACAAAGGGACACGGATTTATCCTACACTTTCGAAGTAGTAAGAGGAATACTCAGACTCATTTTAAGTCAGTTTTGGAGAGCCAAGCCAAAAATGTAAGAAATTTCTTCAGTGTTCAATATCATTGCCAGGATGCTCAGATAAAAGAAAATCCTCCTTCATGTCAAAAGCATCAGGATTGGCTTCCCAGATATATCTACATTTTCTCAGTGACATTGTTATCTGGCTTTGTTTTAGTTTTGCTATTCTTCCCCAATGTCTATAAACAAATTTATTTTTTCTCCATTAGTCACCTTTAGGAAGTGGTGGATTTCTCCTTTGCCAATGTGAAGTACTTAGTCATTCAAATTCTTGTTCCTAATGTGTCAAATCATAAAAGTGGATGAATTATAAAAACCATTGTGCTTCGCAGTAACAAGGAAATATTTTGGTATCAAAATAAGAAAAAGTTCAAAGAATACATACGGCCAACTCACAAAATTCAATCTGATTTGTAATCGAAGAACTGAAAATTAAGTGATAATCAGTTATTTTATACAGTGGGTAGGCAAAGTTTCAGAAAGCCCAATAATGCCATGTTTGGACAGCACAAGGAAATCAGAAGGCTCATACATCTTTGCGAGAGGGAGCATATGACATACAAATATCTTGGGAACATCTTGGCAACATTCAATGAAGTTTTCAGTGTGGGCAACCTACTATTTAGCAATTCCCTTCATGATTGATGTCCTTAAACCCTAAAGGAGACATGCTAGAGATGTTCACTGCATCATTTGTAAATGCAGCCAATTGAAGTCAGCCTAAATGATTATCTCTAATAGAATGGATTACATGGAACATCATAACTTCAAGAAAATAAATAAATTTGAGATGTGTGTATCCCGGTGGATGAATCGATTTCAGAAACATAATATTGAGTGATAAAAGCAAGTTGATTCAGACATACATGTGTATTTTGTATTAAAATGCACATATTTTTTGAAGAAAATCACATAGATTAACAGGTACTTTATTTTTTGACAACATGCCATTGTTTTGCATCTTGTTACTGTTTTGACAGTAGGATTTCTCTGTTCAGGTGTGGTCACCATAGTTGTCTTACCACCAAAGCACCCATTGCCCTCCACCATAATCCATTGAGCTCTCTTTGCCCCATCTACCCTCCCCACATAGGTACTTTAAAGGTGCTTTGTTGTAAATGCATAAAGTTATTCACTGGATATATACACAAACAATTTGGGTAATTGTCTCTGGGGAAGGAGAAAGGTAAAGGTGACATGGTTATTGTCAACATTTAATACAAATCAAACAGGCAGCATTTTAATTCTTTTACAGTATAAAGAGGAAAGAAGATGACTATTATATCATTTAGCACAAATTTTAAACATTAAAAATGGGAAGCGACACGTTAAGGGGAAAAATAGTAATGAAACACACCCGCTCCCAAAGATACTGCCAGTTGTCAATCACAGATCTTGATTAATTTCCTCAAGTGCTGTGTTGGATAAATTTTTTAAAGATTTATTTATTCATACACACAAGCTGGGGTACAGGCCAGAGGCGTGGGGCGGCGAGAGGTTTCACCATAGACAGAGTGGGGAGCAGAACAGGCAGATCAGAAATACACAGCTGAGGGGAGCAGTGGGCGAGACAGGAGAGGTCTGCTGCACCATGTGGGATTCTCCCCGGCTCGGCGTCATACTCTCATCACGTGGTGCGGACAGCTCCACAGCGCAGCGCTCAACCGCTGTGCCACCAGGGAGGCCCTGTGTTGGATAATTTTTAGTTCTTTTCTATGATGCTGTTGCACCCTACTCCCTTAATTTTCTTTAGGGTAGGAACTTTGCCTGTGATTTTTTTTCGAGTCAAGCTTCATACTGCTTTCCAAAGAAGTGTGATAATCGTTCTAGAAACTGCTCACAAAAATTATTAGAAAGCATCTCAAACCTGTTGGAGTCAGTGCTGGAGAAGGGGCAGGTAAATAAGTGCTAGGATTCTCTGTTTGGGGAAAATAAGAGGACAAGCCTCTTGTAGGGAATTTAGATCTCTCTTTGCCCAACTGTTTCCTACCTTTATTAAAGACTTGATCCCCTGCCCAAGGTCATAGAGCAATGCAGTATGTTCTGAAAGCAAGCATATTCAATTTTGCATTACTTATGGTAGTAAAAAGTGGGAACCACCAATTGCTTGTCAATCTGAAAATGATTAAATAATTTATTAATAGAATGGTCCAGTAGATAACTTTTTATAAAGACAGGTAGAGCTAGGTATGTTGATATAGTAAATAGAGTACAGTACATTCTATTATCATTTTTAAAAGGCAAACTGCAGATGCATATATGGATGTCTATTTTAATTGCATATATTGTATATATGTAATTATATTTTTATTTAACTCTATTTGAACTAACTTAGAGATATAGAAAATACATGCATACTCTAGAATTGATCGCATCTAGAGAATAGAAATAAAAGAAAATAATAAGATGGGATTTTTTGTTCTAGATTTATATTTATCTTCATTGTTTTAGGATTTTTAATAAGATTGTTTTATCATTGTTGAATGAATACCATGGAAGTATTACTGATGTCTGAGTGACATTTCTGTATAAATATACACAGGAAGTATGTCAACTGTTGAATTTCTTGTTTTAAGCCATTATTTTTCTTAAGGGGAAGAATTCTTCCTTGAGAGCTCTCATTTGCCTGCGTTTGCAGTGTAAGGTTTTTCTATAGTTCTGAAGAAAAAGCTGAGGTAATGGAGCAGTGACAGTAGTACACAGTTGAGTTTGCATGAAGGTGACTTGGATTTCAGCCCTTGAGATACCTGCTCATCATGCATAGTGATGGACTGCGTCTCCTTATGATAATGCAGTCAACTCTTTGTAGATATAAATAATAGCACAGTCCATTGGACAGGAGGGTAGAGCCGGGCAGTTCCATGGGTGTCATCAGCATGTAAACTACGCCAGAGATTTTATATCATCCTAACAACGTATTAATGGCATGATAAAACAAAGACTCCTGAATCTTTTGATGGTGGTGCCTACTCAACCTTTTTGTATTCAGGGCAACATAAAGCTGTACCTGGCTTTCATGAATGCTGTAGAGATTTGATATTGCGTTTTTTATTAACTGTGACACCATGGGTTGTGGTACTTTAAATGAGAAGGGGAATTCTCCCTTTTTCAAAATTAAAATATTTGTTTGGGGGGAGAGGGGAAGTTGTTTTCATGACCTATCCCCTATATTTTAGTTGTGGTTTGCCCTCCTTTCCTACCCCTTTATCAGACAGACAGACAGATACACACACATAGTGGAGACTTGCCATTACTTGATGCCACTGGAGCCTGGGGTCGATGCCATCATTGCACAGTGTTGGATGAGTAAGTATGTTACGTGGTGCTTAGGGCTGGCTAGATCTGCATGGAAGTAGGTTGTAATGGTTGGCTGGTTGTTAAAAGGAGATTTAGAAGAGGAACCCTGAGTGTGATGTTCTGTAAGTGGGTTTTATCTGTAAAAATAATGAACAGTTCAGGATAGTTTGTATCAGCTCAGTTTTTGAAAAGTTATTTATTAAAGATCTACTATGAGTAATGTATTATACTAAACATATGAAGTGGTACAAAGCTTAGATACACATTCTAATGAAATGTAAACATCTTAAAGTAAGTATACTTCTTTATACAGCAACCCTTGCTTCTTTGGGTCACTGTGCAATAGGTAGACACAAACATGGATGTTGAACATAATCGTTCCTTTCTCCGAAGCTAGCGATACCACTTGCTTTCATGTGTTACATTTAATTGTAAATTGTAGTCCAGAGAGAATTATTAGAAGCTCATCTCAATGCAATAAATATAAGGGACTCTTACCTTTTGAAATTTCTTCATGTAGTAGAATTCTTCTCTAAATCAAAGGCTGTGTTCCTTTAAATAGAAGATATATTGAAAATGAATCATACCATATAGTTCTTGTTTCTAAAAAATTCCTAATACATAAAATTAATGAATGATAGTTATCCTTTATACATATAAGTACATAGATTTGTATATTCAAACACATTTATATGTTTATTTGTATATATTTATACAAATATTTATTTGTATATATGAGCACATTTATACATTTATATTTCTATAACAAATACATATTTTCAACACAATGATATGTGTATTTGTAGAAGTAATATTATCTTATCCTGTATCAGAGTTTTTACTATCTATCAGCAGTGGTTAATTTTAAAGAAAAGACACTGACAAGAATTGGGTTACCTAGAGAGCTGCTAGGTAGCTATGAGGACCAGGCTTAGAGCTGTGTAGCCTAGAGCAGTGCCTCCAACACTGTAGAACTGGTCTGGAAAACAACCAGACTGGGAGTCTGGCTCTGCAGCAAAAAAAAATTTTTAATTTGACAAATCATCATAATTACCACACCTAAAAGCTTAGAAAGTATAAAAGATAAAAATGCCACCATATTCCAGTGTTCAGATGCAAAACTATTGATATTTTATTGCCTTTCACTTTATTGTACTCAGGACAGTCTATATTTTACAAATTGGAAAACTTCTTTATTGAAGTAACATTGTATTGTAACGTAAGTTTCAGGTATAACATTATAAATCAAGTTTGTATATACCACATTAAGTTCTCCACCAAAAGCCCAATTCTATCCTTCACCAAATAGTTGACCCTCTTTATTTAATTACCCTTACCCCCTTCCATTTTGTTCATCACTAATTTGTTATTATAGTTTGAAAGTTTATTTTTGTTTTATCTAGTTCATTCATTTAATGAAACTATTATAAAAATACAATTTCCTAGTCTTTTTTCAGTTGATGCTTTTGTATCAATGCAATTATAGTTTTTATACTTTGTAGCTGCATTTTATGTTCAGTATTGTGCCTTGTGTGCTCCCATTATATTTATTTTTTAATAATAAATATTTAGCTTGCTTTGCTTTTTCTCTCTGAGAAATGTGGGAGTGGGGGGGCAGATAGCAGAGTAAAAGTAGGTCTTGAATCTTTATGATCGCAAATAATTTTATCATAGAAATTAAGTTATTTTATATAAAACCAAGATAACATCTGTGTATGTGTGCACATGTGTATTTGTAGGTCTAAAAATTATTTGTACTTTCATTATGACACTTTTATAGAAAATTTTTAACATTTGCAAAAGCAGGAAGAATTGTATGAGTCTCTTCTACCATTCACTTTAATGATTACTAGCATTTGTTACACTTCTGTTTATACTTTTTAAAAGGAGTTAGAAAATAAAAGACTGTGTGTCATCATATGCAAAATTATAAGCATAGCTTTTGAAAGTTTTTAAATGAATGGAAAAAATTCCTTTTTGGGATTTAGAAAATGAATAGATGAAAAACTGTTTTGTTATTAATAGTTTTAGAGAGTAAAAATTTCTGTGAAACATGAAAGTAAAAATTTGAAATCTTGCTTTGTTTGGAAGTAAAGTAATGTTGCTTTATTTAGTATTACTTTTTTATTGAGTAACATTGGGTTGCAATGCTGAATATGTACAGGTTCATGTCTCTTCAGTACTTGGTATCATACCACACCCACCACCAAAGTACCCAGATTCCTCCATGATAGTCCATTGGGTTTCCTCTACCCATGGTTGCCCATCCCCTCCCTTCCCCATCTAGTAGCCCCAGTTCTAGAATCACATTTCAAGGGTCTGTTTTGGTTTAGTTTTGTCCCTTTGTTTTGTTTCTCTATATTTCCACAAATGAGTGAAATCATCTGGTATTTTTCCTTCTCTTTCTAACTTATTTTACTTAGCATAATCCCCTCCAGTTCCATCTGTGTTGTCACAAATGGCAAGATTGCATATTTTTGGGGCCTCCCCGGTGGCGCAGCAGTTAAGCGCTGCGCTATGGAGCTGTCGGCAGCGGCGACGCGAGTTCGACGCCCGGCCAGGGAGAATCCCACATGGCGTGGCAGACCTCTCCTGCCTCGCCCGCTGCTCCCCTCAGCAGTGTATTCCTGATCTGCCTGTTCTCTGCTCCCCACTCTGTCTCTGGTGAACCCTCTCGCCGCCCAACACCTCTGGCCTGTACCCCAGCTTGTATGTATTAAAAAAAAAAAAAAAGATTGCATATTTTTTACAGCTGAATAGTAGTCCGTTGTGTATATATACCCTCATTTGTCCTTGAGCATTTAGGCTGTTTACATAGCTTGGCTTTTGTGGGTAGTCCTGAAATGAACATGGGAGTACATATATCCCTTCAAATTAGTGTTTTTGCATTCCTTGGATAGATACATTGGAGTAGAATTACTAGATGATATGGTAGATTTATTTTTAAATATTTTGAGAAACCTTCATTTGTATTACACAGGGGTGGGTATTACACAGTCCACATTCCCACCAACTGTGTACAAGGATTCCTATTACTATATATGCTCACCAACAATTGTTTTTTTTTCCCCATGTCTTTTTGATATGAGCCATTGTGACATATATGAGGTAGTATCTCATTGTGGTTTTGATTTGCGTTTCTCTCATGATAAGTGATGTGAGCATTTATTTATGTGACTGATCATCTCTATGTCTTCTTTGAAGTGTCTGTTTAGTTATTCTGTCCATTTTTTGATCGGGCTATTTTTTTTCTTTTTGTTGAGTGGTATGAATTACAACTTGAACATTTGCCCCTTCCAGCTGTATAATGTGCAAATATTTTCCCCTTTCAGTAGGGTGTCTTTTTGTTTAATGATAGTTTATTTTGCTGTGGAAGCTTTTTAGTTTGATGTAGTCCCATTTGTCAAGATTGAGCATCCATGTATGATTAAAAACTCTTAAAAATGGGGATAAAAGGAATGTACTTCAACATAGTAAAGGCGATATATGACAAACCCGCAGCTAACATCATACTCAGTAACAAAAGACTGAGTTTTTCCCATCATTAAGTATAAGATAAGGATATCCCTTTTCCCACTGTTATTTAGCATAGAATTGGAAGTCCTTTGTTTAACATTTTGTCAGACAGAAGGAACTTCTAAATACAGTCCCTGATATCAACAAATGCACTCATAGTTGATGTTCAGAAACAAACCAAAACACCAAAGCAGGTTCTCATTGTGCTTTTTGAATCATTAGAATTGTTCCCTTTAATTTTTGTATAGTTTTTTGGGGCATAATTTATTATTATTATGTTGAATTGGTAATTCTTAATTTACCAGCATAACTTTTTCTGTCCATATTACTGTCCAGAACTGAAGTTGATTGATGCTTTGATTGAATTAAGTTACTTATAATTATGACATTTTCTTCTTCTTCCACAATTAACTAAAGAGGTGTCCTTTGCATGTCAAGACAAGAAGATGAAATGACTATTGACTGTGAAACTCAGCTACAAGAAGGAAGCTCATCAGTAGTTTATAAACTTTCTACCTTCTGTGACTTAACTGGTTTCATTGTCTTTTTCGGCAGTTGGGAATTCACAAACATCCCTTAGTGTAGGGCTTCTCTACTCTTAAGTATTGGGACCAAGTAACTCTCTGTGTTGGGAGAAGCTATCCTATGCATTGTGGGATGTTTACCATTATAGCTCTCTCTACCTACTAAATGCAAGCAGCAGCCTACCCCCTTGTACCCCCAGTTCTGAATTGTCTATAGATTTTCCCAAATGTTCCTCAAAGGACCAAATTTCCTATGATTGAGAACCTGCTGACTTCAATGCAAATTTGTGTGTATTTCTCTTCCTTTTGTCCATTACCTAATCTTCTAATTGTAAGTTTCTAATTATAAAATTGGAAGGTATTTTCATCCATGTTATAATCCCTCCTTTTATTCATTAAATAAACCTTAGGGGATTGACTTCACCATCCCTTTTTGGTTTTTGTTTTTATCCAAACCACATAGTGCATTGGGCCTTTTAACAAAAGAGTAGTCTGTACATTTCTCACCTTCTCTAACAATTTTTGATAGTGGTTTATAATTGGATATCAGCAACTAGCACTGAAGTCATACAGTGGCCTATTTTCTTTCTTATAAAAGACGTTACTATATTATGCAATAGTTTAACCTTTCCCTTAAAAATCCCATGATACTTAGATGCCTTTGGTTAACAAAAATTCCTATTGAGTCTGGAAGATTCTGTTTGCCTGCCAAACCAACCCCCCTTATCTCCCCTACCCCCATAAAACATAAAGAAAGAGAGAAAGAAAAAGCATCAACCCTTAAATTACTCTAAGTCCCGAGGCAGTTTTCCCATAACAAATGTTCACTGTGACTTCCTCTGTTGTAAACTTCTGTCTTCACTGACCCATACTGGCCTGGGTGTCCCTCTGTTCACATGGGAATTAGTGGGTGAGCTCTGTTATAATGCCCAGTATCCACAGGTAGGGAATCATATGAAAAAGAGGCTTATTTATAATAAAAACATGAAAACAAGTATTCAGAAAAAATCATTATTATAAAGTTTCTCTGTACAGTCTCAAAACCAGAAATTTTATGTTGGAGTATGTGTTATGCAGATACATTTACACCTTGGGGTGTTTAGCATGGTGGTTAGGAGAGAGCCTCAGTTTTCCTATCCCTATAATGTGAACAATAGTAACTCCTACCTCAGAAGATTGTAGTGAAGGTAAAATGAGCAAACCCAATGAAACCGTTTGGGAAAACTACCTAGCACGTAAATGCTCCTTTATTTTCACTTTTTTAATTCTTATTATGAGAAGTCCCAATATATTCCCATTTTCTTACCTCTTCCCACCTCTGTTTCCAAAAGAAGTATTCTGTCCTTTTCCTCTTTATACCCTTTATGCATTACTTTATGCATATAAGCAAATCCAAGTAGCACTGTCTAAACTATATATGTTGATCAAATATAGGTGTATCCTACCTTCATAAATTTTTTAGATTTGCAGCAAATTTTAAGTCCCTATGAGAATTTCCTTATTTCCTTAAGAGTGTGATGAACCTTTTTTTTTTTTTTTTTTTTGCAAAGGAGCTTACATTTCAATATATTATATTTTTATATGTTGTAGCTCATTGGGCATTTTGTTTAAAAGTGGTAGCTTTGAATTTAACCTGTGAAGTTCAATATAAATTCAATTTTGTACCCTCCACACAAGTGAAAAGACATTGCATTTGTGGTAAAAATGCACACTCCTGATTTGACTAATGAGAATAAGTCATGGATGGATAGATCCAGGTTACTTTGTTAAAATGTTTTTCCTACAGGTGTTTGGGCCCACGATACCACAAAAGAATGGCATGGGTCACATTGAATCCATGATTGGTTCATGGAACATAAAGTCTGCTCCTGTTGAAGAAAGGTTTAGGCAAAGATGCAGAAGAGTAAGCAAAAACGCAGACATAATTTGTTTGTGATAGATAGGTTGAAAGACTGAAAAATTGGTTCTTTGTAAATATGCTGCCAGGATACTTTCCTTAATATAGAAAAAGATAGAAAATGAATAGAGTAATACAGTAGCACGTGTGAATGTGTATGTGTTGTTTCAAACTTATATAAAATAGAGAGTAGTGTCATGAGCCTCTCACAGATTTATTGCCAACTTCAGTGATACTAACTCACAACTCCTTATTTTATAGATATATTTCCCTTTTAACTTGCAAATCCTAGACATAATTTCATCTTTAAATATTTCAATATGTTAGGTCTCTTTCTAGAAAAAAGATACAGTCACAGGTTTACATGTAGTTTTCAGCAGTTTGTAGTTTTCCCTAATGCCTGGTTTTAAGAATCAGTGAGTGAGCTGGCTCATTTGGAAGTGGCAGGGAGAAAAGATTTCACAAAAGTCTTTTGTGGGCTACTCCAGCAGCAGCTGTCTCATACTCTAATACTCTGTTTCTCCCCTTCTTGCTCTTACCCTTACCATGGATCTGTGGTACCTGAATCAGCTAAAAAGAAAAATGTGAAACAAGCCTTAAAAGATGCTGAGTATCTTCTTCCCTATCCTCTCCACTATTTCAAAGTGTCCGTATGTACTTTTTGAGATAAATGAACTGGATGATTTAACACTGATCTACTTGAATGTGAAAGCAAAATATCTCAGACTAATAATAATTGATGATATATTTTAATTTATTGAGCATTTAGTATATGCCAAGTACTTTTCCTGCTTTTCATCACTTGAACTAATCAACCACTCTAGCAACTATTTGATATGTATGACCCATGACCCCATTTTGCCAATAGAAAATTGAGGCTCAAAATATTTAAGCAATTTGTCCAGGATTTGAACTCAGATCTGTCTGAAAATCCAGTCAGATATTAAGAATACTAGACTGCTGCTCTACATCATACTGTGACAGTGGGTCATTCACTTAAGATTGTGTGCTCCCAAGTATTGACTAGGTATATTTGGATAGTGTACAATTGTATTTATCGTTTTTAGTAACTTCTTCATAGTGGTGAGAGACTTCTCAGATAATTGTATACAAAAGGCGTATAAGAAATGTATGTGCCATTCTGAAGTTAGGTTTATGCAATCCAAGAAGCTAGAGACAGAGTCTAGTAGCATAGATCCCCTGTAGAACTGTATCTTAATATGTGCATTCAAGAACCAATCTTGTCTCATAAATGTGACATTAGGAGCCTCCTAAGGGATCCTCCTGTGTCCGCTCTTGTCTCCTCTTTATACAAACCCCACAATGATATTCCGCAAGTTCATCAAATCATGTTACTTCTTTCCTTAAAACCTCCCTCTAAAGTCTTATGAATAACAGAGAAGCAAATCACATTCCTTTCAGAGGCCTACAAAGCTCCACAGCATCTGGTCTGACCGCCTTTCTCACTACACACTGGCCTGGTCACTGCTTCACTGTGCTGGCTTGGATGTTGTTGAGGTCATTCTTGCTCCCCCAGTGTACTGAGCTGCTTCCCTCCTCATGTCTTAAGTTCTCTGGCTTTCAGCATAGCTGGCTTCTTGGCATTATTTGTATTTCAGCTGGAAATGTCGCTATTAGAGTAGCCTTCTAACCCGACGGCTTTCTTTGTTTTACTTTCCGCAGTGCACTTAATGTCTCTCTGAAATTCTTTTCTGTAATTTCCATCTTGTTTGTCTTCTGCTTCCCCAACTAAAATATGGGTTTTGTGGGACCAGGGGCTCTGCTTCAGTTGCCCCTACAACTGAGTTGTTAAAAGGGGTCGTTAGTTGCAGGGTCCTAGCCTGGACAGCCCTCCTCACGGTGCCAAGCATGGCTGGAATCTGCACCTGAGCTGCTGCTGTTCTTGTTGGGGCTGCTTTTTCCAGTCTGGGATTTCCTCAGCATATCATCTACACAGCAAGTCTTAAGAATTGCCCCAGACAATGCATTTCCTCAAAAATCAGGAGGGCCCCTCAGTCTCATGATCTAGACCCTGAAGTCTGTGTTATGATGAGGCAGCTGCTTTTTGCAGCTCGTGTGGACTTGACCTTAAAGCCAGCAGCATTCAGCTCCCATTGCTGACTGACCTTTTGCTTAGGCCCAGGGCAATGTTTTCATCTCTAACAAACTTGACCACTGCCAGTTTCTTAAGAGTGTCGGGCCTTATGAAAGGGAGTTGTGCTGCCTGTGTCACAGTGTCTCTAATACCTGATCAACTGCAAGCAATGGGGGCCTTTTGTGAGGGGGAAAGGCTAAAACAAAGGGCATTTGCAATTCTGAGGTCTTGCTAAACTGGGAAAAAATTACAGCACGTGGAACCCTGCATTCGCAATTCCCCTTAGGAGAGGGAAACAGGACAGTCTTTACAATGGGCTATTATTATGAGGGCACCATTGAACCACATAATCAGGGCCCTTTACAAAACCATAAAAATATGTCAAATATTATACAACCCCATCTGGATTTGCATGTTGAACAAAAAATTTCATAAGTAACAGGGTCTTCTTAATTTGATCATGTATTTAAAGAAAAAACTGGTATGAGACAAATTTCACCATTATTTAACAGCCTCATTTTGTTGTTGTTGTTGTTGTTGCAAATTTTTTTTAATAGAAGAATTCTGCCTGAATATATTTTTATTCAGGCCCATAGACTTTAATTTTTGAGGGAATTATAGATTTTTTTAATTACAAAGTTGGTGCGTTCATAATAGAAAATATAGGAAAGGGCCAATAAAATAGCAATCACAATGAGTTTATCACCCAGGGATAGACATTACTAAGACTTTCCAGAATGATTTGTTAGTGGTTTGTTTGTGCATGTGTCTAAACAACATTTTTAGCCTAATTTAGGGTCACGGTGTATGCGGTATTCTTAACCACTTTATGTTCCTACCTATGTTAGAAACTCCCTTTCACTAAATAATTCCATAAAGTATGGATTTGAACAACTATATTGCACCCAACTATACCTAGTAGTTCTCAAATGGGTAGAATTCTGTTCTCCTCACCCCAGGACATTTGGGATGTATGGAGATATTTTGGGGTGTCACACTGTAGGCAGGGGTGCCACTGGTTTCTAGTAGGTGGAGGCAAGGATGCTACTAAACACCGTGCAGTGCCCAGAACAGCCCACAGCAAGGAAGTGTCTAGCCCCAGAATCCCCAAGTTTAGGGAACCCTATACTTCCATGGCTTCCTCATAATTTGTTTAATTTATTGCTTGTTTTCATATTTCTCTGTTTTTGTTGCTGTTGTTGTTGTTAGGGATTAATGGGGTGTAATGACCTTGTAAAAGGCTAGATAATAAATATTTTGGATTTGGGGGGCATCAGCTCTACTGTTCAGCTCTGCTTTAGTACTTTCGTAGCTGGGAAGCAGTCACAGACTTTGCATAAACCAATGGACATGACTGTTTCCTCTTATACCTTTATTTGCAAAAATAGGTAATCTAGTCATGTGCTCAGTGTTGTAGCTGATAGGCATCCTTGAACTTGAATCTTTGCCCCAGCTCTCATGATTTCCTTAGAAAAGGTTTTTGAAAGTGTAATCGCTACTTGAATATGCATATACCTTTAAAAAGTTTACATCTCATTTATTTATTAACATTATATTTTATTTATTAACATAGGTATCCACGCCATATGAAATTGTTTAATGTGACTTTTTCAGCACACTTATGCCACCACCATTTCATCAGATTTGAAACGGACTCCAGGACTGTGGATTGTAGAAGGATAAAGCAGGTTTGCCAGTTTAAATACCTTGAGGTGTCACACAGATTAGTGAAGTGGATCAGTTGTCCGTGTCAGAATGAGGAGTGGTGGGAAAAGGCAAAGTGAAGAGCAAGGGGCCCCTGAGAAGAGGGAAGCTGCCTCTCAACTCTGTCCATTGCTGGTTCACTACAGTGTAGTTCAGTCTTGCTAGGTCTTCTGATTTAGGCAAAGAAAGCAGAAATCCTAATTTTGTTATAAAAACTCCCAATTTTTAGTTAAATCCTGGTGGCCAGTAAACCACAACTGTAGACTATGCCCACAAGCCACCAGCATGGGGACCTCTGTTATAGCTGTGATATATTGAGGAGGCTACATTCCAGATGGAGGCAGATCCAGGCTCTTGATCATGTATGTTAGACATGACCAAGGGCCTCAAGCCTCATGGATGAAAACTGAAGTCTTTGTCAGATCTTGATAGAAAAGGAAGCTTTATCCCAGAGAGTAGAGTGGTAGGCTGTGAATTAACCACTTGAATTGGAGATTTCATTTCTCCAGAACTTTCTGAATTAGTTGGGAAGAGTGAGAAACTGTCCAATCTCCATTTCCTGAGGACATTTCCAGAGCTGTCAGAATCATGGCATGTAAGTCCCTTAAGACCTTCCACAATCTGACCCCTGTCCTTAGCTCCTGTTCTCCCCATCATCTCTGTGTTTTAGCCATATTACCTCTGCTCATTCACTGAATCACCAAGTATTGGCTGACTGCCTGCTCTGTGCCAGGCCTTGCTGTAGACAAGTTAGAGGAGAGTGCAGAGGTCAGGGGTACTGCAGGGCATGGGTGTTTGGTAAGTTCTTAGGACACTGGTGGCAGATTGGTCAGAGGGGTAATGATCCCAGGGGTCCTCAAATCTTGGTGTGATTAGACTTGACCTGGAGAGCTTGTTAAAACATATATTTCTCATCCTCACACCCAGATACTGTAATACGCTTTCCAGATGGGGCCTGAGAATGTTCATGTTTAACAAGCACTGTGAATAGCTGGTTTAGGGACCTACAGGCCATTATGAGTACTTTTTTTTTTTTTCTCAGACAGATAAGGAGCATTACATCAGGATTTGTTTTGCAGGGCAGTGACATGATCTGACACATTTTACAAGGCTCTCTCAGGCCTGTATATTGAAAATAGACCACAAGAGGGTAAAGACAGCAGGTAGAAGAGCAGGAGACTCTTCTGGGTGATTGATGAGATGGTAACAGTAGAGGTGGTGAAAATTAGTTGAATTCTGGATGTATTCTGAAATGGGAGCTAGTACTTCTTGATATTGGATGTAGGATCTGGAGGATAAGAGTTGAAGATAGCCCAAGGTTTTTGGAATAAACAACTAAGTTGAAACACAGGGAGAACATTTTTTTTTGACCTACAAAAAAGTATCATTTTCATGATTCAATCTAATAGAAGAATGGGGTTGCCATCTCCTGAGATGGAAAAGACTGGGAGGTGTTGATTTGGAGGGCATGGTGAATATGTTAAGTTTATGGTAAGTGTCGTTCCCCAAATAATGCTGTTGCATAGACCTGTGGAGATGAGTCTGCAGGCTAACAGACATCGGACTGGAGTGTTTGAATTCATGAAACTGGCTTATGTCACCAGGCTTGTATGTGTCAGTAGGGAAAATCAAGCTCTGAGCCTTGAAGTGCTCTAACACTTAAGAGGAAGAGAAGAGGAGAAAATTAGGAGACTGTGAAGAGATGAGAAGAGGGGAAAGAGGAGTGTGGCAAATTAGAAGGTAAATTAAAAAAACAAGTATAAGACCCTTTTGCATTTTAGTGGGATGCTCTTCCCTTACTTGGCCAGTCCATCACCTCTGCAACTGGAGGTCTTGGCTTAAATGCCACCTTCTCTGTAAAGCCTTCCCTGAACAGCCTGAATAAGAGACGTACAGTTGCCTGGCATATGGTTGGTACTCGGGCAGTATTTGTTGAATGAGTGGTGAGTATATAGTCATGTAACTCTTGATGGGAGCAGAAATCTGGAGGAGAACATATTAAAGACTTGCTACTACTCCAGGTGTGGTGTGGCCCATGAATCAGCAGGGTTGGTATCCCCTGGAAGCTAATTAGAAATGCAGGATCTTAGGTTCTGCCCCAGACCTTTGGATTCACACTCTGCATTAACAAGACCCCAGGGGATTTGGATACACATTAAGGTTTGCAACCAATCCTACATTCTTTTCTCTTTGAATATAGAGAGCAATTGGACATACTTTTGTATGACATCAATTCAAAATAAGAGTATAAAATAATCAAAATATAATCCTTCTGTAGTTGCATTTGTATTCAATCAGTTGCCATCATATTATTTTTAAAAAGAAAACTGAAGAAACTTTCATGAATATTTTGGTTACCCAAGTGATTTCTTAGTTTTCTTTTGAATTTACCTGAACTAGGAGTGAGTATAAAATATACAACATCTTGCACAGGGTAGACAGTTTTAAGTGAGTGAACGCTAATTTTCTTTCAATATTTAAAAATCTTAATGTGGGTCTCTCTGGTGGCACACGGATTAAAGTCTCAGTACTATTGAGCTATTGCCAGCCACTGTGGCATGAGTTCGATCCCCAGCCAGGGAGCTAATCCACATGGCACAGCAGACCTCTCCTGTCTTGCTCACTGCTCCCTTCAGCAGTGTACTTCAGTAGACCTGCCTGTTCTGCTCCCCACTCTGTCTCTGGTGAATCCTCTCACTCCCCACTCCCACACCTCTGGCCTACACCCCAGTTCTTATATGCATAAATAAATAAATGTTTTTAAAATAAATAAATAAAAATCTTGCTGTTTGCTGTGAAATATCCATACACGATGACTGATATGATCCTTGGAGTACAGAACCTATAAGTGCACGGTTTTCTCTTCAGGTGAGTGATGTTTTACATTTATTGGGTCTAGGAAGATGATTTTGAAAGTGACATTTTTATTTTGGGATGATGAATACTCTGCAGGCAGATGGCCACCGCTCTTATATTTCACATATTTCTATTTGGTTGAGATCAGAATTTGTCGTTCTTTTTATACTGATGATCTTTGACTTACTACAGACTGAGAGAGAAAAATTATACACATAAATATGTTTAGTAGTTTTCTTATGATAATACCATTTTTATCTGAGGCTACTAAATATTATTTACCTTAAAACCAAAATATGTACTTACCTTGCAGTTTTATAAATCATGACCTAAAGGTAAAAAACTTGCTAGGAATTTTTGGTTGAGCTGGTCTAGTTTATTCTATAGTATCAAAATAATCGAAAGAAGATTTACTATCCTTTCCTTTCATATGCATTTGCAACTGTTTCTCTGAATTCAAAAAGACTAGCAGTCATACACAGTAATGACAAGACAATAAAAATGGGATATGAATTCATATATGTGTATATACATATATGTGTGTGCATACACATACATGCACATATACTTATGTATTTATATACATACATGTATGTATATACACACGTATATACATATGTACACACACACACACACACACACGAATTGTGTGCCTACACAGAGCATATGGGAATACACCTCTGGTTTTACACCATTTTATCTTTCACTCTTTAGTCAGTTAAAGTCCTGGATCAATTAAAGTCTTGGGTCAAAAGAAGATCAAAATGAAGGGTGTTTCTGTCATTTTCCATTGGGGACAGAATGATGGAGACCTTGGTTTAGTTTATAACCCTAGCAAATCTTTTAGCTTTCTTCTCAGAGTTTATGGTTTTTTTCTTTCTCTTTTAAATGGGGATAATTAAGCATATAGTGTTCTTATGTGGTTGTTCATTTTAGATAATATTTGGAAAAGATAACTACAAAATTATATACACATATACTATTTCTCTTTAGAAAAATCACCTCATTCTTTCTTCCAAACCTTGCTAAGACCTCTATTTAATAGGAAAGTTGAATTCTAATTTGATAAAAACTGTAACAGAGCAGAACTTGGCATTTTCTGTAAAAAGCCAGATAATAGATAATTTAAGCTTTGGAACCCATCTAGACTTTGTTGCCTGTTCTTTGCCATTGCTGCATGAAAGCAGCTCTGGATGACATTGTAAACTAATGGGCATGGCTATGCTTCAAAAATGCTTTATTTATGGACACTGAAATTTGAATTTCATATAATTTTCATGTGTCATGATTATCAGTCTTTTAAATTTTTGTTCCCCCAACCATAATCAAACATGCAATCTACTTAGAGTTCATAGGTCATATAAAAACAGACAGTGAACCTGGTTGGGCTAGTGGGCAGATCCCTGAAACAAAAGCACTAAGTCTTATCAATGTCATTTCTGACATTCCTTTACTTAAGTACTTTTTGTTTACATTTGATCTTGATTCTTCCTTTCTTGACATCCTTATTTTTTGTTAAGGCTGCCTTTGTACAGATTGTACAGAAAGCAAAACTGAGTGTCTGAGAATGTGTGTTCTGGACTTGTGTTTTCTTTACAGTAAAACTGTAATTGTGGAACTTGTCCTTGGCAACTGTCAAGGTCAAGATTTTGCCTAAGCCATTTAACAAAGCAGGCTTTCTCTGTTTTCCCATTTTTTTTCAGAGATGGTGATTGTATAATTGACCTTCTCCATAAGTTGTCATCGAAAAACCACTATGAACAGAATGGTAGTGGATAGCAACTCACTGAATTATAATTGCTTAAATTTTCCTTACAATTATATTGACTTGTTAGAAAATATATACGTAATCAATTGTAAACTAATTGGGAATCTTTACCCAAATTTATTTAAGTTCTGGTTGTGGGAGGGAATAAAAGAACAGTGGGTATAAGATGGAGATTTTTCCCTCCAATGAGTTATTTTGTTAGTCATGTGATGTTATCTGCAGCCCCGTCTTACACTGTCAGAGATGTGCTCTGCGATCTCCGCAGTTTGTTTTTCATCCAGTTTCATTCTATCTGTGTCACCTGGAAAGTGGTGAAGTTAAGGTGTGACAGAAGGTGATTCATTCTAGTTGTCTAGTTATCAATTCTATATCTGAATGAAGAAAGAGAAAAGGGCAAAAAGATAGTTGGAGTAAAAAGGACAAAAAGTTGCAAAGCCTTTGGATTTTTGCACTTTAACTCAGATAGCTAACATACCTTACTTATATGAAATACAAATCATACTAATAAAATACTACATTTCCATAGAATAGGAAGAATCCTAGCTTCCTGGTGTGGTCTGTGCTTCTAGAGGTCAGTAATACCCAGCTTTTGCTGTCTGAATTCCTTTACCATGAGTGTTTGATTTGAAGGGTGAAAAATGCAACAATTATCAGGAAATCATTCAGACTTTTAATGCCACATATATGTTTTGGTTTGTGTGCTTGTTTGGTTGGCTATTTAAGAATTAATGGAAGGGTGTCACTAACTAAAAAGCTGGGATTCAGGATGATTAAACACAAAATTAAACTTACAGGCTTTTTAAAAAGTTTGAGCCTGTGAGAAGGGTGATTTTATTTAAGGCTGAAAACACCTCTGGGAGCAGGCTCTGTGATCATCCCCACTGAGCACCAGGGGCCACAGAGGCCTGGGACAATTAATGACTCAAAAAAGGTCATGTAAGTAATAGGTTGCAAAAGCAGAATGGCAGAATTTGAATCCAGGTTTCAAATTTTTAACTGTTCTGCTGACCATATCCTCAGGCCCACTCTCTCATCAGAGAAGACCCAGGGAATGTCTGAATCCTGATACTACTTCCCAAAAGTGGTGTTAACTTCCCAGACCAAGTCAGCCTCCGGGCACTGTAGATACTAAGGGTAAAGCAGAGACCACATTCTAGTGACTTGTGCGCTAACTCCAGCTCACAGATGTGTTTGGTACATCTTACACTGTGTGAAAAATAAAACTGGGTATTAATTTTTTGATCTAGGAGCGTTTATGTAAAATGAATTAAGATTGTCAGCTAAATTAAAACACTGGAAGATCTAACTAGACTGGGCTGGTATTCCCATATAGCCACAATCAGTTGTAAGTTATATCCATTTCTATAGCTTATGCATCTTTTAGAGGAGACACGTCTTCTAGTTTGCCACAGACATCACCACTCCCTGTTACCCTATGGCTCATGTCCTTCCTCATTTGTGTTATTTTTTCAGGTGTTGGATTGGAAATAGCTGAACATACTGTCTCTTGCATAGGATTATATTCAATCTATTCTCAACTTATTTGAAAACTTAAAAAACACAGTACATCCCACTGTGATTACCCCCAGCTGGATATAGTAAAGACCACACTGACAATGCCAAATAGAGAGGAAGTTGCTTCTTTTCTTACTAAAGCATTAAATTCTGATTCATTAAAGAATAAGGATCTGCCAGTGAATTAACATTTATTTTTAAATGTGCAGCCCTTTCTTTTTTAAGTGTAATAGTGAAATAAGCACATTACACTCATTGCCCTCATTTTATGTTTATTTTAGTAATGTCTATTGTCCTCATCATTATCGTGTCTGGACCCTTTATGAAACTTAAAACGTCTCTGTGAACCCCTGTGTGCATGTTAGATCAGTCATTTGAAACAATTTGAAATTGTCGTCCTGAAGGACTTCATTATCCTAAGCATTTGGACAGAACTATTGATGCTTAAATCATCTCCACATTTCAGCAATGAATGTTAAGCATTTATCATAATTTTTAAATTTATATTTGTTTGCCTTTTTCTTCTTTTGTCTCACTCCAAACTATATGTTTCATAAA
The DNA here is from genome assembly GCA_004024925.1 of Scalopus aquaticus. Taxonomy (NCBI): domain Eukaryota; kingdom Metazoa; phylum Chordata; class Mammalia; order Eulipotyphla; family Talpidae; genus Scalopus; species Scalopus aquaticus. The sequence goes on from PVIJ01000143.1 coordinate 211,771, forward strand.
GCCAACAGTCATACCTACTTATGTTCTTGGTGTTGCACAGTGTTTAGGGCAAAATAGCAATAAATAATGAAATGATTTAATGAACATATTGGTCGTGTATGTAATAACTCTTAATTATTCTCTAGCCCTAAGAATTATATTAAAGCTTCTTAGTAAAAATGCCCGTGCTTCCCAACTTGAGGGTTAAATTGGTGAGGTGTTCATTTATTTTCCACTTGCATATATATCCAGTCCTGTGTGAGTGAATGTGTGTTTATTTTTTCTTCTTGTTTTAGGATAGCTCCTTCTCTTCCTGATGTGAGGTTGGTAGGAAAATTATACATTTATTTAGCTAAGAATAAAATGCACATGGAGAATAGGATACAAGATGAGTCTGTTGAACTTGAAAGTTCAGCACAAACCCCTCCATATTAAGAGATGGTCTTTCAGTCGGAAGTGGCAGTCATTCTTGTCATTAGAAAAGTTTCATGTGTAACAGTAGCTGTTAAGGCATATCTTCTCCAAAGGGACATAGGCTGTTAACCTATTGCTAGAAGAGAAATACCATTGTCTATTAATACTGCTGGAACTAAAGATGAATAGTGAATTGGCCTTGATCTGACAGTGAGTTTGACTTTGATAGCTCATCACTTAAAAAGGTTCTTTTATATTTATGAAAGAAAAATAAAAAAGCATGACGTCAAGCCAGGGAGGGGAAATTGATATCAATATTTAAGACTAAACTCGTAAGGCTTCCAAAAAAAAGCTCCTTGTGTGAACTTTTTTTTTTTAACATGCATAACTAATTAGCTCAGGTTATTATAAGCAGGACTGCTGTGATAAAGTTTCCAGTGGTGTCTCGGGATACCTTGTTTATAGTGCCTTCTCTATGCCAGTCAGTCTGCAAATCGGAATTACAGAAAGTAAAGGGAGTGAATAGTCTACCGTTTCTCATTGGATTGGGGCTACCTAAAGCATTGTTATGCTGGAAATGCTAGAATATAATCACTATCAGGTGAGCTTTATACTTATTCATATTCAATCTGAAATGTAATGCAATCAATTGAGTAATTCACCTTCTCATATTATTGTAATAGTTTTCAGTAAGTGCAAATCTACTATTTTAATGCTGTTTATTGTTTAGTACCATAAGAAATAATTCAATATAGTTTAAAACAAAGTAAACATTACTAAGATTTTTCCCCCCCTAGTGCATGACTGTGCTCTTTTCATTAGCTCCTAAAAAATAAATGCTATATATGTCAAGGATAAAGTAATTTTTACTTGAATATCCTAGAATTTGGGGGGGAAAGCCTTTCTTATTCTATATTAATGTTTATTAAAAAGGAGGAAAAATATCCTGGTGGCTTAATAGTCATGCCTTTAAGAACACGTTGTGAAAAGTATTAATGCATTTGAAAGAAACTGCTTAATGCAGAATTGCTTTTATATTGAGATCTAGTTCTTAAAATGTTGAATAATTGTGTCCAAATGAAAGGAGGAGGAATTAATCCACAACTAGTTGTTTTAATCATTGGAATGTTTTTGTTTATATTCTACAACCCTTTTTTCAGTAGGTTCTTAAGGGTTTGTTTGTTTGTTTTTTAAGCAGAGAGCTGTTCTATTTGCTAAAGAAAATGAAATAAATTGAGTTGTACTCCTTTCTTCTAGATTATTGTTTTGATCATAATATACCCTTTTAGGTGTGTTGGGGCAATTTTTGTTCTACAGATAGGGGCAGATTTTTAGCTGCTAGACATGAGAAGATGGGCAGAAGTTTTTAAAGTGATATGCTGCAAATTAGCAGGGAACTGAAACAGGGCAATGTATTATTATAAATCCCAAGAGCTAGACTTTAAACTTCAGTTATCAAAATTCATTAGCACAGTGCCTGGTACATAACAGGACTTAACAATTTATTCTGTTGGTAGACTGGCCCGTCTCATGTTTGCACCCAAAAGTTGAGCTGTCCAAAACTCACAAATAACAGCGCTGTCTTCTCTTCCCTCATGGCTATGTTCAGGTGCAGACCCACCTCGAAAACCCCACCAAGTACCACATACAGCAAGCCCAAAGGCAGCAGGTAAAGCAGTACCTTTCTACCACTTTAGCAAATAAACATGCCAACCAAGTCCTGAGCTTGCCATGTCCAAACCAGCCTGGCGATCATGTCATGCCACCGGTGCCGGGGAGCAGCGCACCCAACAGCCCCATGGCTATGCTTACACTTAACTCCAACTGTGAAAAAGAGGTAATTCATGTCTCCTCCCCTCTCCTATTTTCTTACACTAACTGACTGTCTGTTGGATATTATTCCCGCCCTTGACTATGGACTGTAGTAGTTTTCCCACCTGGCCATATTAACTGGCCTTTGTCCCAGAAGCGCCCGCCTGTGGCACTTGAGCCTCTTCCCGCCCTCACTGGGTTATTGGGTTATGGCGCTTGGAGCAGACCTGGCCCACTCTAAATGGGACGCAGAGGAGAAAGCACTTTCTTTCCCAATCTGTTTCCGCTTCACTTAGTTAGCTGAGCGTGCTCTTCTCTTTAATGCCTTTCCATTTACAAAACAGTGAAAATGCAGAGAGAGGAGAAGGGAAGGTGGAAAAGGAAAAGCGAAAATAGAAAAGGTGTGGGACAGGCGGTTTAGAAGTTCCGCTGGTTGTGAATGCCTGAAATATTATTTTTATTTCTCCCCGAGCTGAAAAAAAGAAAGCACAGAATGTGCGTGGATAGATTTCAATAATGCAATGTATGGGAATGTAGTGGAGAAATAATGACTTAATTGCTGGATGAGTTCAATTTCATAATAAAATTGTCACTGCCCTTTAAATCTACTTTTGTTAAGGCTGGATTGGAGACAAGACTCAAACAAACCTTCAAGCTAATTGTTGCATCAAAGTTTGAAGCATAAAAATCCCTGGAAGGACAGTTGTCATTTAATGCCCTTTATTTCTAAATTATGAGATGATGAGTCTCATTTTAATAGAGTTTTACTGTACTCTGAAATGTTTACGTGGTTTCAGAGGTGGCTTTTCTGAAGTTTGTTTGATTTCAATTTCTAGAGGGACTAAGTCTTCATCTATGCCTAAACCAACCATCTTATTTTCCTCTATCAATACTGTCATCTATCAAGCCGGTTTGATGGAAGTTCTTCCTTCATTATTTCATTTCTCAGTCAGATTCCTCTGTTTGAAAGCTTAGTTCATCTTGTTGCTGCACCATCAGCCTCGTGTGAAATGTCATTGAAAAGTCATTTGCAAATCCAAGTCATGAACTGATTTTGCTTGTGTTTTTGCAGGGATTTTATAAGTTTGAAGAGCAAAACCGGGCGGAGAGCGAATGCCCAAGTATGAACACACATTCACGCGCATTGGGCATGCAGGTACTGAATGACTCTGCAGGCCGAGGATGTCACACTTTATAATGAGAATCTATATTTGGGGCTCATCACACCCTCCTGATGACTTAAGGGTTTTTTTTCCCCCATTGATCCTTTTTTTCTTAACTAGAGGAATCTATGAACAAGGCCATTTTCTTCATGTTTTATGATTAAATAATCACTAGGGAAATTAAAATGAAAATGCATTTTCCCCCTAAGTTATTTTAAGTGCTTAAAGCACATACATTTTAAAATAAAAACGTAAAATGCTGTACTTTATTTAAACACCATCATCGGTGTATGTTGCATAAATTTGTAGGGGAGAAACTTTGATAGGCTATTGGTAAAACCAAGAAATATGTTTTTGTGTGTCCTAAGTATATAAAAAGGGATCACATGGAAAATATATTTTGAAACTTTTTCATTAATAGTATTTCATTTATATTTCCCCAGTATTACAGATTTTTCTGTAATATCCTGTCCAGTGTATGTATAAATTACACTGCACCCATTTATAAACATGATTTATTATTTTAAAATGTGTACACGAATATATCAGAGGAAGAATAAGCAACAACAAAAAAATTTGTTGCTTTTCGGTATTTCCCATGATCAACTTGTATTATTTTTTATAAGAAAAAAAATTTGAAAATTCTGTCACACTAAACCGACTAATTTTATTAGTAATAAACAAAGCAAGCTTATTCTTAAGTTCCCTGACCTGTTTGTTTGTATACCAACTCGGAAAAAATGCCACTGAAATAAGACTGTTGTGTCTAAAACTTTATAATAAACAATGTGCTAGCAATTCATAACTGACCCCTTCTGATTATTCTTCTCAAGGGCCGCTTTATAGCACTTCTTTTTAGAATGTGTGTATCCCTGACATTGTGAACTCTTTGTATAGTTTATCTTGAACTCTCACAAGAATCATTAAGGCACTGACTACTACTAACCCCATTTTATAGATCAGCACAGTGAGGCTCTTAAAGATTGGGAACGTTGCCCCTAATACAGAAAGTGGGAGTAGGAAGACTGCAGTAGTAACAAGCCACAGGATATTAGAGCTTGCCCTCTTTAATTGAAAGTGGCAAAAAGACACAAAGGAGCATCCCTCTGAGTTCTGAGGTCCATTGGGTACTTGTGCAACATTATTAAGACCAAAGCATGTGTGTGTGTGCATGCACGTGCGCGCACGCGCACGCACACACACACATACACACACACCACCAACCAGCTCAAATACATAATGTGTTTACCAGGAAATGTTTTCACAGTCTGGTCTTTGCAACTGCTGCAATGCACATGTAATCACTGTTGTTTATATCATAACTGGTGTTTTGGGTACTTCAGGAATAAAATTGATCTAGTGGGAATGTCAGCACCACAACTGTAATGATAACCTCGTCCTGGTTACTCCTCAGGGAGCACCAAGCACACTGGCAGCTGTACACAGAGACACTTATCTCACCAGTTACTGTAAGATTGGTGCAGAGCTAGCCAGTGGCCTGGGAGCCAGAGAGCCCTACAGGAGCAAATGGCTGGGTGATCATTTTTGTTTTCCTCCTTTGAGGAGGGCCTGGGGTGGTCTACAGAGAAATAGCAAAATAACAGCTAAGAGGAAGTTTTCTAGTTCATATTTCCTGTGTAGGGCAGCAGTTTAGCAGAGCAGTTGAGAGCGTGGGTTCAAATCATGACTCTGACTCTTCTTCGGTGTGTGACTTTGGCACATTGCAATGCATTTATCTCCCCTGGAAAATACTGTAAAATATCACTTACCCTGCCCAGGTCATCAGGGTAGAACTTAGCAATGAAAAGCCCTGAGCCCAGTGCCTGTCACCCAGTACTCACGGACTAAGTGCTGGTTTCAGGTGTTATCCTAATCACCCATCAGGGTTAATGCTCTTCAAAGCTGTTCCTGTTTTGAAAAGGAAAAGAACAAGTACTTCATAGGCTCTAATTAGAAAGTATAATCGCTGTCAGTTAAAAAAAAAAAAAAGAGACCACAGGTCTCTCTTTGGGTTGCTTTGCACAGATTTTGCTTAAATGTGTCCCTCTTCCATTCCTCTTTTTTCCTACAGATAGATGATGTTATTGATGACATCATTAGCCTAGAATCAAGTTATAGTGAAGAAATCCTGGGCTTGATGGATCCTGCCTTGCAAATGGCAAATACGGTATTGATGATCTTTTATTTTTTTCTTAAAGAAAATCTTGTTATATTTAACAATGTTCCCTTCATTTGGGTGGACTTTTAGTTAGTCTTTGCAAGTGACTCATTGAAAAATGTATTAATAATAAAACACAAAATTATCTCAGGACCACAGGTAACTTTCAGAAACTAAGAATTTCTCATGAATTTAACAGTAACTATGACCTGGAGTCCAGGTCCACCTTCATCATTACATTAGACATTCCGATTATCCCTAACGGTTAATGCCCAACTTAGCATACTTCCTCCAAGGGAAATACTTACTACGGATTCAGCTATATGCAGCAGTGTTCTCATTGGTTTGAAAAATTAATGCAGTTTTAAAAGAGAGATTCCTTACCATTCTCAAGTGACACAAGAATATTCAAGTACTCTTCAACAGCAAAATCTATTCCAGTTTTTGTTAATGAATCAGTAGTCATATTTGCTCTTACATGTTACTTACATCTCTATAATTTGGAGCCTTGCTTGTATTTTCTTTTACTCCTTAATTTGTGTCTTATGTAATTATTTTTCCAAATACTTAATTAGGTCTTACTTAGTCCTTGGAATAATTTTGTGAGTCTAGTCCTTGAATAATTCTAAGGGTCAAGTTGGGGTTTTATCCATTGTCCTAAGTTTTAGGATTGGAAAAGTTTGGCTTGCCTTGCCCAAGATTTCATAGCTTAGATGTGTTAGAGCCAGGACTCCTCAGCAGATCTTTGAATGCCTAGTTCAATCCTGTTTTGTTTCCTGTGAGAGCAATTTAAAAGACTAAATTCCATGGGGTAGTGAGGGTTAAATAGATTTATTGTTTAATGGTTATAGAATTTCAGATTTACAAAATGAAATATTTCTGGAGGTCTGTTAGACAACAAGAATATACTCAAGACTGCTGATCTGTACACTTAAAATGGGTAAGATGGTAAATTTTATGTTTTTATTATAATTTTTAAGATTATATTATCGTAATGAAGTCCTTCAGCCAAGAAACAGGATAACTCCTATTTATTTACAGCAAAATCCTTAGGAAACTATATTTTCATGGCATTTCTTTTCTATCTTGGTCCAGTACTTTGAGTTCATTCACTTGAAGACTTGAAGGATTAAGACTTCCCTTGAAACCTTAAAGTTTCCTCTAGAACCTTTAGTTTTGTCCATTTCTAACCCATGTAAACTCGCTCCCTGAATCTGAAAGACCTAAATGTTCTGCCATGACAAATACCTCAATGCCAGAATCTCCTCACCTTCTTTGAGCCCTTGGCTGACTTTCTGTGGAACCCTTCTGCTTCCAAATTTGTGCATCCCACGAGGCAAACTGTACTTTTCAGCAGTCAAAACCCTTGGATGAACATGAGCAAAACACTTGAGGGAGCTTTCACTAGGGAATTTATAAATATACCCAAAGACTTGGGTATATTTACAATGTTTTCACTTCCCTAGCAGTATTAATTAGCAATGGCCCTGTTGTCTCATAAGAATTTTGCTGATGAGGGTGGTCATTTTGCCAGTGGTGTCAGATGGGTACACAGATAACCTCAAGAGGAATTTACAATGGTTTAAAAAAAAATACTGAAGACCTTTGAAATCATCTGATCCAACCTAATAGTCAATGATATAATCTTGTGTATCTTGAATATCCTCTACTTCTAGAATCTAGTTTCTTGAAAGCCTCCAATAAAAGATATGCACTAACTAAAAAACAAAACAAAACAACAACAACAACAGTGGAGCACAATGGTTAGGAGTTGGAGATTTATGTTCAGACTTGGGTTCAAATCCTCATTCTTTCATTTGCTATGTGGCTTTGTATATTATTACTTAGTTCCTTAAAGTCCTTTATTTCCCCATCTGTAAAATGGGACTGTTAATTATATCTACCTCATGTGGTCATCTCATAAAGTATGACAACATTAACATTGGAAACACCAATTGTACTCAAAATTAATAAGTATAACATAAAATAATTTTTAGTTAAGATGATATTCATTGAACACATATAATATGTCCACCTATATTAAAATAATACCATAAGTAATAATCCAGATATTTCTTCCAGTGAGTCTCTTTGTAAGTTATAGGCAGGGGTGCATTTTGTGTCATGAACTTTTCCTTATGAAAAGTCACCTGAAACCCTTTGATGAACCCCATTTGCTTCTCTCCTTTAGAATGAATAAGCCTATCTCACCAGTCTGCATTAGAGGAGGTGCTTTATTCTTTCATTATCTGATTGCTCCTGAACTAACTTTAAGACTTATTTTAAGAAACGTATTAAATGCCTCCTATATGATCAACATTTGAGCCAGACTGTGTGATTGCAGATGAGTAAGGCATACTGCCTTTCTGCTGTAACCTCCCAGTCTGGAAAGAATGGAGAAGGAGAACTCAGGAGCAGAGGGGCCATTTCAGGGGAGTTTGCACAGAAGAATGATCCTTTGGGCTGAACTGGACTAATTCTCAATCAGGAGAAGAATAATCTGTAATTCCCGTCACTGACTTCATCCTGGTGTGTCCATTTCTCTTTTACAGCCCCACTTTGGAAAAATCTAAATATGGCCCCTTGAGAACCTTCCCATGACAAAACTATGTCTGAATTTTAGTATTAGGAGAAAGTCAATATGACATAGACTTTAGGAACATGGACTCTGGACCTGACATCTGAATTCATGACATTCCCTTGAGTGAGTTCTGTGACCTCTCTGCCTCACTTTCCTTGTCTGTAAAATGGGGGTGATAGCAGCATCTAAACGATAGAATTCATGTGAAGGTTATAAAAATTAATCTACAAAACACATTTACTTCCCGGTCAATTAGCATGCCTCTTGCACAAGGATAACACACAAATTCTTGAAGAGTGCCGTGTTTAAAACAAACACACACACACACACACACACACACACACACACGTATATGTATATGTATATATATAATTTATTTGCCATTACTCTTGATTAATTTGAGTTTTCATTTTCAAAGTTAAATAACAAAGCTACTACAAATTACCAATCTTTAAATTTCTCCCACAATAAATTTTAATCTGAATGTTCTTCATGTTAGACCTTTTTTCCCTTTTGATTCTTTGAAAGGCTTTATTTCAAGTTAACTACTTTAAAAAAATAAAGTGGAAGGAACACTCAGAGAGGAAACTATCCTAAGGGAATTGAAGTCTAGAAATAACTATTCTGAGAGCACAAGGGCCCTCTTGTAACATTGCAAACAAAGCATAAAAGTCACAGTTTACTTGTGCTAACAGTGTTCAATTGATATTCAGAGAGGGGGACCATCTAGATAGAAGAAAATAATATTTTACAATTATCATTTGCTTGGGAAAATGTTCATTTTGGTAAAAGCAGGACTTTGAAGAACTCTATTCAGACCAAGTTTGGGGCACATCTGCCTTTCCATCATTTGTCCCAGGTAGAGTGTGGCTTTCATCTGTCCACTGTGTGACTTGTGCACTGAAAATGAAATCTTTCCCCTCATCTTAATGTGCTGAGAAACACCCAGCAAAGACACATCACATCCATGTTAACACAAGGTACCTCCCCCTTTCCTTAGCTCCAGAGGTGTTGTTTGACCTAATTATGACAGGAACTATGTTTTTGAGGAAGTTTTTCTGACCCAGACAAGGAAGCACAGAATCTTTTCTCAAACATGCATGGCCGAGAGACTTATTGTAATCAACTTTCCTTTTAGTAGTTTGAACAAATAAAAATCATAAATATGAGAACATAAATCATACTTTAGGACACTTTCTCTCAGCTCTGACACTGTTGACATATAAAATAGGTAAACCTTTGTATGGAGCTTTCCTGTGCATTATAGAATATTTAGCAAAATCACTAGATGATCGTAGCAACCCTCCACATCTTAGTTATGACAACCAATATCTAGTCATTGACAAATGTCCCTGGGAGACAAAATTACCCCTAATGCAGAAGCCAGATGTGGGATGAGTGGTCACTTCAACCCTGCAGTCCCGGGATTTCTGTGTTTAGCTTTACATTTCAGTCCCTTAAAATTGGTGACAGTTGATGGGATAATTGGTAATTAACATGGCAGGTAAATTTCTTGATCAAAATGAAGATTAGTTTGTCCAATATAGTACTTGATAGAAAATGATATTTCTAAGATTACCAGTATACCAATTGCTTAAGTAGCATCTACTTAAAATCATATTTAATTCTTAACAAGACTGCGCCATGGGTAATATCACCACTCTTAGAGGGGGAGAATACCACACCTCAAAGAGGGTAATTTTATACAGTGGAGCCGTAATGAAGCAGGATTCTAACCTGGGTCTCCCGACTCTTTGGCCTATGTTGACAACTGCTGCACTGTTATTCTAGAAATTTGAGTATCAAACTTGACTAGTGAGCAACTGAGTTTCTTCTTGCTCAGATTTAGTTGGAGATTAATTGAAAGTTACAGTTTTTAACTGGTTAATATCAACCACAGTACTGCTGTTAACACGACCATGAGCCTTCTACCAAAAACCTCTGTTCAGAAATAGCAAAAAAAAAAAATGACTTTTCTATTCTGTGTCCGGTCCAGAGTTGGCACCCACAAAATTAAATTATCCCCAGCAAAATGCTCTGACAGACTGTATGCTTCCCACTCCTAATCAGCAAGTATTGAAAAAGCAGCTGATGTGAGAAATCTTTTTGAGGACTAGATAGAGGATTCCAAACTGCTTTTTCAAGTGGAAATAATGATGTCAGAGCTCAGTGAAATGTCTGATAAGGCATCGTGTTACAGAAGTTTTAATTCCTCTCTTTTCTTGATAGGCAATGCTGTCTATCCATGCCAATCAGTGATCTTAGTTTTCTACCCAACCCACTTATCTCTGGATCTTCTCCAGTCTTGCGCTGTATCTCTCCCACTCTTACTTGCTGCCCCCTGTCTTTCCATCTCTCTCCCCATCTGTACAAGTGTGTCTGTCTGTTTCTACCCCACTCCTTTTGTGTTTGTCTCTACTTCAATTTTTGGTTCTTTCACCCTCTCTTGTTCTCTTTGTGCCTGTGTGTCTTTATTTATGAACTCTTTGTCCATGCATCATTTTCTTTTAGAATATGGTTAAAAATATGTTCTGGTCCAGAAGAAGCTTTTAATGTGGTTATCTGTTCAATGTAGATCTATTGATGACTGAGAGATTCTATTTTTTTTTAAAGTTAGCTCTACTTGCTAATTGTTATTTACCAAGTTTCAACAGTTACTTGTTTTGCAAACCATTTGCTTCAGAAAATATGTATGATTTGTACTTCTAGAACTCTGAGAGTAACTTTTTTTTCAACTCATTGCCCTGAATTTTTACATCATATTCTTGATTTATGTAATACATATTAGTTCTTCCAAAGTTTGAAACTCCAGAAAAATAGGAAGAGAAGTTTTAGGATTCATAGGAGTTATCAGCTATCATAATAGCTTTGTAAGTTTTGATTCTGATTCTGCACAGTTCTGTATTGAGACACCGAAACTTTATTAAGTTGAAAAAGAATAAAACTGCACTCTTGTAGGATGAGGCTGTCCCTGAAAAGATGACTTATTTCATAAGAAATTGTGAAATGACACCTGATAGTCACTTTATCTGTTTCTTAGCTAGAGGATCTTAAAATATGTTTCAAAACATCTTTATTTCATGGTGTATTTTGTTTCATGGTGTGTTGATGGCCATTTGAGAAAATGAAAGGTACTATATTGCAGTACAATCTTTAATAGATATTTCTTGGTCATTCAATATTGTCATTATACTTAAATTTATCATCTGATTTTTTCTCAGATGTAGGTTGTGTGATCAAGGAAGGGCGGGGCTAAATGATATAGTCTTACCTCGTAATAACAATTCTAGAAATTGTATGAATTTAGGAAAAATGGAAAGTTCTGCAGTGGAAGTACTGAAACCACTTGCCTATTTTCTGTAGTTAAAATTTGGTGCTTTATTTCAGGGAAGAGGGCATGTCTACCAAACAGGTGCACTGAACGCCTGCAATGAACTAGTTATAGGGACATGCATAAATAGCAAAAGGAAATCAGTTTCAGGAAAAATAAGTTTACCACTTCAAAATATTCAATTTAGAGCTAGAGAAAAACACAAAGTAGTTTGGGAAGGCTACAAAATTATCTCTTAAAAAAAAAAAAAAGTGAATGTTTGTTCTATTAAAGTCAGTGAGCTCCCTCTTGTGGATTTGTGGGAAAATTTCAATTTCAAGGAAAAGTTTTCCGTAGCAGGAGGGATACCATTTATTTTCCAATAAGAAAACCCTTTTTTTTTTCATTTTCCTCAAAAAAAGAAAGAGCAGAAGAAAGAAAAGAGAGGTAAGGAAGAAAACTGACTGATGAAAAATTAATTTAGTGAAAAAAGTCATTCCACAGAACTCTAATATTACAATAATAGCTAGCATTTACTGAACCCCTACAATATACTACTAGATGTGTAGGGTCATGCATTCATCATGTCATCTACTGCCCCCTTGCTCAAAACAAATCCATCACTTCAGAAGTATAAACATTTCATGAGCATGAGATTGTGGTTCCTTTTTTCTCTCAAAGGAAACTAGCTACCGAGTCTTATTTATCTGTGAATGAATGAAAAGGTAAATCTTACGTTTTCCTGTTTAAAAGATAACTTTGTACATCAATTTCCCTCGAAGCCTGGAATAGGATGCGGGTTTAATCTGAATAATTTAGAAATTGTTTAACCATCCATTTCTGTTGCTGTTTTTGTCTCTCTAGTTACCTGTCTCTGGAAATTTGATTGACCTTTATGGCAACCAAGGCATGCCCCCCCCGGGTCTCACCATTAGCAACTCCTGTCCAGCGAACCTTCCCAACATCAAAAGGGAGCTCACAGGTAAATACCAAGAAATGTGCCACTCACTGAGTTTTTTTCTATTAAGTCTCTAATAAACAAACTTATCAAATTATGACCTCCAAGGATTTCCATTTCTTGGACATACTTTCTTAGGTCTGTACATTGGTTGAACATTGAACAATATTTTGAGATGTAGGATTTAGGGTTCAAAATCCTGGGTTCAAGTGTATCTTGAATACTGGGAATTAGGGCCACCATTACCCCATGGCACCCACTGTGGTGTGTTTGGTTGGGGTTCCCTTTGGGATGGGGTTGTTAAGTAGTACTTCCAATTGTAAAATGTCTCCAACCAATATTGATATTTCTTGCCAAAGCCCCAGAGGTGATTGAGTTTGAGAATCTTGTCTGAATTTTCATTTGACATACTACTATTGACATAAGGCAAGAATTTATTTTACATCAACTGATGATTCCTGTTATTTTTGCTATGTCAAGTGCAAATTTATTACATGGAGAGAAAAAATAAATTATGACTGGAGCAATAGGTATTGTTTGTTCTTGAGGCAGCTGTGAATTTAGATTTTAAATTTTAATTGAGTAAACAGAAACCATTAAAAGCCAAAAAACAAGGGCCTCCCTGGTGGCGCAGCGGTTGAGCGCTGCGCTGTGGAGCTGTTGGCAGCGAGTTCGACGCCCAGCCAGGGAAATTCCCACATGGTGTGGCAGACCTCTCCTGCCTCGTCCGCTGCTCCCCTCAACAGTATATTTCTGATCTGCCTGTTCTGCTCCCCACTCTGTCTCTGGTGAACCCTCTCGCCGCCCCACGCCTCTGGCCTGTATCCCAGCTTGTATGTATAAATAAATAAATCTTTAAAAAAAAAAGCCAAAAAACAAGTAGTTACCCTACTAGAATGGAAAAGTACTGGAAAGTCATAGAAAATATTGCCCACTGAGATCTGTATTAAATAGTGATAAAATCTTGTTGTAGTGATGTGTAAATAAAGTTCTTACTACTTGAGTGAAAAGTCGAGTTTTAAATTATGTTTCCTCAAAAAACAAAAACAAAAACAAGACAACCGAAACAGTGAAAATATCATTGAAGTAGAGGGTGTTTAAATAAAAGCTGCCTGTCATGCTTCTATGTCAGAAAAAAATATACATAGATATATGTCAGTGTAAATACATACATAAATATATTTAATATATGTTTCAGTTACTGTAAAAGTTTCTTTTACAATAAGTAAAAATATTCTAAAAATATTTCTATTTTGAGGAAAAATCCTGAACTATGGAAATATAGTATTTCAGATACCACTTCTGAAAAAAAAAAAAAGAGGTTCCTGAATCTAGGATTAGTCAAGCAATGCTTTTGCTTTTGTTTTGTTCACTGTAAGGCGAAAGGTAATTTATCACAGAGATCTCTCAAGAGTTGCTGTGCAAACAGGCCTTTTCAAATGGAGTTATCGCCAAATGCCTCTGTAGGCTGCCTATTTTTATTTTATCAGATTAGTAAATAGTTGCTCCCAAATAATTGCATTCTGGGAGGTTTTCATGGAACCTGGCTCCTACTTCTGTAAAATAAGTTCACTTCCATGAATCAGCTAGAGATCTGATTTGGAAGCTTCTCTACTCAGTTTTCTTGTCACTGTGTTACAAAGGCATCACAGAAAGATGGAAAATAGTATCTGACTTCTGATAATAGACTATCAACAGCAAATTTTCCATAGTTTTCTAGATATTTGTTTTACTCTTGTTTGTTACAGTATATCAACACTACGTCATGCGTCTTTGTTGCTGGTCTTCTGTTTTGAGTTTTTGTATCTATTTGATATATGTTGCTTTTGAAAAAATGCAAACTGATTAAAACTCATAATTTTTAAAACCCTGTTTTTACTGAGAGTCAAGTCAGATAAGCATCCTGATGTTGAGAAACTGATGTTTTGACTGTGTGCCTTGAACAGTTCCAATTTCTAATTACTTCATTCACGTGCACAGTGTGTATTTTTCCCACAGAGTCTGAAGCACGAGCATTGGCTAAAGAGAGGCAAAAAAAGGACAATCATAATTTGAGTAAGTTGGTTTTATGTTAATGATATTTGATATTAGAGTTGATATGCCCTCATATATTAAAAGTTTTGTGAAAATTTTGGAAGGGAATTGATTTCTGTAACTGCTAAAGGTACATTTTAGAAAAGACCAGGTGTTTTTCAGAGAAATCAAAGTTTATATTTTCCCATATTTTATTTCAAATTAAAATGGACTTTTTTTCACATACTTGTTTTTTAATACTTGTTTTCAATGATTTTTTTTCTTTTTTTCATAAGAGGGAGACTTGATCCCCAACTACCCAATTATAAGTGTTGCTCACACTGGAACTTAATAACAAAAGGGGATTATGGGCTCACCTTCTCCAGTGAGATTTGAAAGGAAAAAAAAATGAGGCAGATATGGAGGGGAGTAAAAAAGTGAAGTAGTTACCCAAATTTCTGACCTGATCAGTGACTTTAAAAAAAATTTTTTTTACCATTTCAAGTTATTTTCTTACATGTTTAATTCACTCTTGATTGTATTTTTATAAGCTTTTACTATGAAAACTTATATTTGTTTCATGAACAAGTAAGAGAAGATGCACAATAAAAAGGTGGGGAATTGGTATTAGAAGTAGGAAATAGTTTATATGTTCATGAATTTCTCATCTCAGGGTTGCCTATCCTCTTTTGCTAAACTTGTTTTTAAGAATATTTTTAAGAAATTTTAAAGAATTTTTAAGAATGTGAAACTTATTTTAAAAAAAATGTTTTTTCCTTACGAAAAAATGATAGAATGAGGCCAGAGTTCTCCACTCATCCCCAGGAAAAAGCCCTACTTTCTTTCAGTCTCCCGAGGGTCTTTCCAAGCTCTTTGTATTTAAGAATACACATGTAGATATGCATGCAGAGAATGAATGGCATTGCTTTGTGTACTTTCTTAACGCAGTGTCTTAACTCACTGTCTTAACACAGTGCTATTGATAGGAGCTGTTTTTACTCAACTTATGTCCTGAAGACCTATTAATGTAGATATATCTACTTTAAAAAAACTGTTGCATAATATTCTACAGTATGATATTTAATAATCTTCCTACTGCTAAGTGTTGATGTTGTTTCCAGATTTCCCTGTTATAGTCAATGCCAGAGTGAACATTTGCATGCCTCTTTATTTAACAAACAGGGTTTTTTTGGGTACTAAAAAATGGAATTGCTGAGTCTTAGAGAGGGCGAGTTATTCCTTTTAATAGTGACTTCTTCCCAATTCCTATTTCTGCTTTAGCACACTTTCTTTACTTTTAACCAAAAGATTTGAGCTCATTATTTCTAATATCTCCCCTAGTTTCCAAATCATTTTATTCTGAGAAATTTCTTCTTTTTATAGCTTAGAAATGAGATAATTTGGGCATTATCCAAACTTTACCTAACTGAAATGTGGAAAGTTAAGTTAAACCTTGTCAAAAACAATATATATCTATACATAGGCTCCTAAGTTCTCAAGTTCAGGGCAAACAATTAGCTCAAACTCTGAGGACAAAAAAACAATCTTAAAAATCTCATCTAACTATTGGAAAATCAACACTCAAGATTACATTGACCATTGGCATACTTTTCTAGGAATTTAACTCATAAGAATACTTGCCAAATGTACAAATGAGTATTCTCATTTCTTCACTAGTATCTGTTTATTGTAGCCTCCCTCCCCTTATTGTATTAGGCGCTGTTCTGTAGAAATGAACCAGACAGACAAACGTGTTTCTCACCCTTATGAGTCTACAGTTGAGTCACAGGCAGATGGAATAGAAGAGCAAATAAATTACATTAAGATGATGTTTTGAATATAGGCTAAGTACCATAATAGGAATAAAATGTACATATGAGCACTGGCAAAAATATTCATTAGATCACTGAAAAAGAAGAAGAAATGGGAAATAGTCTAAATACTCATCCATAGATAATTTATAAATAAATTGTGGTATAATCATATAAGGGATAGTAGCTGGGTCTTAAGAACAATGCAGTTTATCTGATTTAGATGAACATCTGAAATATATCAATTTTTGAGAAGAAAAAGTGCCAGAATTATATGTATAGTACTCAGTTATGTAAAAAGAACTCACCATGTAAATGTGTTTGTTTTTATGCATGTGTGGGGGGAGGGAATCTAGGAATTACCCTTATCAAGGGCAATTTCCTCAGTTATATGAAAATAGGTGTTGGATGGTGTAAAAGGTTGGCTTTGACTTTTTCCCTTTATACATTTGTATCTTTCAAACATTTTTGCAAGCATGTATCACTTTTACAATAAAAAATAATTGAATTAAAAATAAAATGTGGGAAATCTAAATGTTGACAGTGAAAGATGTCAGCAATATGCTGTTATATGAGAAAAAATAGGTATAGAATCATTTGTAGTATAATGGCACCTTAACTGTATCATTCTTTAATGAGGGCTTATTATGTGCTACGGCACATTTGGGTACTTGGAATGCAATAATAAATAAGTGTAATAAATAGACAGATATTAGGTCGTAAGAAGTTTTATAAGGAGTCAAGTGGGTAGAGTGTCACTTTGGGCATAGGAAGTAGTGGTTCAGCCTTAAGTAAGGTGACCTTGGAAGGCTCTATGTAAATTGGAATCACTATCTGGGAGGTGAGGACACATCCGTTCAAATATGTACGGGAAGAGTGTTCCACTCAGGGGGAAGGGCATTATTAAGGTGTTGGAGAGTATGTCTGGCTTGGTTGAATAATAACGAGGAGCCATGGATTAAAAGGAGAGAATCATATAGGCAAGTCACATAAGAGATGTGTCAGAGTGAGTGAGGTTAGAACATGAGAGTGAGGTCACGGGGTGAGAGCCTGCCAGATCCTTTTAGGGCACCTCAAAGACTCGGCTTAGGTCAGATGGGCTGCAATTTGAGAGTTTTGAACTAAGAATTGACATGCTCTAATTTATGTTTTGATAGGATTCCTCTAGCTAGAGGAATCTAGAGAGACTAAATCTAGAGAGACTAAAGCTGGTAGGGAGTGGTAGCACGTGTGAAATAGATACAATCACAAAATTGTAATTACGGTTATTGCGAGTTGCAGTAATGTAGGCAAGAGATGATGGCAGCTTCCGTTAAGTAGCAGTAGAAATTGAATGTGAACAGAGTTTGGAAATGTTTTGAAAGTACAGCCAACAGATTTGATGATAGGTATGTTGGACCTGAGAGGGACAGAGTGCAGAATTGATTGCAAAGTTCTAACATGGTCCACTGGAAGGATGGAGTTGCACTTAGTGAATGAGGGAAGTCCATGGATGGAACTGATTTGAACAGGAAGAGCCAGGAACCCATGTTTGAACTATTGAGGCTATGCATGGGAGCCATATCATATTCCTAGTGGTCAGTTAGATGTCTGAATATGGAGTTACGGGGAGACACCTGGACTGGAAAGAAGTGTTTGGGAGTGATCAATGTACATGTGTATTCAAAACCATGAGACTCAATATGTCACCAGGAAGCGAATGTAGATCAGGAAAAGTCCCAAGGACAGGGCACACACATATAAAAATAATCACAAAAGATATATAAGAAATTCAACAGTGGGACCTCCCTGATGGCACAGGGGTTAAAGTCTCAGTGCTAGCAAGCTATCGGCAGCCACTGTAGCATGATTTCAATCCCCGGCCAGGGAGCTAACCCATATGGCACAGCAGATCTCTCCTGTCTTGCCCACAGCTTCCATAAGCAGTGTATTTCAGAAGATCCGTCTGCTCTGCTCCCCACTCTTTCTCAGGTGAATCTTCCCATCCCCCACACGTCTAGCCTAACCCCCGTTGTTGTATGCATAAATGAATAAAAATAAATCTTTTTAAAAGAAATTCAATAGTGATTATACCTGAATCATAGTGAACTTTTATTTCTTTTTATGTATTTCAGTATTGTTTGAATTTTTATAGTTATTATGTGCTTAGAAAAGTTAGAAAACATGCCAGACTTCTAAGTTTTGGAGGTTAGCTAGAAGATAAGAAATTTAAAAATATCTTTGCGAGCTGTTGAATATCACATACTGTTTTTATTTTATAAAGATCTAATGCTAAGATAATACTGTATTTGATGTAATCATGGAAATAATCACTCATCTAAGAAAAATGCATATTATTTACCTAAGTGTGTAGAATGTTAGTGCGTCAAATATAATATGTATTAGGTTTTATGTTTAAAGTTAAACATTAATTTTAATTCAATTTATTAGTCCTTATGTTATCTGGCAGTTTTTTGACAGGCTAGGTAAATTAGAAACATGTATTAATTCATATGCTTTACTATTTCACCTGCCCCTAAGACAATGATGATTTAGTTGAACATTCAACTGGTTTAATAAAATACGAATGCTGTCAGGATGAGGTGTAGTTAAAGATGCTCAACTAAACTTCCATTGTTGCGTTATCAAGTATAAGAGCTATTTCAAGTCCTTATCGGGTACTTAAAATATGACTAGACCAAATTGTGATACGCTGTAAACATTAAAATATGTACTGGATTTTGAAAACAGTACAAAGACTATTAAATATCTAATTTATAATATTTTTATGTTGATTACATGTTGGAGTGATAGTTTTTTGGAGATGTTGGGTTTAATAAAATATGGGAGTTCATTTTATCTTTTTTGTTACTTTGTTAATGTGACTATTAGAAATTTTTAAATTATCTATAACTTTCATTGTTTCTATTGGGCAACACTGGGCTAGAGCAAGCATTTTGAATGGGCTGTGGGCTAAAAATGTTTTTTATATTTTTAAGTGGTTAAAAAACTAAGAGAATATTATTTTTATATATGTGAAATTATATAAACTCCCAATTTTGGCAACCAGTACTTCTTTTTGGTAGATTGCAAAATTATATGCAGCTAATATTACAGTTAGCATTTTGTAGAAAATCTGTTTTCTCTCTTGTTATGTAGGTGCAACATAATCTCTTCATTTTTGCTGCTTGGTCCAAAATGCCCAAAGTACTCACTATCTGGCCCTTTACAGAAAGTTTGCTGCCCATCAATCTAGAGGATCAAGGTTGAATTCAGACTTTCTCACTTATTGCTGAGCGCTTTTGCCAGTTCCTTAATAGTCTATCTCCGGGTGGTTTTGACATTTGTAACTGAGGATAGTAATTCTAATTTCAGGATTGTTATAGCATCAAATAAGAAATTGTATAGCTCAGGTTTTGTAAATGGCAAAGTTCTGTACAAAGGTACATTTTTTTTGAGGACTTTAACCGTGGTATCAAAAACATGCTAATATTGGGAAAATACAGTTCAGATTTACATTGTCCCATCCTGGTGAAGTTTAATACACACATGCCTTTAATGAGATTTGCTAACTGCATATGTGGGTCTGTTAATAATAGCCTTTTCTGTGGTCTTTTCTTGAAGTTGAACGAAGAAGAAGATTTAACATAAATGACCGCATTAAAGAACTAGGTACCTTGATTCCCAAGTCAAATGATCCGTGAGTACAATTGCATGTTAATCTGCATCATATATTTTTTCATACCTTAATGTTTTTTCATATGTTGCAAAAAGTGCCCATTATAAAAACCAGAGTAAAGAAGTCTTCTCACTCCCTTTGGTTTTATTCCTAAATACTTCTTAAGCCTTTGTTTGGATTTGTCTCATCAAGCTGAAATTTTGAAAGAAATAAACTGACTTGGGTATGAGAAGATGGCTTTCTGAAATATGAGAATCCTTGGCAATAAATATGGATCTGCTAGAAAATTATTTTAATAGTTCAGGCAATATACAGATTTCAGTAGCTATTAATGCAAGATTTGCATACAGTATCTATAGGCCCTGAGAACTGTTATTAGAGACTTCAAGTTTAACAGTTTTCAACAAAGGTCAATTTATTTTAAAAAAACTTTTACATGACCTTTATATGTTTTACAAGTCCGCTACTTTGGATTTCAGCTTTCAGTGTCTCTTCTCTCCATCTCCTTTCAGAGGTAACAGTTGTAAAGATAATTTTTCCTGACAGCAACATCAGCAAGTAGGACAACAAATACACAATTTTTACCCATTAGAAATTGGCCCATTTGAAGTAAGAGACCAGAGAACATATACATTTTAATGGCTCCCATAGGCATTCTATGAAATTAGCCTTTGCATATGACCTTTTAGCTACCTAATAAAATGTAAAGATGAAATCAAGCATTATTCATGCAGGGCTTATTAAATTTGCTATTCACATTATTGTCAGGGAATTTGTGACAAAATAAAATAAAACCATTGCCCATTGTGAAGTGGTTTTGATGAATGTTCAAGCACAATTTCCATCTTCAACATTTTGCTTTCCAGCTTTCAAGGAAAGCCATTTTGAAACTCAAACATTCAAATTCTCAGTTCTGCAGCACAAATTTATCCTACTAAGGGGCTGTGACCTTCATTTCCTATAGTCAGTCTTGCATGATAGTTGAAATTGAATTCCCATTTTCCTGTTCTTTATCAGCTTTCACTTTTTAGCATATTCTTTTAAACTCTAGCTTGTGAATCTCTTTAGCAACATATTATAAAATTATGGGACTGCAGTGAAAGCCTCTATTTGCATATCTGCTTTCTCCATTGCATTAGAATACTTGCATGTTTATAATCTGAACTGATAATGATCTTTAATTGTAGGCATTGTTTTAAGATAAAATAGACTAATCTATTATGACCATTTTTCCCCATTCCAGGTTTCTGGAATGGGCCTGAGCTAATGGAGACACCATCTGGCTGATCAGTGTTGGTCCCAGACCCTCTCCTCCACTAGAATAGATCTGCTTGTATTGATTTTTATATTGGGGATTTATGTACAATCTATGTGAAAAAAGGACTCTCTCGTTGCAACAGCAGAAGCAAATAGTTTGAAAACCCTGCCTTTAGAGTCAGAAGTGTAATTAATTGATTGGTTCTTCCAAGAAAGCAAAACCCAAAATAATTGGTTGAAATAGTCACTCCTTAAAAACTGAGTAGCAGTATGCATGTTTCAATACTGATTTCTCACCTTAATGACTGGTTAAGGCATCCCTTTTAACAATTAACTTTTCTCTGGCTGTTAAAATTTCTGCTGCTTTGTTCTTAGCAAGTTCTGTGCTTGCTTGGTATCTCAGACACCTCCCTGGGTTGCCATCTTTGGTGCTCAGACCCCAGGGGCCAACCCCAGGGAACTCGCCAGGGGCTGAAACTGCTCTTATGGGAGGACTTCTGTTTTGTTCTCCATCTAACCCATATGAGGATCAATTACTTGGTGGCTTGTTTTAATGGCTCTCCATTCATATGTCCCACCTGATACTTCCGATCTGCTTTAGTAACTATAGATTATGAGGTAGGAGGTTTTCCTTACATTTAACTAGATTTGTTTTCATCACTTTCATTGCCAATAACATCATTAATATTGTTTTTAAAAGGGCTCATATTATTTTAAAACACTATAGTAATACCACATAATTATAATTTCCTTCTTAATTATTTTTCTTGGGTGCTCTAAATTTTTCAACTTACTATTACCTACATTTTAATGATGTCTTAATTTTCTCATATGAGTAGCTTAGAACTATGCTGATTAAAAACTGAAAGGCATCAAGCTCAAGCTGCCTGGGTTTGAATTCCAAAACAGCCCCCTACTAGATGTCTGACCTTGGCAAAGGTCCTTGAATTATTGTGCTTCCATTTTCTTCTCATCTGTTAAAAAAAGGAAAGTGTGTGTGTGTGTGTGTGTGTGTGTGTGTGTGTGTGTGTGTGAGAGAGAGAGAGAGAGAGAGAGAGAGAGAGAGAGAGAGAGAGAGAGAGGGAGAGAGGGAGAGAGAGAGAGGAGATATTCCATACTAGTCTGTTTGTTTTGAGGACTCAGTCACATCAAAGGAAGAATGGTAGTGTTTTAGGGCATGGAGTCTGAAGCTAGATTCTCTAAGCTTCCTGGCTCTGCCACTTCCTAGCTTTGGGATAAATTATTTAATTGCCTGTGCCTTTGTTTACCAGTCTGTAAAGCAGGGATAATATTAGTGCCTACTCACTTTGTAAACTTTTTACAAAGTGCCTGTCACATAATAAATTCTGTTGAGTTCTTAACACATGGCTGCTCCGTTATTTGAATTGTGCTTTAGAATTTTCACAGTGCATTTGTGTAAAAGTGCCTCCTTTGATCCCAATGACATACCCGTGAGGCTGATCCTCTGTAATATCACTATTTTATAGATCAGGAATCATGACAAAGAGAAGTTAGATAACCTGAACCTGAAAATTCATAATAAAATTCAAGGGTGCAAATTTTATGCCATATACAATCAGGCCGTGGTTTCTCATCTGATTTTTTTTTAACCATAACTTAGTCTAAGTGAATTAACTTTACTAGTCTCAGAAACCTGCAACTACTTAATACAGTATTTAAGAATATTGACATTGTTAACAACAGCTCTAAACTTAAGCCCTGACTCCCCCTTATGGTAGCTCTGTGATCTGGGACAAGTTGAATAGTCTCATTGTCAGTGTACTTACAACATCCCTCCTTTTTGAGGTGCTTCTCTGGGTTAAGTAAGATTAAATATAAGAAGTGGTAGGCAGTATCCAACACATGGTAAGCATTCAATGAACGATAGCTATTATCAACTTACAATTGTTGCCATAGCTTTCAAAATTGAATGCTCTGAACACTGTATTTTCACTGAGCCCCCCTCCAAAAAGAGTCTGTTTCCTCTCATCTTCATTACAGAGACATGCGCTGGAATAAGGGAACGATTTTGAAAGCATCTGTGGATTATATCCGAAAGTTGCAACGAGAACAGCAACGTGCAAAAGAGCTTGAAAACCGACAGAAGAAACTGGAGCATGCGAACCGGCATTTGTTGCTGAGAATCCAGGTACATGACATGTGATGTGAAAAGATTACTACTAACTTTATGATGGAAGAATAAAAGCTATAATGAGCCATGAGGGAGTTGACTTACATGACCCTAATACATTTGATATTCATTATTCATGGATTCCCTATTTCTGAATCCGTACTCATAAAAATTTATTTGTAACCCAAAATCATTGTTTCACAAACACCTGCAGAGTAGCAGATTGGAGTTGCCCAGAACACTTAGTCCTGCTTAAGAGTGAATGCATGATGATCTGCCTTCTTGTTGCAGCTCATACTAAATAAGTGTCCTTTTTACCATCTGTGTAGTATCTTGTTTTTCATCTTTTTGTGTGGTTTTTGTTGATGAGTTTGCTGTCTAAAGAGGCCTCTAGATACAATGTGCTGTCTACAGTTGCTAAGTGCAAGAGCAATGATGTGCAATATGGAGATAGTTTATTCAGGTGTGAGTTGCAATGCTAGTGACCATGAGTTCAGTGTGCATGAAACAACATTATCTATGAGGTACCTTTAAACAGAAACACACAGTAAAGAAGGTTATGTATTGGTTGGTTGATGAAAATGTGGTTAGACTCCTTGAAGAACCAAATCCTGAATTTCCTCTAGCAACAATGATCTGTATTTATTAATTCAATTTTCATAGTGACTTCATGGAACAGAACTGTAAAGCCTATTTTTACTACTAAAAAAATATCACAGATGGGATGACTCATACAACACTTATTTATCACAGTTTCAGAAGATGGGAAGTCTAAAATCAAGGTATTGGCAGAATTGGTGTGTGAACTTGGACCTACTTCTTGGTTCATAGAGAGTTGTCTTCTTGCTGTTTGTATGTGAGGAAAAGAGGCTGTGTGAGAGAGAGCTCTGTGGCCTCTTTTATAAGGACTCTAATTTCATTCATGAAGGCTCCACTCTCTTGACCTAATCACTCCCACAGCCCCACCTCTAATCACTATCACATTGGAAATTAGGTTTCAGTGTATGAATTTGGGGTTGGGGTGGAAACAAGCATTCAGTTAAGACCAATAACTGCTGAGTAATGAGAATTGACTATACTTGTTAAATTAAAAAGTGTCTTATTATTGGGGTGTGGGGGTGTTGTCTGTGATCATAGCACATATTTATTGGAAACTTGAGGGTACCCAGTGGAATATCATCAAGACATAAATTTTAGAAAGAGTTACAGAGAGCGAAAATACTATATCATATGTATATTTAACTTATATACTCATGAAGGGAGAAATAATATGTTTAATAGTATGCAGAATTCACTCATCATTTAGTGAGTGTACGTACCAGGGTGAGCATGAGATGGGCGATCCTTCTTCAACAACGGCTTCTGGTACTTCTCTTAGGTGCTCAACCTCTCATAGTGAGTGCAAAACACAACTTCCTCTCAAAGTGTCTTGAAGACGATAGAAAAACTAACTCTGCTAATAACCATAGGAGGTTGCAGAGATTAATTTTAATTTATTTGCTTACTTTGCACACTACCAGTAAGAGTTAGTGACGCTGTGCCTTCTTTAGTAGATAGAACCACCTTTTGCCAGAGTTTATCACAGAACAATGATTGCTTCTCAGGTTTCTATTGTGACTATTTATGGAACATCGGTAAAATGTATGAAAGACCCACCTATTTCATCCTAAGATGTTAATACTGGACTTGGATTTTTTTTTTTTTAAATTAAGGTATTGTTGGTTTACAACACTGTTCTAGAGGTGATAAGTTCATGCCTCTTTAGATATATGATACTCACTACACTCACCACCGAAAGCACCAGTAATCCTTCACCATAGTCCTTTGCGTCCTTTTCCCTCTCCCCCTCCCATTCCTCACTGGTAACATCAATTCTACAGTCAGATTTCTCAAATTTATTTTAGTTTAGTTTTGTCTGTTCCTTAGTTTGGTTTCTTGGTATTCCACATTGAGGGAAATCATCTGGTATTTGGCTTTTACCTGCTGACTTAGTTGGCTTACATAATTCCCTCCAGTTCCATCCATGTTGTCATAAATGGCAAGATTTCATCTTTTTTCAAAACTAAGTAGTGTATATATGCTGCAACTTCTTAATCCATTCATCGGTTTGGGGGATTTAGATTGTTTCCATAACTTGGCCATTCTCAATAGTGCTGCTGTGAACATAGGAGTACATACGTGCTTTCAAATTAATGTTCTTGCATGCCTCATATAGATGCATAGGAGTGGAATTGCTGGATCATATGGTTGATGTATTTTCAATATTTTGAGAAACTCCATATTGTTTTCCATAGGAGACAGACCAGTCTCTATGCCCATCATCAGTGTACAAAGATTCCTGTTTTTCTGTACCTTTGAAAACACTTGTTTCTGGTCTTTTTGTTACAGGCAGGAGTGAGGTGTTGTTTCTCCTTGTGTTTTTGATTTCCATTTCTCTGATGATGAACATTTTTTTTAATGATTTATTTATTTATACATACAAGCTGGGGTACAGGCCAGAGGCGTGGGGTGGCGAGAAGGTTCACCAGAGACAGAGTGGGGAGCAGAACAGGCAGATCAGAAATACACTGCTGAGGGGAGCAGTGGGCGAGGCAGGAAAGGTCTGCGGCACCATGTGGGATTCTCCCCGGCCAGGTGTCGAACCTGCATCACGTGCTGCCAACAGCTCCACAGCGCAGTGCTCAACCGCTGCGCCACCAGGGAGGCCCAATTTTTTTTTCATGTGCCTATATGTCTTCTTTGGAGATGTGTCTGTGTAGCTATTCTTCCCACGGTCTTTTTGATTGTGGTGTGTGTTTCCTAGTTGTTGAGTGATATTAGTATTTTTGATTGATTGTTAGCCCTTTGCAAAATTGTTTTTTTGCAAATGCAAATACTTTGTCTTATTCAGTAGGATGTCTTTTTATTTCAATGATAATTTCTTTCACTTAAAAGCTTTTAATTTGATGTAGTCCAATTTATTTATGTTTTTGTTTCCTCATCTTTGTAGCTGAGTCTCCAATGACATCATTGAAGTCAGTGTCACAGAGTGTTTTAACTATTTTTCTTTTTTCTATGCATTTTATGATTTCAGGTCTTACATCCAAATCATTAATCCATTTTGAATTAATATTTATGTATGTTGCAAGATAGTGGTCTAATTTCATTCTTTTGTGTGTTGCTATCCAGTTTTCCCAGCACCATTTGTTGAAGAGACTTTCTTTTTCATTGTATTATCTTGGCTCTATTGTTATGAATTAACTCTCCATATAAATAAGAGTTTATTTCTGGACTCTAATTCTATTCTAAGCGTCTATTTTTATTATAATACCATACTAGTTTGATTGTTATAGTTTTGTAGTATAGTTTGAAGACTAGGGTCATCATACCTTGATTTTTCATCATTTTTATCAGGATTGCTTTGTCTATTTGGGGTCGTTGGGGGGCTATTTGTATATGATTACTTACATATAAATTTCAATAATGTTTGTTCTATTTCTTTGTAGAATGTCTTGAAACTTTAACAGGGTTTGCATTCGATCTGCTTATTGCTTTTGGTGTGATGGCCATTATAACAGTATTGTTTCAATCTTTGAGCAAGGAGAATCTTTCCATATGTTTGTTTCTCTTAACAGTATCTTATTGTTTTTAATTTACAGGACTTTCACCTCCTTTGTTATGTTAATTCGTAGGTATTTAATTCTTTTTGATGCAGTTATAAATGAAGTTGTTTTCTTGGTTTCTTTCTCATTTAGTTCATTGTTTTTGTATAGAAATGTAACTGATTTTTATATATTGATTTTGTAGCCTGCCACTTCAATGTTCTAATTTATTGCTTCTAATAGCTTTAGTATAATCATAAGAGTTTTCTTTGTATATTATCACATCATCTGCAAAATAGTGATAGTTTTATTTCTTATTCAAGTTGGATTCCTTTTATATCTTTTTCTTGCTTAGTTTCTCCAGCTTGGATTTACAGTACTGTGTTGAATAATAGTAGTGAAAGTAGATACCTTTGCCTGACCTTAAAGGAAAAACTTCCAGTTTTTCACCATTGAGTATGATGTTAGCTGTGGGTTTGTCATATATCGTCTTGATTATCTGGAAATATGTTCCTTCTACCCCCCATTTATTGAGAGCTTATCTTGTCCAATGCTTTCTTTGCATCTATTGACACAGTCATGATTCTTACCTTTCCTTTTGTTGATATAGTGAATTACACTGATTTGTGCATGTTGAATAATCCTTGCATTCCTGGAATAAATCCCACTTGATCATGGTGTGTGAACCTTTTAATGTATTTTTGAATTCTATTTGCTAAGATTTTATTGAAGATTTTTGCTTTTTTGTTCTTCAGGGATATTGATCTGTAGTTTTCTCTTTTTTTGTATTGTCCTCATCTGCTTTTGATATCAGTAACATTAGCCTCATAAAATGTATTTGGAAGTGTTCATCTTCAGTTTTTGAAAGAGTTTGAGAAGGGTGGGTATTAATTCATCTTCAGAGGTTTGGTAGAACATACTAGGAAATCATCTGGTCCTGTTCTTTTGTTTTTGGGGAGACTTATGACCTCTGTTTCAGTTTTCTTGCTTGTTCTGTTCAAGTTTTCTGTTCCTTCCTGATTCAGTCTTGAAAGTTGGTATGCTTCTAAGAATTTGTACATTTCTTCTAGACAATTATTGACAGAAGTTTTATTAGTAGTATCTTGTGAATTTCTATTGATATATTTCTGAGATGTTTTTTGTAAATCCTCCCCTGGCATTTTTGACTTTTTTTAAAGTTAGCATTTGCTCCTCTTTTTTTCTATTTAGCCTAGCTAGAGGTTTGTTCTTTTTTCAGAAAACATTGGATTCATTGACTTTCTTGTACTGTTTTTGATTTCTGTTTCATCTATTTGGACTCTAATTTGTATTATTTCCTTCATTCTGGTTGCTTTTGGTCTCATTTGTTCCCCTTTTCTTAGATCCTTAAAGTGTAAAGTTAGATGATTTATTTGAGGTCTTTGTTTCTTGAAGTAGGCCTGTGTTGCTATAAACTTCTCTCCTACAATTGTTTTTTCTGCATCCCATAGGTTCAGTAACTCATGTACTCATTTTTGTTTGTCTTTCAGTATTTTTAAATTTCTCTTTTGATTTTCTCTTTTACTCAGTTTTACTCTTTTACTCTTTTACTCTTTTATTCAGTAGCATGTTGCTTAGTCTGTGTATTTCAGGTTCTCCTCCTTTCTTTTTGTGGTTGATTTCTAGTGATACCATTGTAATCAGAGAAGATACTTGACACGATTTCAGTCTTTCTGAATTTCTTGACTCTTGTTTTGTGACCAAACATGTGGTCTGTCCTCAAGATTGTTCCATGTACACTTGAGAAAAATTTTTACTGAAGTTTTGGGAGGGTGCAGTGTCATATTAATATCCATTAAGCCTATATGGTCCAGTTCTTCGTTGAAATCTTTTGTTTCCTTGCTAATTTTCTGTCTGGTTGATCTGTCCAATGATGTAAATGGGGCATTGAAGTTCTTTATTACTATTGTGTCACAGGGGATGCCTTTTTGTGTTTGTTAATAGCTATTTTATGTGTTTTGATGCACTTTTTTTTTTGGTGCATATATTGGCATATATATGTCTTCCTGATATATTGATCCCTTCACCATCATATAATATCAATCCTTATCTCTTGCTACCTTTTGAACTGACAAACTGCGGTTATCCCTGCATTTTTTAGGGTTTGTTTGCTTGTAGGATTGTTTCCCAACCTTCCACTTCAAGCTCGTGTTTTTCTTTGTAGTTGATATGGGTCTCCTGAAGACTCACTGAACATTGTTCTTATTTAACAGGGCAATTAATTTATAGTAATGGTATTTAATGCCTTTAATGCCCCCAGAAAACCGTTTACAATTTTAGATGTCACTGCTCTCATGTCATTACAGTGGTTTCAGCTGTGGAACAAGGAGATTCTCCTCTCTGGGGATCATTTCAGAATCTATAAAATAAAGGTTTTATGTAATTTGAAAAATCCTTCCCTTTCCCCCTCCACTTCTGGCATTTGTCATTTGTTTCATGTTCCATCTCTTCAGTAAGTAGCTGTAGGTTGTTAATCCCTTGAATTTAGTTTTTCATCCATTTATAAAGGCAAATTGTACTATATGTTATTTCTTTATATGAATATTAAAATATACTAACAATTTTGAAAGAAAACCTAGGTTTTATTTTATTTTAAGGTTCCAACTTGTGTATTCACATGAAATATAAATATTGTGAAATCTGTGAATTGGAAATTCCATGGTGCCCATGTCTTGGGTTTCTTCCAGTGACAGTGTGACTTAGCCTTTAGAATTTTTAATATCGTGGATAACATTATTAATTGGGAAAACATGCAAGGCCAACTCATTGCATTCTCTAAATGAGAGTTATTACATTGCTTACAAATCAAAATAACGCTTTAATCAGCAAATAAACATTTTTAATTAAACAACAAAGAGTTAAAGTAAGATGTTTGCCTCTCTTAATCTAACTTTATATTTTTTGAAAAGACAAACTGCATATGTGAGGGTACTGTTCTTATTAGCACATTGGTTAGATTTACAGGAGTGCATGATTCCAGCTTGGGCCTAAGGGCTTCCTTTCATTTTCACTCTAAGTGATGCATGCAAAAATTTTCACAGAAGAAAGAGCATGAAACCTTAATATCATTGGAACTGCCATTTTTATTAAACAGCCCAAAGCTTTAAAATGATACTCAAAGAGACTTGTGTTTCCGGAGGTTGCATAAAGGAGCATGTAGATGCTTGTGTGACATCTCAGGCTCCAATCTCTTACTTACATTATATCCAGAGAAGGATCTTATATATCAGCCTTTAATGTAGACTAAATATGACATTTTAGGACCATACACCTCTAGCTAGGCTTGTGGGCAAAGTTTGAGAAGCTCTGTAGTATTGGAGAATACTTTTCCTTCTCTGATGAGATAAGGTGACTTGCTTAAAATTATATTCTGTTTTTACTGTATTATAACACAAATGTAGAAAGGATGGCATTGGTGTATAGAAGCAGAATTCTCATCAAGGAGTTGATTGGCTTCTCTATTTTCCATTCTCAGTTCCACTGTAGGAGGGTCCAGGGAAACAGAAAGGGAAAAGGGAATGAACTTATTTGGAAGAACCACTTTAAAATGAGGTACTGGGGGCATATCTGACACTTAGGAAGTGAACTAAGCAGCTAGGCTGCTGTACAGAGAACACAGACACAGAGGGTGATGGCTTAAACAACCTAAATTTATTTTCTCGCAGTTCCAGAGGCTAAAAGTCCAAGATCAAGCCTCTCTCCTTGGCTCCTACATGCTGTCTTTTTACTGTCCTCAGGTGGATTCACAGTAGTATGCCATTTCCCTTGAAATTTAAAAATACCCCCAGTGCCATGTAAGGGTACCCCTGGATATCTAAGTATAGTTTAGGGATCACAGAATTATGATTTTTTAATCAGCCCATATTTTGAAATTTTATTTTTATAGTTTTAAACTTATCCTCATTGATAATACTAACATCTGTGAGATACTGTCTCTTTGTTTGATATGTTACATCCATATATAGCTGAAAAGTCATTTCAGCTGGTGGCTGTGCTATACTTTAAAAGAGCAAAAATACTATAATTATTCATTGTTTTTCATCTGGATGACCGAATATTTTTAATCTACTTTAACTTGGAGAAATTATTGGTTCACAGCAAACTGAGCTGAAGGTACAGAGATTTCCCATATACTTCCTGTCTCCCCCTAATAACATCCCTCACCTTTGTTACAACTGATGAGCCTACATTGACACATCATTAGCTCCCAAAGTCCATGCTTTCCTTAGGGTTCACTCTTGGTGCTATGAGTCTGGACAAGTCATAATGACATGTATCTGACATTATAGTATCACAGAGTATGGTTTAACTGCCTCCAAATCCTCTGTGCTCCACTTATTTACGTGTCTGGTTTTCACTTTTAGGAGCTTGAAATGCAGGCTCGAGCTCATGGACTTTCCCTCATTCCATCCACGGGTCTCTGCTCTCCAGATCTGGTGAATCGGATCATCAAACAAGAACCTGCCCTTGAGAACTGCAACCAAGACCTTCTTCAGCACCACGCAGACCTAACCTGTACCACAACCCTGGATCTCACAGATGGTACCATCACCTTCAACAACAACCTTGGGACTGGGACTGAGAGCAGCCAAGCCTACAGTGTCCCCACAAAAATGGGCTCCAAACTGGAAGACATCCTGATGGATGACACTCTTTCTCCAGTTGGCGTAACAGATCCACTTCTTTCGTCAGTGTCCCCCGGAGCCTCCAAAACAAGCAGCCGAAGGAGCAGTATGAGCATGGAAGAAACCGAGCATGCTTGTTAGCAGATCTTTGTTGCTCTGCGCCCTCACAGACTGCTTCCTTTCTTGATTAGTAGATTGAATAATTTACCTGAAGGGGTTTTCTTGATAATTTTCCTTTAATATGAATTTTTTTTCATGCTTTATCAATAGCCCAGGATATATTTTATTTTTAGAATTTTGTGAAACAGACTTGTGTATTCTATTTTACAACTACAAATGCCTCCAAAGTATTGTACAATAAGTGTACAGTATCTGTGAACTGAATTACCCTGGACTTTTAGCTTTCTGAGCAAGAGGATTTTGCATCAGAGAAATTTCTGTCCATTTTTATTCAGGGGAAACTTCGTTTGAGATTTTTACACCTGTGACTTCTTGGAAATTAAATTTAAAGTTTAATTGGAAGAATGGAGAGAGAGAGAGAGAGAGAGAGAGAGAGAGAGAGAGAGAGAGAGAGAGAGAGAGAGAGAGAGAGAGAGAGAGAGAGAGAAAGAGAGAAAGAATGAATGAGAATGAATCTCCCATAGTAGCCCTTTTCCATTTTGGTACTGCCTTAAAGATAGCAGTACCTTTCCAGCATCCTGTACTCTTTATACTACAAACTATTTAAAGAAAAACTATATTTGCTCAAAGAAAACAAATGTAACCATTTCCATGAGAATCTTCTGGTTAGAAAACTGAGATTGTGGCAAGACAGACCAAGCCTCTGAAACCTGGAGTCTAGCTCTTTTCACTCTGTGCTCTGTTAGTTTTCCTCATCCTGAGTATGAGTCAGTTTTTCATGTGATATATTTTATTTTGAAATGGAAATTAATGTCCTCTCAAAGTAAAATATTGGGGAGCACTGAAAGTTTTACCTTTTTTTTTCATTTTCGCTTTTGATAAGAAAACCAAACTGGGCACATTTCTAATTGGCTTTACTACTTTTATTTTTAAATTATGTTTTCCTGTTCATTTGATTTGTACAGATTCTTTATTATCATCGTTCTTTTCAATATGTTTATATTAATTTGTAAGACTATGCATCTTAAAATGGCAAGTTTTTGATATTTTTACAATTCACTGGTGGTTTTCCGCATCCTTTGTACACACGACAGAAAACTTTTATGCAAGGTCTTGGTTTTAAAGAGAGCTTTGCAAATATTTTGTATATTACAGTCTCACTCAGAACTGTTTTTCAACACATTTAGGGTGTAGTATTAATAGGTTAAAACAGGCTTTCTAGAGAGAATAAACTTACATATTTATTTTTAGTGATATAAAAATAGCAATATTCTTGGAGACTGATAACCTTAGCATTAATATGCACATTATGGTCATTTAAATTGGGGTTTATTTCAGTAAACTTGCTGAATTTTTTAAGAGAGAAATACTGTATTGGCTTATTACTGTTACTTGATAACAATGTTTTAACAAGCAGCAATGTTGTAAGTTAGTTTCAGTGCATTATCTACTTGTGTAGTCCTATGCAATAACAGTAGTGTTACGTGTATTCTATCGGGCCTAGATGTTTTATACAGATGACATATGGTGTTAAGAGCCAGGCTGCTGAATGGAATTTCTCAGTAGCAGCCTACAGTTGAATAGCAAGTGGCATAAAGCATATCCATTCAGAATGAAGTGCCTTAAATATAGCAGTAGTCTTTTTGGACTAGCACTGACTGAACTGTAATGTCGGAGAAAGTTTCAAAATGGTATCTATAGTCAAGAGGAACGTATAGCATGGTGCCTATGTAGAGAATATAAGAGCTTCCAATTTTCCTTCAGATATTTTTAATATTAAATATATTTTAGTGACAGAGTGCCAACTTCTTTCATCAGGAAACCTTATCAGGAGGGTTTTTTTTTTTAAGGAAAATAAGTTTAAATGTCAAATGTGAATTGGTGATGGGTGTTGGAGGGTTCAGAGAAGGAATGATTGTCAGATGTATGAATGGATGGCTTACATGAAAATAATCAGCTGCATAGTTCCCATGCACGTTGGGCAATAAGAATCCTTGGAACCACTGATGATGCTATCAGTTTTATAGCTTTATTACTTAAGGGGGTAGGGAAAATTAGTTCCCATTCTTTCAGCCCTCTTAATTGTATAGCTCTTTTCCTAGAATAGTGATGCAAATCTGCATGAACAGCTAACTGTACCATAGTGTTCATTGATACAATCATAGCATTGTCTGTTTTTCTCTTCATATTTATATGGGGGGAGGGGAGCAGGGTGCAAATGTCAAAGATGGCAGTGGTATGATGCTAGTTTTCCTTAGGTAATTTTGGGGGTACTTAAAAATAAAGCAAGGTTGACTCACCCATTGCCCAGGGAATATGGCCAGGGTCAAGCGACTTTCTGGAAAGCTTTGTTGAGAGAAGGATGGCATCTTGTGCCACTGCCCTGACTCGCATCTCCTGAACTCACCATCACCTGCAGCCCCATCCCCTTCCTCTTCAGAGACAATTTCTGGGAGTGGCAGGTGAGCAAGCCCAGGAGAATGCTACAACCTGGGGAGTGGTTTTATTTATTTCTTTTTTGCCAAATAGAGTGTGGGTTCATTTCAGGCACTAGTTAAGCCAAAAGGCGGTGGTTCGGACTTGCCGTTTGAAACAAGAGAATGATCCACACCACTCCCCCCATACTTGGGTGCAGAATTATGACTCGGGCTTGGGCCTCCATACAGAGTTATCAAAATGCCAAATTTGTCCACTTGCCTCTGGGTAAGGCAATGGAAATACCAAACCTTCTGACTTTGCCAAAAACCATACAACCACCCTGGTCATTCATAATATGACAAAGTTCTTTCTGGTTGTTTTTAAATAATAAAGCAATAAGAACAAATAAAACATGTGGGATGTTAAAAGATATAAAATAAAGCACAAAGGAATGCACTTATTAATATTTTTTAAATGCACTGGGAAAAGTTGATGTTGATAACAGTATATAAAAATGCCCTATTTCTTGAAAAAAATGACAAATGACTGTCTCCTGCGGACACTTGGTACTGTAATGTTAATAATAGTCACCTGCTGTTGGATGCAGCAATAATTTCTGTATGATCCATAGCACTGTATATTATGGATCAATATTAATGTATCCAATGAAATAATTGAACTGTTGTTCTTGATAGCCTCATTAAAACATTTGGTTTTTCACATAGTGGTGGCCAATTGTGTTTAGTTCATGCCAATTTTGAATATTGTTTGCCTTATCAAAAAATAGTAGCACACATTTTCTTCTGATTTAATGAATAGCAAATTGCATGAAAAATTTTAAAATGCCAGTAATTTTTTTTTGTTTTAAATGCCACTGTAAGATACTACTTTTTGGTTTTAAACATTTTTGACTACTTTATAATTTACACTCAGATGAATTATAACTATGCAACTTTTCCCCCCTCTGAATTTGGGGAGATTTAAAATTCCCAAATGCCAAGAATGCATTTTAGGTATCGGAATTTTATTTTAAATGTTTCAGAGAGAGGTAGCTTTACAAAAAACTGAAATTGTCAGAGAAACCCTTGCATATTTACAAAAAAGATATTGGGTTTTTAAAATACAAATTTGCAATAATGAAAGCTTAATATACCCGGGTTGCCAGTTTTGGGTTGTTTTTTTTTTTTAATACAGTACTTAAGATCATTTGATAAATGTTGGATTTGACTTGGGAAGTATCAGACAAAACATGTCTTTATTCCCTAGTTAGACCTTAAACTTATGCCCTCTTAAAAAAATATTCTGGTTTAATCTCTGGAGAAAATGAGCAAGAAACTTCCTGTAATGCTTTTGATCTGATTGTCAGCTTTTTCTGGGGTTTGATTTTGTTTTTCCTCAAATTGTAATATACAATAATTGAGCCCTTTCTTTTTCAGAGTTATTTGAATTATTTATATTTCCCATAGAAATGTGATTGTGTGATGTTTTAAAAACATGTAAAAGTAGGAAGATTTTCTACCTGAACAAGAGAATTTTCTGGGCTATGTTAAAAACAGGTAAGTTGAAAGCTGGGGCTGTTCATCTTTGATGCTCTACAGCAGGACTTTAATCCAAGTTTTGACCTATCTTTTGCCTGTTAACATTCACTGCACAATCTATAAGGATCATGAATCTCTAGCTCCACTATCACACACACACAAAAATCCGTGGAATTACGTGATAGCATTATTACCTGAAACCAGACATTTCCTTGCTACCTGTGTGACTTTATTTCATATCTGCAGACTTACATTTCTTTAAAAAGAAACCGTAAAAGAAAAATAAAAAATATATATATATCCATGAAAAGACATGGACCTCCAGCCAAACTTTCAGTTTAAATCTCTTTTCCTGTCTCTAGCTGTGTGATTTTGAGCAGTTATTTTAGCCTCTCTGTGCCATTATTCCTTTTCATTGGACATAATAGTAGAAGCTACTATGCAGTGGTTTTGTGATCATTCAAATATATATACTAGAATTTTTGCTTGACAGCACATAGTAAATGCTCAGTAAATGGCGTAGCTGTTTTTATATCATCATAATAATCACCTTTATTTATTAAAATAGAAAATTCAGCCTGGACTACCTAAAATCATCACATGTATCTACAGTGGTATACACATTTTGAGAAAAGCTGCTTTATAGCACAGGACCATTACTTGTATAAATTGGCAAGGTGACAGAAGCCACCTGGCTACTTTGGAGTAGAGCATCTCGCTGTTTCTAGGAACCTGGATTATAATATTTAAAGGAATTAATAATAACCCAGTTTATCACATTAAAAAACAATCTTCAGCACAAATGACCTAAAATTGAAATTGTATTAAACTTATATGCTCTGCCATTTGTGCTTCTGCCATGAGAATAATTATACTATTTTATTTCAGAAAATATGCATTGCTAAAGCTAAACTCTATTATATTGCCCAGAGAATTAAATTTTTTAATCCTTTATGATATACACTGATGTTGTGTATCTAAAGAGTAGTGTCTTGACTATATCCTATCCGTTCACTCTCCTATCAATATTTAAATGTTTTTCAGGTTTTTATTTTCAATTATACTTACATTTGATGACTTCTTTGGAACACCATCTGAGGAGTTAATCTTCATAATCCAGCCAACATAAATGAACCTTTAGAACCACCCTGTTTTTATTTTTTGTGTATGCCAAGATATAATGCATAGCCAAGTAGCATGAGGAAAGCTCATTTAAGAGGAGTGTTGTAAAGTTAGATTTTCATTATATTTAAAGAGAGATGCTGATGATCTCTTAATTCTTTGCTGGCAGATCTAAGGCTCAATAGCAATGGCTTCATGTCCTCACCCATACTAACATGAATCCATAATATACATCTTGTGCAGAATATAAATGAAGAAGCTTCCATTTCTGGTTTTCCCAAAAAGCATGTACCAAAAACTAATAATAATTAAAAAAAGAAGTATAGGGTTCATTTTCCATATTTAAAATGTTCAATTCCTTGTTCATATATAAAATGTAGTATGGCTTATCTTATATCTGTTTGGTATTTATAGGTCATTTGAGCCTATTACCTATACCAGATATACTGGAAAGTAACGTGACTGTACCCAAATCCAAATAAATCTCAGCAACATGTCTAAATGGTAAAGGCAGTTTGCTTTTGAAAAATTTGCATTTTAAATTTCTAATTATGGAGTCAATTGAAGTTGTATCCAAATGGGTGCAATTGTCACTCAAATTTCCTTACATATTATTCAGACAGCAAAATCTGTGTAGATAGAAACCACTAAACTAGTGTTTCCCAAACTTTGCTTTGGAGTTAGTTTCACAAGCTGTTCCAAATGTTGCTTTGGGGAATGGAGGTTTGGAGGTGGGGGTAAGAAATGAAACACTGTAGTTAATTGTGAGAAAGTTAACTTTAGGAAATGCTGGATTAAACAAAATTTGAACGTTTATCTCTACTACTAGACTTCTCACATTCTGAAATATGCTAATGCGCATTGAGGGTTTTCAGGACAGAGAATAGTATGTAATATTTCCCAATCATATTGGACCGCAGGAGTGTGTGTGTAAGTGTATAACAGCTGTTAATGGTTTGGAAAATTCAGAGATTTTACAAAAATTATATAGAATTGATAAAGATAATTTCTTCCATCTTCCTAAGGTAAGGAACAAATAATACATTTGTTTATTTCTCTGTAGATAGAAACGATTATCATTAAAAAATTATTATTCCTGAATAAACAAATTGGCTTAGGTTTTTATTTCCAATAAAAATACAAAATTCTGATTAAGGAAACAATTAACAAAAATATTATCATTCCTGAATTCAAAATATAGCTTGCATTTTCATTCCCAATGCAAATATAAATCCTGATTATACTCAATTTCTGTGTTCAGTGTATCTTATCGATAAATGATAAAAAAGGCCTATATTTATGTTGCCTATATCTCACCCCTTCAAATACAGACACTTGATATTTGACACAAAAGGTAGAGATTTTTATTATATACAACTGGTTTATAACTTTAGGTCCCGCTTGGGTTTTGGTAGAAGGAAATTAGGGAGATTTGTGTGATGTTCAGAATTCACACAGTTTTGTCAATGTTTTGTTTTTATACAGGCAAATCCTAATAACTCAAAAGTTTAGTTATTAATTGCTTGTAGGCCAACCCACAAAAGCTATGTCAATCATCATCTACTGAAAATATAGTACTTACTAAGATTGTGCTAGAATTGAAATACCCTATAATCCAAACACATTTTCATGTCTTTTCCACTCCTTAAAATTAGAGCAGAGATTTCTTTCATTCAAAGTCTTTTCTAAATATATATATATTTTTTCAGCCCCACTCTTTGCTTGGGAATAAATTAACAGAAGAATTTCACTCCTTTGGGATGAAGGAATTATTGCCTCATATCATTGCAAAGTCTATCTGGTAAATGTAACTTCATGTATGTCTGAATTTAAGGTGAAAAACATTTGATTTTCCTGTGTATAATTTGCTTGACTTCTCTCTTCTCTGTGCAGGCAAGTCTCCATGAATAACTCCTGACAGTTTTCAAAATCCAGTTGAAAGCCAGCACCTTATTCCCAGTTGCTATGGCAAAGTCCTGTCTTAATTCTGTTCAGACCAACTTGAATATGATCTCGGTGGTAAAACATGGACACACACGTTGGGAAGTCCAGGTCACAAGTGCACTCTGCTGGATTCACTCAGCAGCACCTGAACCCTGTAGATGGAGAGCAAGGTAGTGCTCCCAGATAGTGCTCCTCCTAAAATGCGGAGAAGACTCTAAAAAGGCCAAACAACACACACACATTACAGTAGATTTTAAGAGGCTTGGGCAAGTTCTACCTTCATAAACTCCTTTCTCAGATATATAAGTTTGGAATTTTCCTTTCCTCCATTTTTGCCACAAGATGATGGAAGGAAAGAAACTATCTCCCTTATTGTTCATGGCTAGTTTTTCATAAACATTTCTGCAGATCTTACACCCCCTACACAATCCAATACCATACAGAAACCCTTAGAGCCACTTGTGCTAAGTGGACCCATCAAGCACACATTCCTCTATGAACACATGGAGGCCTCCCTAGTGACCTAGGGGTTAAGTCTCAGTGCTGTCACTGCTACAGCCTGAGTTCCATCCCCACATATGGTGCAGCAGACCTCTTCTGTCTTGCCCACTGCTCCCCTCAGCAGTGTATTTCAGTAAAATCTGCCTGTTCTCCTTACTCTGTCTCTGGTGAATCCTCTAACCCCGCGAACCTCTGGCCTACACCCCAGTTCTACGCAAAAATAAAATCTTTAAAAAAATAAGTGTACATGGACTCCTTCCTTCTGTCATTTCCAAAGTCCACTGAGATGTCAGTTACACATGACAGAAACCAATCTCCCAAAACGGGGAATGACTGTTTCACAGAACGAAAAATTCTAGTGGTAAACTCTGAATAGTATCCTGAGATACTCGACAGTTGTATGATCCCCTCTCTTGCTCAGTTTCACACTTCTCTGATGGGTGCTTCTCAGACATGCTCTTATTAGGTGGAAAAATGGATGATGGCCCCACACACCCTTGCAATTTATTGACCAACCTGGAAATTGTGTTTCTTTCTAGAATCTCCCCAAACTGCCCAGTGTGTTTATTCCTGGACCAATCACTGTGGCCAGGGAGATGGAATAGACTGGCCCCACCTTGTCATATTTCCCCTATTGAGTTGGGTGGTCTCAATCCCTCTAAGGGGAAGGGACAGCCCTGAAAATTGATGGCAGTCTTCCCCCTGGTCCTGGTTCAGCCATAAATATCACCTCAGAGAAGAGGGCACAGCCCACCTTATAGAAAGGAAGTTCTGCATGGATTTTCTTTGTACACCATCTTACTGATCTCCTCCCTCTTCCCCCCCTTTCTTTCTTTCCCTTCTTCTTTCCTTCCCCCTTTCTTCTTCCTACTTGTCCTCTTTCCCTTTTTCCATCTCATTCTCCTCCTTAAAACAATTTGAGCTTGCTTCTGTCACTTATGTATAAGATGATTGCATTTGTGGTCAGTAGACAAGAGTTAGTAAATTTTGCCCCATATTGCCAATAAAAAAATTTTTAAGTGAGATTGGGGGAAATAGTAGTAGGCTAAAAGAATCTGTTTGCAGGCACTGTAGAAATATCTGTTTATAAACACATACCATTGCATCTTATTGCGTGAGTTCTGGGACAAAAAGTCTTATACTGTAAATACTGATAACATCTGTTTAAATGGCTGAAATTTTCTCTTCACTGTTTTTGATGATAGACTTTCTCAAATGCATTATTCTCTGCCTCTTGAAACAATGTAATGAATATAATTTTACCTGTGCTTGACAGCATAGGGTCATCCATAAGATCATTGCTTCACTGAGCTGTAATGCATGGTTTTGGGGGCTGCAGAGATGGAATGGAGGTGGTCCCTCAATCAAGCGACCCTAGAGAGCATTTTCTCCTTTCCTTCCCAACCCTTCAAGTGTACGAATGCAGCTCGGCCGTGGGCTGGGGCAAATTGCTAACCCGATTAAATATTAAGAGTGAACAAAATTGTGCCTTGTAGAGGAAAATGTGACCTGTGTGAATGTCAGGGAATTCTCCTGTACGTGCAGTACATAAACTTTAGTGCTTTTATTAGGACTGTGCAGAAAACTTTTTTCTCCCCTGCTTGCCTGTTTTGGGGTGTTGTTTTGTTTGTTTGTTTGTTTTGATTTTCATGGAACTTTGGCTAGTAGAAGTTAACCAAGGTTTGTGGCCTGGTTAAAGAAATTTTGCTTTGATTACTAATATAGAGCTCTCTCCTAGGTTCTGTTTTGGGTTCTGTTTTGCTTTGCAATTTATAAGCCATTCTTTCTGCACGTTGCAGCAATTCCATTAGTGTAGTCCAACCCAGACTATGGCAGGGGTCAGTAAACTTTTCTGTTAAAAATCATGGAGTATATAGTGCAGGCTTTGTGGGCCAAAAGGAAAAATCTAAGATATTAAGCTGAAACTTGTACAACAAGGGAGAAAACAACTGTTCTCAAAGTTTTCATTCATGGAACAAAGTGCAACAATTATAATTGAGTACAATTTTTGTAACAAAGCTCTATTCATGAGGGACATAGAATTCTCTTTGGGGGTGGAGGGGTGGAGAGAGCATTTAGTTAATTGAGGTTCAGAGTTACGGTACCCTAGCTTCAGTTTGCTTATATACGTTTATCTGTACAAGTCATTCAGTTCAGGAACTGCTCAGAAACAGGTGTGGCACAAACTGAAAATTGTCTACCAATTTCTGCTTTGTTTTCTCTTCTTCCTTTTAGTAACAGGCTCTGAATTTTGCCTGGGCTCATAGCTGCATTGCTGGGCTCCTTTTTCAAGTCTCCCTTGGGGTTAGGTGGCCGCAGGCATTGAATTCTGAGTAATAGTACGTGAGCCCTTCTCCTTTTCTCACTTCCTTCTGGCCAGGAAAGAGTGAGAGAGGCAACTGCAGTCCCCAGAAATAGACCTTTTCTTTCTTTTTTTTTTTTTTTTAAGTTTTATAGCGTACAAGCTGGGGTGCAGGCCAGAGGTGTAGGGCGGTGAGAGGGTTCACCAGAGACAGAGTGGGGAGCAGAACAGGCAGAGTAACTGAAGTACACTGCTGAGGGGAGCAGTGGGCGAGGCAGGAGAGGTCTCCCTGGTCAGGGATCGAACTTGTGCTGCAGTGGCTGCTTATAGCTTCATAGTGTTGCGCTTAACCCATTGTGCCACCAGGGAGACCCAATAGACCCTTTCTTGATGGAGACAGCTGCCCACCGCCTCTCATCTCTGAGCTGCTCTGTGAAAAACTCACTCCAGCACTATATTTTGAGATCTGTTGTTACAGTTTAGCTATGCTCACAAATACACTCTGCTCTTTACAATTAAAACTACAAATGTTTTCTCTCTTTCCTGTTCCTCCTTTTTATCTGCTTCTCCAGTAATATTATTTCAGGGTTTGCATTATTTCTCACTGGCCTTACTACTCAAATAATCTGAATCAATGATATTTTTTCTATCTGCTTAAGAAAAATCAAATTAAATTTCCCTTTGTAGCTTGGATGATAATAGCTGAATTAGGATTTTAAAAACCATGTAAAAATGTTGTATGTTTCCAAACATGCTTATGAAATGTAGTTGTTCTTTTATAATATTAGGAAGGAAAAAAGTGGGAAGGTTATCTTATTTTGATGAGTGAAACCTGCAGGCAGATTTTATCTGTTTATTGGGATGATCATAAAAGATTGGATAACAGCCTTGAATATTTATTTCTTTTGCTGTCAGCTGCACTTTTTCTTTAATCAAAAATAGTGTGATGTGAGGAGCGCCTGAACCTATAGTTACATCCATATACATGTGGCACAAACTTGAAAATTATACAAGAAGCCACTAGTACAATTTCTATTGTCTGATTCACTGTAGAAAAACAGGATAAGAGTAGCATATTTTTCATCAGTTTTAAAGAAATATTTAATAACTTCTTGGGCAAGTAATTTAAGCTTTCTGAATCTCAGTTTCCTCATCTGAAAAATGAAGGTAATAATGCCCATCCTACAAAGCTGGTATGAAGAGAAAAAGAATAGTAAGAGAAAATATAAAAAAATTTATTTCCACACTTAAAAACACTTGATCCCTTTATGTTTATGCTGCAATGTTTTCTTTCAAACAGTAGTTGTCTTTCCTCCATTAAAAAACATAAATAAATCTACTATTACCCAACATTTCTTGGTGACTATCAAGCCCAAACTGTATTTGGTCACAGTATTTGAAAAGGTATGAGCCATCAAACTTCACTTTTCTCATTAAATTTCAAATAGAGTTTCTTGAAGAAAAAAAAAGAATAGTTGTTTTTCTTTTGCCAAAAAATGCTAATAGGGCATTTCTCTAGGTTTGCAGATGTTTTTACAAGACCCACATAATTTGGGCCACACCAAGCTCTATAAAACTATGGAGAATGGATGCTGGAGGCCAAATGGGTTTGAATTCAATGCCCTGCACTTACAACCTTGGGTAAGATGTTTGACCTCTCTTACCTCTTTTTTCTCCTTTGTAAATTGTTTACAAATAGGACTCTTAAGTAAATGTCTAGACATAGCTGTGAGGTTAAATGAATGAACATGTCACAGGACCTGTGCCTGACACAGACTGACGGTCAATAAATGCTCTTACTATGCCGTGGAAACTGATTATTTTTCTTGAACTGGCCTCCCACTGCTTTTCCCTGTTTTGTCTTGTTTCTGTTTCCCAACTCTTCCACTCACTGCCACATGATGAACCAGCCCTAAATTGTGGCATGAAACAGAAGTCATTTTTATGATACTCACGGACTGTGTGGGTCAGGCATATTCAAAGGATAGTGCTTCCTTTGTGTGTTTCCTTTGCTCCCGAAGTCTGGGAAGATGGGGACTGAGCTGGAAAGATTCTAGAAGCTTGCTAGCTGGGGCTAGAATCACCTGAGTCTCCTTCACTCTCAAGCTTGGTGCCTGGGATGCAATGACTCAAAGACTTGCCCAAACGAGGACTGTTGAGCATAGTGTCCACAGGTGACCTTCCCATGTGGTATTTCTCAGCATGGCAGGTGGTTTCTGAGAGGAGCAACCAAGAACATATTGTGGTATTTATCACCTGGCCCTGCAAGTCAAATGGCACCCCTTCCTCTATTCCACTGACCCAAGCAATCATGGCCCTTTTTGACTCTAGAGTAGGGGACATAATCTGGATGGGAGAAGTGTATACAATATCACATCTTTTTTCTTTTTTTTTTAAGATTGATTTATTTATGCATACAAGCTGGGGTGCAGGCCAGAGGTGTGGGGCGGTGAGAGGATTCACCAGAGACAGAGAGGGGAGCAGAACAGGCAGATCGACTGAAATGCACTGCTGAGGAGAGCAGCAAGCGAGACAGGAGAGGTCTGCTGTGCCATGTGGGAATCTCCCCAGTCAGGCATCAAACTCGCGCAGCAGCCGCCAACAGCTCCACAGTGCTGTGCTTAACCCATTGCACCACCAGAGAGGCCCACATCTTTTTTCTTGTTCAAAGAATATTCTTCCTATAAATTTGCTCTGATCTATTGGTAGCTCTTGCTACTCAAGTTCTTTGAGTTCTGGCTTTCCTCAGCTGCTGTGCAAATTTGATCCTCGCCTCAGGATCTGGGCCCTTGAGTGTGCCTCTACTATCCTTTCCTTATTCCTTCATCCCAACCAGTATCCCCCATTGCTATTCACTCCCCAAGCCTACCTCCCACTTCTCCTCTTTGCTCTAACTCCATCTGCCTACAGAAAACTCACTGGGTAAAATCATATTTTTGTAATACCAACCAAACTTCACATTAGTGTTGTAACTTCCTCCTTGGCCTACCACAGTTTCACAAAACTCAGTTATTCTGTGCTCATGAATTCAGAGATGGGAAGGTTCTTCAGGCAGTAAAACACAGAAGGGACTGTTCACAGAAAAATAAGAAAGATTCCAAGCATTGTGTGCAAATTTTGTGTACAAAGAATCCCTTAACAGACTCCCAAAACATTCCCCCATTAGAGGCAAAGAGGAGGTTGGAGGGAAAATCGTGAAAACAGATGTTGGTGAGCACAAAAATGTTGGGCCTCACACAACTAAGACCAAACCCCAAGGAGTTGGCAAAATCTTTAGTAGGCTTATTGGATCTGAGAGCTGAGAATGATGTAAGGCTTTTCCCACGGAAGCAGTAGTAACCTGGAGAAAATAAGAATGCTGCAGTACTAGTTAGGATGGGGCTTTAGCATGAACAAGCTGGTAATAAAGAAGGAAATGAACAATGGTGGAAGGAT
Organism: Scalopus aquaticus; assembly: GCA_004024925.1. NCBI lineage: Eukaryota > Metazoa > Chordata > Mammalia > Eulipotyphla > Talpidae > Scalopus > Scalopus aquaticus. Next base: position 256,620 of record PVIJ01000143.1, read on the forward strand.
CTCTCAGAGGATGAGAAAAGACTCATCAGGAACCCACATGGCCCATCACCACAGACCAGAGGAAATGACATGGAGAACCAGCATCTTTGTCACCCCACTGTTTCTTTTCTACACATAATTCTAAAACTTAGACAACACCATGAGCAAAGGGAGAAATTCCTCAAATTACAAAGATTAACTTTGCACCTTAACTAACACGTTAGGTTAAATTTTAGAAAAATAAAACCAGTTATCTAGTTTTTTTGCACACCTACACTTGCATTCTTTCTTTTTTTTTTTTTTTTGCAGAGAGAATTTTTTTTATTTTATCCATGCTCACTACACATAGTTGAGATTTCATATTGAGAGAGGTATATGCTCCATATGCCATTGGTTTCCTAATAATCAATTGTGACTTCTGTTGTCTTGAAATTTTATTGTATATCAGATTTCTGTCAAATACACTGAAAGGAACTTAGAGAGCTAGTGTATAAGTGAAAATTGTGAATGAGATTTGCCACTCATTCATTTAAATCTTGCTGAGCACCTTCTATATGCTAAATGTCGTGTTGGAATTACAAAGGTAAAAAGGACAATATTTGGCCTTGAAAATGAAGTTCTAATAGCTTTAGAACAGAAATGATTTCTTGGCTCCATAGACTAAGTCTTACATTCATGGCTAGATGCACATGAATGTGTGGGGAATCTGGCCAGATATAGAAAACATGTATTCGTAGAACTTCTTCCACCAAATACATAATTATGATTTCTGTGGCAATTACCTTCTTCTGTGGTAAGGCCTCCAGATTCAAGAGAAAGGCTTGAAACACTTGTCTCTACATAGCATCTCTGGATCTGTTAGGATGTGTGTATTATTGCTATATTTAAACAAAAGCCACTTACTTTATTAATGATCTTTGTTCACATGAAATCAGCAGAAATAAATTATTATTGATTTCTCCTTTTTGATGTCAGTGTAAGATACTCATTAAGAAAATCCACTGGATGTAATGTCACCTTAATTACTCTATGGGAAGGCTTAATGAAGGCAAGTTCTTCTTCATAGCTTCAGGCTTTAATGTCACTAGGCTCTTCTGTTTATTCCAATGAATTACATTCTGGCACCCATGAAAATCACATAACAAATGCATAACTAATGTGACATTCACAAAAAACATCACATTAGTTCCATACGATCAGTTCTATTCCAGTGAACACCAAACCAAATCATGTTATTGTAATATGAGTGGTGATTTAACACCCTAATTTGTAAGTAGTTTTATCTGAATCTAACATGTTATTTACACCACTTGTGAGGGTTTCTATGATGTATTAGATGCACACTTTATTTGGGTTGACTATCCCCACCATGGACTCACACCCAAATAAATGATCAAAAGCATAGTTTCTCAACAATCTTCCTCCCAAGTTCAAAATTATATGGTAAAATTTGTTGACTTTTTCAATAACTCAAAAATTTCCATAATGTAACATATTTTGAGATTTGGAGAAATAAAAGTTAGGGAGGAGTGTATTATCATCCAGTCCAGAAAAGCTTAATAGTTGCATCTCACTACTTATGAGAACACGATCATTTTCTGAAAGAAGTCAATCTGTTTGAAATAACATATTCTGTCCACCTGGAGTCCTCTTCCTCTAGTTCATATGGCAAGCTCACCTTTATTCTTTAGAGCATGATTGTTTATTTTTTTGCTTCTCAGAAGTCCTTTGCCTGCCTTATTTAAAGCAGTTTGTACCAGTTACCCTCTACCATGTCACACTGTGTGACAATTCCTACCACCTATTCTCTCTCTTATCTCAGTATTGGATTAGTACCTAATTTCTAGGTAGGCATACAACCATCCAGAATGTTTTTTCTTTACTTTTTTGCATAAAAGATCTGTGGTGTAGGCCAGCAGTGTGAGGGGTGAGAGGATTCACCAGAGACAGAGTGGGGAGTAGAACAGGTGGATCTAGTGAAATACCCTGCTGAAGGGAGCAGCAGGTGAGACACGAGAGGTCTGCTGCGCCATACATGTGTTAGTTCCCTGGTAGGGATCAAACTCAAGCCTTAGTGGTGACAGCACTGAGACTTAACCCCTAAGCCACCAGGGAGGCCTTGGCCATATAGAATGAAAGCTACATATTCTAGTTTTCATTGCAGCCATGGACTACAATCCAAATACTGGAATAAAGACTAACTCATCCTCGAGGGGAGGAAGTATGCCCCCCTTTTTAGTTTTGTCCTTTTAAATGTAATGGCTGGAACTCAAACAATCATCTTGAAACATGAGGTAGAAGAAAGCATGCTTTTAAACAAATCTGGTCCTTGGTGAGTTAATGAAGTTGCACTACCCGTTGTGAAGAGACTTCTTTAATGTGAGAGAAAGAGAAAACAAACTTTTAAAGCCACGTTCGGTATTCTACAAATCTAGTAACTTGTCAGGGGTATGAACCCAAACCACCCATAGATAATCAGGCACTCATCAATTAGAATAGATGTCTCGTAAAAATAGTATTGCAGTTACCCCAGTGCATGCTTTCTGTATCCCAGGCTCGGTTAAAATCAAGTGATTATGAATTTTCCGTCACTTGCGGCTAAACCTAACCCTACATTTTATGCTCTATTTCTTTTATAATCCACGTTATAGTCTGTGATTATCTTTTGATTGTTTTACTTATTTAAAGTAAATAAAATCTAATCTCTATGAGGGCAGAGAAACCTCTGGGGTTTGCTGCTAGAACATAGCTCTGTTGAATGTTGAAAAAATGAATGAACTAATTCTTTAATTTTTTTATTGTGAGATATATTATTTTGGGAATTGCAGATCTGGAGGAGTGAAAAGAATTCTATTTGGAGGACCAGGGTTGGCAGTGAAATTGACAAAAGTTTTTTTTTCCTTGACTCGAAAAAACCTTGATGAAATTAGAGGTAGATAAAAATTCATTTCCAGTTTCTAACAAGGAATCACAAACAATGGAGGACATATAAATAGAGTAGCAGCTTTATTAATAATACTTTCCTACTCCATTTGTGATCTTTTGATGACAACCCTACCAGAGGCACTCTTTATCAGGCACTAAAGCAATTTAGATGCTGTCACATGCCTTTCTTGATATATACGTATTAGACATAAAGCAGTTTTCTGTTCTTTAGCTTATTTTAGTATATAATTAAAACTCTGACTGTCTGCTACTAAGCAACGGAGCATGGCAGAGGTTGATCACATCCTATCACAAAGATAGAAAGAGGAAAAATAATAAAAATAATCATACACATTCCTGTAATCAGTCTTCAGATCTTAATTATGTTTTAACTCCTTTGTTATGCCAAAGGCAATGCCTATTGGCATTTAAAGGACATTCTCACTTTTCTGCCTAAGTTCAATCTAATTCTTTCAATTGGATCTTAGTCTATTTATGGAATCTTTTGGGGAGCATTTAAGGTAACAGAGGTGATAGAAAGCTGAGCTAAAAGTAAGCAGGTTTAGGTTCTATTCAGCCCCAGACTGGTTAAGTGTGTGAGAGACACAATCAGAATCTAAACTCTGGGGTGGGGTGGGGGTGCAAGCAAAGCAGGGGGAACAGTGGAAGGAAAGAAACATTAGTAGGTGAACAAGTGCAGAAGTATCCGAAACAACTCTCTACCACCTTTTGCCTTTGTAAATTCTGCCCTTTGAATTTTTAAGTATTTTCACTTGGAAAATGCGTTTTCATTTGAGTCTTACCTTTCATATTAATGGTATTCAAAGTTGATAAGAATGCACCAGTTTTGGAGAATATGCTCAGAGGAAAAAACTCAGGTTCTGGGCCCCTTCATTCTCAACTCTCCAAAATGTTTTTGAGTATTAGCATTCATTCATTCATTCATTCATTCACCCAGTGAATAATTTCTGAGCCCCTATTTTGTGTCAGTTACTACGCTACGTTCTAGGACTATAATGGTGAACAAAGCAAACATCTCTGCCCTTGTCAAACCTCTGTTCGATAGTGAAAGACAACCAAGAAGCAAGGAGCTCTTCAGAGTTGGAAAGAATGGTTACGTAGTATTGACCTCTCACGATGTCAGTGCAGCGGACGCATATCTGGAGGCACAAGCATGAGAGACCCTGCTGGGCTTGATTCCCATCTCTACCACTTACTTGCTGTGCAATCTTAAGCATGTTACATAATCTTTATTCCCCTCAGTTTTCTTATCTGTAAAATGGGGTTCTATCGTAAAGGGTTGTCAGGTGAAGAATTATTTAATGTATTTGTAGCTTTTTGAACTGTGCTTGACTGTTGTACATTGGTCCAGTTTTATAGAGAATAAGTCGAGGCACAGAGAGATCAAATAACTTGTCCCAGTCCATTCACCTAATCAAAAGTGGGAACCAAAATGCCAACCCAAGGCTCTTTGCCTCCACAGAGTGTACCCTGCCCATAATTCTGCTTTGCTATTCTATCAGTCTCTTTCCTCTTAAGGGATCAATTTCTTGGTCTGTAACCTGGGCACAATGTAATACTGCTCTCTCACAGTCAGTTGTGATTTTCAACTGTAATAAGGCATTTGAAATATCTTTGAAAACTGTACTCCAACATGGAAAATATAAGTTGCTATAATTGCCATGATTTCTGTTTTTATGTCCAATACCTTAATGTGCTTGTGATGAGCCTTGTTTGTATATGTCAGATAATTTGTTTAATCTTTGTTTAATCTTTTATGCTTGTTAGAGGACCTTTTAGCTGGTCTGGACTCTGTACTTTGCATTCTTATGTTTTTTTTCTTTTGAACAACACCCCCGCCCCCTTTTGAAAATGATCTCTACTGTCAGTTCCCCTTTGAATGGAACAGAAGACACAGAAGATAGGAACTTGAGGACATCTACAGTTTTGGATACTTGCATGTTCTAATTTAGTTGTTTGGGCAGAGGGTGAAAATACTCAAACAATTAGAAAAAACAAACAAACAGAATCTGACATACCTGAGCCTAATTAAAGAGGTGTCCAGTGAAATAAACACATCCAGCACAACGAACCTACTTTAGGGAAACCAAGTTATACTCCTCTCTAGCAAGGGTGACATTTTGTGGGGTCTGGATAACCTTAAGAGTCGCCAATGCTGTCCTAAAACTTGGGAAATGTGTCATCAAGGAGAAGTCAAGTGACTCCACAGGGGAAAACAAGGTAACTTCTCTAACTCATTCAAGGGATTACCTACTGAACCAGATTTACATAGGTCAACATAAGTCCTTTCCCTCCAGTACAGTACAGAGGGAGGTACTTAATGTTCTTCTTATCCAGAGTCACTCATTCTCTGACATTCATGGCATTGCACCACCAAAAGTTTTCTGACCATGTTAGATTTTCCAGAGCACAGAGTACTCTAATTTATTTTGGGTAAGTGCAAGGAGGCATAACGATTGATAAATCTTAAAGTCATACAAGACATCAGAAAGAGTTGGAGTTAGGAAGGGCCAGAAAGAGTTGTCCTAAAATAATTAGATACATTAAGAAAAACCAAAAGTACATTTTTTTGTGACAATGTCTCTACACTTACACTAAATTCCTGGTGAGGGTGGACAATAGAAAAGAATTCTTGAATTCATGGAGGTCTGTCCCATTGTTTTTGCTCCAGGTCTTGGTAATATTTCTACTTATTAGGAAACAAACATTTTCATGACCTCTTGTTTCTGTCCTTCTCTGAACATCTGAACTAGTCTCTTTCTTTGTGCAGGCCAACTGGTGTCTCTGTTTACTCATCTTTATACCGAAAGAACTGTCATTATCTGCCACAGAAAAAGAGAACATGTACAGAAGACATTGAGATAACCCAATGAAGAAACAGAAAAAAGAATATAATGCTCATTATCAAGCAATGAATGACCTTCATCAAATTCAGATGTGTCTCCCTGCACCATTCAGTCATCATGGTATAGAACCTTCAAGAAAGATTTTTTTTTTTAATCAAGAAAGAAGGTGAGGGTTAAGCAAGCTTCCCCAAATGTCTTTATTTTGGATAGTCTCTGGAATTTTATCTTTCACATAATGTGTCCAATTTCTATGTTTGTCCTCATTTCCACATTATAGATAGTGAAGTATCCATTATATTGTGGCGGTTAATATTTATTAAGGGACTTCCTCAATATAACATTGTAGAGATTACTTTTAAGGTAGTTATTAATCTCTTTGTGTGTGGAGCAACTCAGAATCTTACACACCCAGTGGCTGAGGGTTCTCATAATCAGCCATCAGCACCCTCGGCCTGGCCCTTCGAAAATCAGATTTATATGTGGGTCTCTGTTTTATGCGTTGAGTCAATCTACCTATTCTATAGCCCCACTAAACTCCACGTACTACAAAAAAAACAATAGAATCTCTACCCTCAGGGAGTCTTAAGAGTGTATCATGATATACACAAGATTTTAACATTCTCTTCAAGTTCAGCTGTGAAATGGGTAACTAAATTGGCTCCTTCAGTTGAAAAATTTCCTTCTGTTACAATTGCATGTACAGTTTTAACTACTCTCTTCTTAACTTCCTTTTCTGGTGAAGTTGTACTAAGAGTTGGCCACCACTCAGGAAAGCATTATAATTGTAGGCACAAGCTTAGCCAAAAGGCCATGTTTTTGCTTTAGAGTAAACTTGTTAAAATTGGGAATTCAGCCAAGGTCATCCATCTAAGAACATTGTGAAAGCGTCTTATGGTTGTTCATCTAGCTACGGTCTAATTAATTTTCAAATGGACAAAATAGCTTCTTGGGCCATGTAACAAGCATTTTCATTCATTCAAGCCAAGCTGGATTTGGCTCTGAGCAGGGTCACGAGAAATTCTAATGGCTTCTTCTCTTCTTTGTGTGTTCTCAGGAGAGCTTGCATTGATGTCAACAAAGCAAGATTTGTGCTCCCGGCAATCGGAGTAGAATCAGTTTCCAGAGAGCCAAGTTCTTTGACTTCCCCTGGAAAGAAAGGGTATGGAATTGAGCATATGGGAAGGCTCTCTAGGCCCTTTTACATTATTGGATTTAGCTACGCTCACATAATGAAATTGTTGAGATTGTTCAAACCTTCTGCAGGGACTTCTGTTAGCAGAGAAGAAACTTGTACTAAAGCCATAAGAAGATTGTATTATAACTATAATGGAATCTTTTTTATCTTCTGCCTGGTTTTCTGCACAACGACTGACATTTTTTTTTCTGGGCATGAAGCCAAAGGTCGATTTAATTTCTTAAAATTTTCCATGGTCACTAATACTGCCCCCCCAATGGTAGTTTCATAAATTAATAAATAAAGACAAAGCCATTAGAAAGGTTGTAAATCCTAGCAGTTAAGTTCTAAATAATGCTTGGAGGCTTTTTTTTTTTTTCTTTTAAGGTGGCTGTAATAATTCCTAGAGAAAACATGCTTTTGAGTCTTCAGGAAAATGTTTCACTGCTACCACTTAATTTTCAGTAAAATACTGAATTTCTTTAGCCTTGCCTAGAGTTCACATCTGTAATTAAATAAGACTTGAACATAAAAATTCAAGTTTTACATTAAATGAATTCTCATGAAAAAGTTAATTTTTCACTCTTATTTCTATTGTTTTTAGGATTTGGGGGTGATTAATGGTATTTTTTATTTGGGATTCAAATTTCATTTTACTTATTTATTTTTAGATTTTCTAGGTAATTTTGTCAATCAGTGATTTGAGAGAAAAAGGAAGGGAACCCTGGTGGCTATTAGCTTACCCTAAGGGGGCATCGTGGCTGCTTGGCAATAAAAATACACCCCCACCCGCCCCGATACCCAGTGTTCCCAGAAATGACTGTTCACAGAAACCCCTCCACCCTATAATTTCATTGCCAGGCTGCACACAAATTGCCTATTTCTTTGCAGTTGAATACGTACTGTTGAATGAACCTGTAGGAAATCATCTGGCATCCCCAAAAATCCCACCTGAATACAGGTACATTTGGTGCACTTCCAATCAGTGTCTATGTTAACATTTTCTTTTTTACTCTATTAAACTTTCTCTCCTTTCTAACATCCTTTGAACCTTTTCTGAAAAGAAAGTGACAGATGATGGGTTCCCTTGAAAGTTTATGGATAGTTTTTGCTAACTTTATTTTATTCTTAGTTCTCTCTTTAACTTAGAACAATTCCTTGCCCACAGAAGAATCAAATATTTACTCATCTGACAAATATCTGCTTGGTACTATTTGCTAAGCACTGGTCCCAGCATCAAAAAATATAATTTACCCTCTATACAGTATACTAAGCTTAATCCAAGAATTCTATTCATAGTAATAATTGTAATTAACAATGCTTACTAAGATGTAAATCTTCTTTTCATAATTTAGAGAGAAATGTTTCCTCTTTTGTAAGCGTTACTAAATCCAAATAGTTAACATTACTTCCTAAACTACTTGTGATAGAGAAGCAGTTATAGTCATTGCCATCATCAGCTTAGCATTTGTGATCAGAGCGCATTACATCGTCAAAGGCAAACATAATTAAGTTGACACATTCAAAAGAGAGTTTTCTCAGTCTGGTGAAATAGAGTCTGAACTATAACAAAATTGTATAGTGATATACATTGATAATGTTCCTCTTTCACATTTTATATCATTTTCAAGGTTAGATTAAAAAGATAGTCTCAAAAACCTAACAAAAACAACGGAAAGCAAGACTTTGTGCCAAATATAAACATATTTCTGTTTAGCAAATAGCAGGGGTATATAAAACATTCCCATTTCTCTTCTCACATAACAGAATGTTCTATGCTTACTGTATTAGTTAACAAATTCGAGTCTGTTTATTTTGTTTGAAATTCCACTTCATCCATAAATTACAGTGTTACACAATAACACCAGAAGGACAATATCACCATTGTTTGCTTTTACAATCATCTCAGCTCACAAAATTCTGTTCCATTGTCAGCTTGCTGTCATCAAGCCATTGTTTTTTTCCCTCTTTCCGGGGTCTCCTTACTAATATCATTCAAATTATTTAGACACTCAGCAGTGTTTTGCTATCAATGCAGACGTCTAAAGAGCTGCAGCTCTAGTGTCTGACCACATAACCCTTAGCCTACTTATCGCTCCACAGTCATTATTTCCAAGGCCAGGGAGGAGCAGAGCTGCAGAGAGTGCGATGCAGGAGGAGCTGCCCCTGCTGGAGCTGGCTTGTTCCATGGGACAATGAGCTCTTTTCTGCTTGACTCTCTCTGAGTGTGCCTACAATGAGATAGTTCAGAGGCGATGGGTGAGGCCAATCATTTATGATGATTGTCAAACTTCACTGAACAAGGAATTTTCAAACCCTCAAAAATGTATTGCTGTAATTATTCCCTTTACCTTGTTTTTCTAACTGCAAAACAACTACATATAGGTACTGAATAAAAAATATTTGAAAAGTAAGTCTGGTTCACTCTTTGTCTTTCCCTCCCTCGTTCCCTTGTTCTCCTTCTTAGAATTACATTTTATTCACTCTGCTATTGTGGTGAACTTCCTGTTTGTTAGTCATTAGAAATACAGAAATGACTGGGACAGGCACAGTTCTGTCCTCCCCAGTCCGGGGATTTAGCTGTAAGATGTTTCTAGTGGGTTCTTTTCACGTTTCTTTTAATGTGTATAAATATAAAAAGTATTCTGTTTCATTTTTAAATACACAAATGGTGATTTTTTTTTTTTTTTTTTTACTCTACTGCATTCTTTCTCCCTTTCAAATGGCACCTTGATTTTGGGGGGGAATCACCTCTTTCACATTTTGTGTACTCATTGTGGGAACGAATTCCCTCATCCTCTGGTGCCAAGAGTTAGGTATATGACTCAAGCTCTCTCTTTAGAATGCACTCAAGGATTGAACCCACATTTGAAGGGCACTTCCAAGATCAAGAAGAGATGATGGAGTAATTCCTGTTGCTGAGGGGTCTAGAGTTGCCAATTTCTGTTCTGCTCTCCAGCCTCCTGGTTGTTGTATGGATCAGCTCATCTCACTCCAATTGATTTCTTTTTTTCCCAGAATTGATTTCTGCTCTTTATATCCAAAGCTATTTAGTCAAAAACATATTTTATGTCAGCATATAGAGGCCTCCCTTTGTTTTTTTGTTAATAACTGAATGACAATTCTTTAGATCAAGTACATGGTTTATTTAACCAGTGTCTTGCTAAAGATGTGGACATTTTTTCTAGTGTTCTATAAAAAAAATACATCTATAAACAATATATATCCATCTTTGAACTGTGAATATGTTGTGGGGGATAAATTTCTAGAAGTAAAACTGCTGCACATTTTCAATAATATCAAACAGTGTTAGGCCCTCACATGAGAATAATTGTTCTTTTGTAACTATTGATTGAGAACATAAATAATGTAAAAATATTTAATGACACTTTATTTTCTAGCAAATCTTGGTTGCTAAATAAAAAGGAAATTCTTTTTTTTCCCCACAAAATGGAAAATATAATTTAATTCTACAGATTTGCAAGCTGAGATTAAAAACAAAACAACAAAACATGGAAAATAAAAAGCAGTCCAAGCCTCATGCTGTTCCCTGGCAGCTCTGGGGTAGCACTTGTGTCCACTCAGGGCAGGCCCCAGGCCTGAGCCTCGATGCTGCCCCCACCACCTGACCCTCCTTCTGAGAGTCTTGCTGGTCTGGTCTGCTCAGAACATCAGAATGAGGCTAAAGCAGGGCCTTGGCTCAGGCCCCCTGGCTGGGGATGGCGAGGTGGAAGTTGGTCTCCTCAGGTCACCATCGCCCAGCTCACTGCACCCCAGGCCTCCTTGGGGGAACACAGGCTGGTGCCATGCTTCACCCTTTGCTGCTCCATCTTTTGGGTCAAAAACACTAAATAATAAATGTTTAACTTACCAGGAAAATGCAGTTTTATTTTATTGTATTTTGGGCCATGTGGGGGAACATGGAGCGGTCATATGGGGAGGGGGCTCTCTCAGAACTATTCGTGCTTGAAGCCATCCTCTGCACTGGTGCTCCGCCCAGAGAAATAGGTCAGGCCCTTATTCATAGGTCAAAACCCTGATCTGAGAGAGTAGGGCCCTGAGGCATTTGCAGAAGTTTTTGCAGGGGAACTCAGTAATGGTCATCTTAATGGAGGCAGTCATTACAGCCAGGACAGATTTGCTCACTGGAGGTCCCCAGGTCCTTAGACACTTTGACCTTATCCATTTCTGACTTCCCAAGGGACAGTGACTTCTGAGCCAGCAGCTCCCCGAAGGTGCAAGCTATTGGCAGTATGTTCTTGGCCGTGGAGTACACCTTGGCACCAGCAGCAGCTCTGGGGCATAATCCCAGAGGGTCACCACCACTGGGGTGAAGGCTGTCAGGAAGGACCCCAAAATCCCTCACCTTGAGTATGGCGGCCTAGCTCAGCAGCAGGTTGTATGACTCGAGGCCATGGTATTACTGAATTTACAAAACTGGTAAAATAAACAATACAAAGAAAAACCAACCATCAGATTATTTTTATCACCTACAGGGATGGTATTTCTTTCATTCATCATGATTTTTTTTAATCCATCTATTACAGGTATTTTTGAAGAGGTTTGTTATCAATAGGCAATAAGTGATAACTTTGAAGTAAAGGTTACTAAGTGTATTTCTAAAATTCCAACAATATGGGATTTTCTACTTAACTTTTTGGTTTTGATTTTTAATTCAATTTCTAATTAATTTCAAATTCATACTCAGTGTGATTTCAAGCCTCTGAATTTACTGGGACTTGCTTTATGGACCATTATATCATCTATCCATTGTGCTGACATTTTTGTGTGTCTGTATTTGTCTTTTCTACTTCAGGGCAATACTCTTTGTGCTTGTTTTAAGTTTGGTTTGTTAGTTGTACTGTTCATATCTTCTATATCCTAACTTGATATCTTAGTAATGGAAAAAGTCATGCTAAAATGATTATGGATTTGGGCCTCACTGGTGGCACAACAGGTTGAGTCTCGGCCTCTGAAGGTGTCCGCAGTCACTGCAGCGCGAGTTTGATCCCTGACCAGGGAGATTCCCACATGGCGCAGCAGACCTCTCCTGCCTCGCCCACTGCTCCCCTCAGCAGTGTATTTCTGTTGATCTGCCTGTTCTGCTCCCCACTCTGTCTCTGGTGAACCCTCTCGCCACCCACACCTCTAGCCTGTACCCCAGCTTGTACGCATTTAAAAAAAATGTCTTCTATCTACCCAACCTCTTCTTTATTCTTTTTCTTTGTTCCCCCCCAACCCCCCAATTATTTTGGATTAATTCAATGTTCATTTTTATCTAGGACTTTGAAAGTTTTTACTCATAGTCTTTTGTTATTTATATAATTACTGTATCCATCCTTGAATTATTAAAGTAAAATAATAGTATTTTTAGCCTCTTTATGGATAATCTGAAGACCTTTGTATTAGTCACTTTAATGCATTTTATCCTTTACTGCTTAATATGACATTGTGCACTTTAATTTTATATATTGCAAAGTCAACAAGACATTAGTAGCATTGTTTTATCCATTTAATATCCACATATTTACATTTGTGTTGCTCTTCACTCCTTTCTGCATCTTGTTCTTACATCTGGAATAATCTTTCTTCTGCTTAAAGAATTCTCTTAATATATTCTTTAGTGAGCATCTGCTAGTGACAAATTCTTTTAGTCTTTGAGAATGAAAATGTCTTTATTTTGCCTTCATTGGGAATTAAGTTTTTTTAATTTGCCAATTTGACAGGTGATAATGGTATTATACTGCTTTAATTTGCATATGTTTTATATATTTGCTACATTTTCTCTTTCTTCTCTTAGATACTTAATTTTTTGCAAGGTTAAGAGCATCTTTTTTTTTTTTCAGGAGTTGAGAAAAGGCAAAATTATTCATATAGTTGAAATTAAAATGCACCATATATTTTTTGTAACTTATCTGCTTATTGTTTATGTGTATCCATGTACACACATATAGACACCTGTCTAAGAACTGCCTATGCCTAATAAATTGGCTTTATATAGACAAACACATTTTCAGTGCCTCCAAGATTTTTGAACCATTCTTGACAGTCACTCTGATTTCATATGATAAATTCTTATCCCTTCAAAGGGCTAGTCAGTTCAGAAATGTGTCTTGATCTTTCAAAAAGATGTGCTACTACCACACAAAGATGTCAGAAAAATTACACATCATATCCAATATCAACTTTATTTTTCTGTGGATGCAAAAGTGACAGACAATCTGGATGAGAGTGAACTTTTAGAGCCTAGAGACAACATCACGAAACACTCAGTATTTCTTAGCGGTCGAAAGAAGTACAAATATATACCATTTCTAAGGGTCCCAATACTTTAGAAATAAAAAAAAGCCAAAACTGATGTAAAATTTATAATACTTTTTTACATCTTAGGTTATAAAATTAAAATGTGTAGTAAACATACAAAATAATGGAACTTAATTGTGTTGGTCACAATTTATAATTTTATAAAACAAATATTAATTAGCAGTCCCTTATTGGCAGTGAGATCAGATAATGAAATATCAGTTTAAACCTGTGGGGATAATGCCATCAATTTCTTGTCTGGAGTGTCTTTCTCTGGCAGTTCATGAAATGGCATATCTAGGTCATATTTATGTTCCTAAATCTAAGGTCCTTTGTGACTAAACTGCCCAGGCCAAATGACTACCATGGCCAAACATTAGTCTCTCTCCCAACCTCCATTAGTCCTATCAGTATCTCATTAAATGATATGATAAATGAGATGATAAAATCAAATCCCAGAAGATGGTCTTTGTCAATGACAAAACTTTATTTTTATTTTACTATTATTTATATCTTTTACATTGTTGTGTATTCCCCATAGGTTACCCACTACCGATATACCAGTGAACCATCACCATAGTCCCTTGTGCTCTTTTCTCCCCCATTTTGAGACCTTATCATCTCCTCCCCACCCCCTCACTGAATGTCTCTAGAAGATGATCTTCTTTATCTAACATTTTCCCAGGAAGTGACAGTGTTAGGTTCGGAGTCAGAACTCCAACTCCCAGACCAACATCTTTTCTTGAAGTTTATGACATGTTGGGCATTTCTCTCTCTTCCCTGCAATGTTTCAGAAGAGGAGCTCATTTTAAAATTGCTTTGAAGAAGAGGGAATCCTAGATCTGTAGAAACTCACTGGTTCAGTCAGATATTTTATTTTGAACCCAGACATGAAAAGTTGTATTCATTCCCTTTTCCCGCCTGTCTTCATTTAAGTTATCAATTTTGCAGTAAAAGAGCACCCCCAAACTCAATGGCTTAAAACAATTATCATTTATTATCTTTCACAGTCTTTGCATCAGGAGTTCTGGTTGGGCTCATCTAGCCAGTTTTTCTATTGCATATGGGGTGGGCTGTCTGGAGGGTTTAAGAAGGTGTTATTTACTTGTCTAGCATTGCATATCTGTGTTTCTCCTTTTTCTTTCTCCATGTGATATCTCACTATTTAGTATTCTGGTCTAAGTTTCTTTAGAGTTTGACATCTGGCTTCCTACATTGAATTGGAGGCTCTTAAAGATCTCTTGAAAATTTTAATCAGAGCTGGAAAAGTGTTGACTTGATTATATTCCTCTGGTCAAAGCAGGTCACAGGATAGGCCTAGATCAGAGGAGGGCAAATTAAATGTACTTCTTAAGGTTGGGGTGGCTGCATGTATGGAAGGAAGGAAGAAATTGATGGAAGCCCTCTTTGGATAATATTTCCCATTCTCCCTTAGCAAGTATTTTGTATTTCTCTTCTGAAGACCAGAACACATTGCTTCTTTCTAACTTGTATTTATTTTAAAGCATAAATTAGAACATGAGTCGTGCATATGCTTACCCACTTGGTTCTTTCCTTATTGACTAAAGATAGAACAGACTTGTTCTAAACAGGCTGCAGTTAATGCAAAGTATGTAGGCCACCCCTATACAAGCTTGCTTTATAATCAAGAATTCATGTAATGTTTTAGTTTCCATTTGCCTTAGCACTCTGGTATTCACCAATAAAAGAATTATAGTTTTAATAACTAGTTGACACAGCTGATTTTATCAATTTTAATAAATAATCAAACATGCCTAAAAGCAAAAACATCAAACAAATGATTTAAATCCCTAGAACCTTTCCTGTGCTAATCATGAAACTCAGTTAAATGACTAAGATAAAAACGGATTAGTGTCATTAGACAAAAAAAAAAAAAAGAACACGCACCAATTACACAAAATGAATCTTATCGGTTTGCTTAATAAAAACCTGAAATTCTAAATGAGCAGCTGTGCTCTTACACATTTATGGAGTGCTTCAGCCTTTTTTTAAGATAGTCATCCAAAGGAAACCAATAACCACAGCAAATGGAAGCACAAAAGAACTTCGAAAGAAGTTAAAACTTCTTTGCTTCACTGAGCTCTCTTTCTTCTTATTCTCTGAGTCCTCTGAAATTTCACACCGATGGAAGGAGACACTACAGAGATGATATGCATGCATGGCCCCAGGACCTACAGCTAGTGCAAGACCGAAATGTGATTCGAACCCAGGCATCAGTACTTATAAAAGTCTATCTGATTTCCTGCTTCCAGGCTGTCTCTCAAGGGAATCAAATCAGACCTTACCATGCGAAATACCTCTTGGGGTCACCTTGCCATCCGACTTGTACTATTGTCAGACACTCATCATAATACTGAGGAGAGGATGGACGTTATTCTCAGTGTCTCAATGTCATTCTCATGTCTTTTTGTAACTGGGGCTGAAGCCAAAGACTATTACAGGTGGCACTCCCTGGAGGGTGGTGCTTGTGAGGATGAATAGCTCCAAGCTCCAAGCGGAAATGCGAACAAAGTATCGGTGGGGGCGGAGACTCTGAAAAAAAATATACGGGACTGCAGAAGCAGCCCCCGGGATTCAGCATTTGGAATTTCAGCATTTTCAGATCTTCAGCGATGGGGGAGTCGGCCATTTCTGCTCCCACCATGCTGATTTTCCAGAGGGCTGTTGCGGGCCTCTGAGCGACGTGGAGAGGCTTCCAGCAGCCAACCTCAGAGAAGAAAAGTTCGGAGGCTTTGGAGGTAGCTGAGAGACTGCAATTGTTCCCGGCTTTTGCTGCTGTTATAGCCTGACAGGGAAAGCGAAGACCCGGAGCTGGCGCCTCACTGAGACTGTGAGTGTGGCCGTTTGTCGGTTGTTTGGCTGCTGTAGCTGCTGTTCCCAATGTCACTTGTCTGGTGCTGTGCTGGTTCATCTCGGCAGCTCTGGTGAGCAAATCCTGTTGTATTTTCTGATATCTTTGTGAGGTGGTTCCCGGCCTATAGTCTGGCTGCCACGTGCTCCAGGCCCTCAGTGGAGGAAAGACACCATCTTGGGAGCACTTTGTGTTTAGGCCTAGAAAACACTGGACATTGTTCGGGTGAGGCAAACGACCATTTGTGGCCTCAGTTTCTCTGTTTTTCCTTGTTTGTTAAGTAAATCCCATTTATTGTTGTTCTCTGAGCCTGAATAATCTTGCAATTGTGTGTGCAGGTGAAGAACTCAGTCAGTGACCGGTGAACAATTCGGGCAGTGTCCGTGGCCAGTTTTCGTGCCCCTGGCTGTGCTGTATCAGTTTCTGTTAAATACCCACCCCTCCATGTTTTAATACCCTTTTCCTAATTGCATCACATATAATCTCTCAGGAGTAGTTGGTTTCTTAGTGATGTATGTAATACAGAGAGGTATATATTGACTAATACACTTTGGAGTGTCAGTCAGCGCTTTTGAGCTTTTTTTGTGTGCTTCAGACACTTTAGCAGTATGGCGAAAATTCCTCAGATTAGTTTCCAAGTCGAAACTAAGACACAAAGCAAACCACTTTTATTGAAGTACAGTTTAACTTAGTGCTTTAGTGTAACTTAACTAAATAAAAATAAGGAAAAATAGGAGTGAGGTAAGCCTGTTAATTTAAATAAAAAGACCGGGAGCCGGCAAACTAGGCCCCACAGGCCAAATCTGGTGCATTACCTACTGTTGTAAAATTTATTGGAACACCATTACTTTAATTAATTTATGATTGTCTATGACTGCTTTCTCAGAAGGAAAAAAGGGGAAAAAATCCTCCCATTTTCTTATGCAAAACAATTCACTTCTTGGCTTTTCCTCTAAGCTCCATTTCAGGCTCCTTTGAATACCAAAGGCTTTGGCCAAAGCTTTGAAATTACCTATTGTTAGGGTCTGACCAATGGCGTTCTTAAATTTAAGGCCCTCTTCTCCCCAGCCACAGTGTACAAGTGGGAGAATTTGCCTTTTTTAATTAGTCATTCAATTTCTTAACAAAAGCTTACTTTGATATAACTGCTTTCATTTAATCTGGAATTTGAAGGAGAGACCTCAGAATTGCATATGAGACTATAATGAATGTAGACTTAAAATTTTTTATTATAGAAGTGAAGTCAATTGGCTAAGAAATATCTGAAAAGAAAACAGTGGGCATTTCAGTTCCACTTCTCTAATAGCAAAGAAAACAAGGATTGGGAAAATCTGATAATGCCCATTCAAACATGGCCTGGGAGGGCATCCAAGAAGGCAAGCTATAAAACACATAAATCACTTGCTATTATGAAGCATGGAAAACACAGTGATTTCAGACCTAAACAAGAAAAAATACCACTCGTCAAATTATGTATTGAAATGTAATTATTGAAGAGAGACATGTGGGAATTTATTTTGGAAGTAGATGAAATTATTTACTGCAGATGACTGCATCCTGCCAATCCCAAAGGGCAGTGCTCTGGTGAAAAAGATGATATGAGCTTTGGCCCAGAGAGATGGAATAATTGTGTGAACTGTCTTCACCCCTTTGCTTGAGCTACCTCTCAGACAGAACAAGAAGATGTGCTGGTTGGCTCCCCACCCTCCCACCACCAATCTGAGATAGAGAGATGCAGCTTGGCACGGATGTTATAAAGCTTGAAGTTATCTTCCAGAAGCAGTATCTGTTGGCCTCTAGGGAAGCAAAAACCTTTTCCTCTTGTGGTAGGCAGAATTTCATGTCCTAATCCCTGGAACCTGTGGATATGTTGCTTATTAGCAAAAGGGATTTTGCAGAGGTGATTAAGTTAAGAATCCTGAGACAGATTTTCCAGGAGGTCCAAGTATAATCACCAGGGTTCCTTAGAAGTGAAAGTGGGAGGCAAGTATCTGAATCAGAGAGATGTGAAGATAATACATGGCTGATCTGAAGATGGAGGAAAGGGCCACACGCTCAGGAACTCAGGCAGCCTCTAAAAGCTGGAAAAGGCAAGGAAAAGATTCTCCCACAGAGCCTCAAAGAGGAACACAGCCCTGTTGCCTCATTTTAGATATATGAACTCCAGAACTATAAGATAATAAATATGTGTATTTTCAAGTCATTAAATTTATGGTAATTTGTTATAGCAGCAATAGCAAACTAATATGCCCACTTGTCCCTTTTTATGACAATCATTAGAGCCTTGATAAACCTCAGTCAAATCAGAGGACATGTGTCAGACCACAGTTTAGAAGATGCAACTTTGAATGTGATATAGGGTTAGGTGAAGTTTTGGGGTGGCAAACTTTCTTCTTTTTATTGATGTTCTTCAATGGGAAATTAAGGCTTCTTTGGTATTTTATAAATTCTGGCTTCTTAGATCAATGGAGTGGTATAAGGGTCCTTAGACCTCTTTTACCTTGGAACAAAGCACTGTTGTTCCCATTCATCTTCCTTCAAAGGCAAGTAAAGAAGAAAGTACGTTGACCAAATTTGCAGTCTGGAGTAAGACCATCATGTTTAATTGAGTGCTTTTAGGCAAATATGTTAACTTTGGTTTCCCCATTTTTGAGAAAAGGAAATAGTAACTATCTGGTGAGTTGCTTCTGTGAAACACTCGAGTAGTTACTGGCACATAGAAAATGTGTTTATTATTACCATTACTGTGTTGTTGGTATTACTGTTTCCTAAGTTGTCTAGGTTTTGATATTGGAACTCATTTTTAATTTTGTAATCTTGCACATTTTCTTTAACTTGTGTGAATTTCTATATTTTTATATACAAACAAAACATAATAGTAATAACCTCTAAAGTCGATATGAGAACTAAGGACATACAGATAAAGCATGTGGCAAATGGTATGTGCTCAGTAAACTTCAGCCATGTTACAGTGGAGCTCCAGGCAGATGAGTCCAGTAATGGATGCTTCAGTCTCTCTAGGATATAATTCCTCTTCATCCTCTTGCACTTTTCTCTTCTTTGCCTTGTCTTTGGGATATTAAGATCAGAAGCACTAAGAAAGGCACAATTACATTCTTATTCCACAACCATGTAACTAAAAAACAGGGTTCTCAGCAATGAACCAGGCTGGGGAGTGGTGAGAAGATACTATAAAAAACAGGTCATCTTCCTGGAAAGTCAACTTTCCATTAAGGTAAATAATTCAATATATTTTTTCTTTTAAAACAAATATGGTTGTATTATGAAGGAGAATGTAAATTTTGCATGAATTTTTAAGAACAAGAGTGGATTATTCAACTATTCTCTTGCTGCACCTTTGGAAACCTAACTCAAACTAGATTAAGCAGAAAAGACATTGCTCTGTAGTTTAACTTTGGAGCTCTGGGATCGCTGGATACAAGGGTTCTAATATTGGAATCAGGGATCTTTACTTTTCCATCTTCCAAATCTGTTTTCTTGTGCATTGGCTGTGTTGACAGGAAGGCCACCTCTGCTCTGTTGCTGTTGATGGTCTTTGTTCCAGCATCTACTGTTTCTAAAGGGGAGCGAGAACCTCCCACTCCTAGTGCTTATTCTGTAACACAGGAGTTTATCCAGGGGCAAATGAAATATAATTTACTAAAGTAAACTGTCTTTCAGTGAAGTTAGAGTTTCTGGCCCTTAATCTTGACATATTCCCAAGATATTGAAGTCTCTGACAGGAAAATAGAATGCATTTTGATAACTAAAGGAGGAGGAATTGCACACAAATCAAATCTTGCCTACTACTGCAAGGAAATCTCAGAGATATTGCTTCTTCCAAGGACCATGCTCCTTGACTCTTCAGGACATACACTTATTGTCTTCTTTAACACATTTGCCTGCATTCTAGGTAGAATTATTTCTCAACTCATGGGGCTAGCCACATGGTGTCCATCAGCCAATTGAGCAATTCAGAGATTCATAGTAAAGAGTTTTATTGCTTCAACCAAGCAAGTGTGGAGATGGCTCTCAAAGTACTATCTTCCTTTCCAAAAGGGACTCAAGGTTTTATAGGACTATTGGTATTTGGATGGGGCGAGGGCAGGAGAGAATGTCTAGAATCTTGGTTGCACAGGTGCAGTGTAGTTTTATGACCAAGTCATGCCTCTGCCTGGACTGCATATTCAGAAAATGGTGCTAAGCATCCTCTTGGGTGGGGATTTTATTATGCAAATATATTAATGAACCTAAAGCAATTATAGCTCACTGAGGATCCTCTTTGCACATAGTGCTCTTGCTTTAACCAGTTTGAACTGAAATGAATACCTGGCTTTGAACTAAAGAGCTCGAAGTAACTTTTAGGGTTTTTCCTGCTAAAACTAGTCTGCTTTATCACAGAAAGCTTCTGCCTTCTGGGTATCAAAATCTTTACCTTTCTCTGAGCCCACCCATTCTAGCCAAATCCAGATGCATCAGATCTCCTCTGCAGGGTGGGAGTAGGAATGAACACACAAAAGAGGCCCTGCCTGTGACTGCCTTGTCCCCACAGTCGAAATACGTGCCACATACAGAGAATGTGTTCGAGGGCAAAACCCATCACTCTGATTTTCCTCTAATTCCAAATGTAACTTCTTGCCTTACTTCTCAAAAGTTTACCATGGAGTTTGAGGAAAGGCTTTTCACAAAAGTCAAGTGTATGATTTTGCCTGACTTACGTGTCCCTCTCCCTATCTCTCTCAAACTGTGGTTTTAGTTAAAGACCCTGAGCTCTGTGTCCAATACCTCTTACCAGCACCACTAAGAATTATTATAGGATTTCTCAATTCCTCCATTAAGTAGATAATATGGACTCGGGTTACCAAATATAAATAAGACCAAAAGATCAAATCAAGTTGTAAAACCATCATGGGACTTCCCCAAGCATTTCCCCAAATGTTTAGGAATGGCTGATCCCATGAAATGTTCCGTGGAAAAAGTGTTGTGTGATCGACAATTGTTCTCCGAGAAATTTATGTATTATATTAGAATACTAAAGATGTTGAGAAGTCTTGTAGTGAGGAAACCTTTTTGCCTCTGTTTGACCTAGTCTTTTTATATTGACCAGCAGCTGGTGTAACTATGACTAATATTTGGAATGCACTCTGAAAAGAAATGCTGCCTCAAGTCCAGGAGCCAAAAATTCAGGAAATTCTTGCTTGGCTCCTCAATTACAGGCACAGAGTATTCAAAAATTTTAATCCTAGGGTTCAGAAGTGTACTACGTGCATCCTAGCCAGAGAAATGCTGGTGTTTCTGCAGTGTACAAGGCACAGGGCTGAGCATCAATCATATGCAATCAGGCCAATCCCTGGGTAAACCTTGGAGACATAAACACTAAGCATAATAAATTTGAATCTAAAGGTTATCTTTATTCATGTTAATCCTTTCATTTATTCCATTCTGTCCGCTCAATTTTTTTTCCCAAAGAGGAGCTAAAAGATTAAAAAAACAAGCAAATATTCAACCCTAAACAAAAGAGGACAAATTTTAACATCTCATGGGAAGGGAGGAAAGGAATTGAAATCATCTAGATGCCCTGTGTTTGTATACATCTCCTTATACTAACCCCACTGCTGTAGACTGATGTCTAGATAATGTCTCTATCAGTCATAAAGACTGAGGTCTTTATGTCCCCCAAAACTCATCTGTCTAAACTTATCCCTCAATGTGATTGTATTAGATAGAAGGTGGGGCCTTTGGGAGGTGATTCAGCCATAAAGGTGGACTCCCATCATAAATGGGATTAGTGCTTTTATAAAAGATACACCGAAACTATCACTTTTTTCTGCCATTATGTGCAGTGAGAAGATAATGGTCTATGAGATGGAAAGGGGGCTACTACCAGACTGCCATTGTCTTTATGTTAGATTCTCAGCCTCCAGGACCGTGAGAAAGAAATTTCTCATCTATGGTATCTTTGTTATGACAACCTGAATGGACACGTGTCCACTTACTTAGCTGGAGATTGTGACTTTTGTGATACTGACAAATAAGTCAACAGTCAGGCCTGGCCATGGGCAACCTTATCAAGGATGTGGTCTTTCTCTTGGACTTGCCCCTCTCTACTGCATGTGGGATCGCAAGCTTTCAACATGCTCACCTTCCAATGATTTCTTCATGCATTTCTCTCCATCTTCTATTTGAATTCACTTGGGTCTCATTCCTTTCCAATTAGCTAATGGGAATAACAATTCAGACTTTTGTGTGTTGAGACCCACTTCCAATGGGTGTGTAGGTGCTTAGACTTCCTGCCAACAACATGCAATTCTCAGATTCCAGCAGGTTGTTATTTCTGACACTATCTACTTGGAGACAACATCAGATTACACAGCAACAAGGCTGTCTCCTCAGGCTCCTCTCAACATCAGAAACCAAGCTCAGGACACTACCTGACATCTGACCAAGCATCTATAGACCAGAGGTCCCCATGAATCTCTCCTAGGACTTCTAGTGCTTGTTGCGAGTCCTTGATTATTATCTGTGTTTCTGATGACTGGCTATAAACCAAGACACACATTTCAGTTCTGATTAATTTGCTAGAACGCCACGCAGAAATCAGGAACCTCATTTACTCACCGATCACCAATGTATTATAAGGGATATAACTCAGGAGCAGTCATACTAAAGAGATGTATAGGCAATGTATGGGGAGAAGGCATGTGGATCCAAGCCCTCTTCAGGTATGCCCTCCTCCTCTTAATCTTCTTGTATTCAACCAACCCAGAAGTTCTCCAAAACCATTTGTTTTGAGCTTTTTATTTGAACTTTTACATAGGCATGGCATGATTGGTTAACTCACTGGCCATTGTCAATTGAACTTACCTTCCAGTCCTTCTGACCTCTGGGGAGGTCACCCCTCAGAGGTCAGAGGAGTGAGACTCAAAGCTCCAACCCTCTATTCAAGTTGTCATCCCAAGTAACCAGCTCCCCTTCTCTGGCATTTTCCAAAAATTGTCTTTATCAACTTAGCAGAAGGCACTTTAACACTCTCAACATTTAAATTCTAAGGGGAGTTATGAGCCAGGAACTGTGGACTAATACAAAAAAATGTTTGGTCATCTGAATGACCAAAATACATGTTTCTTATAAATTACAACATCACAATAGTAGTAATAATAACATTGACAGCTGCTGTTGTTTGAATACCTTTTATAATTCATAAGGTGTGATAAAAGTAAGCATGCTGAGGACATCATTATATATGAAATATGTTCTGATCAATAACCTTATAAAAGATGTATTATTATATAAACATTTACCAATGTAAAGGCTTGAGATTTAGAATGTTTAAGAAAGTGCCTAAGTTCTTTATATAGTGAGAAGACTAGAGAGCCAAGTTTGGAAATGGTTGGTGATGCTTGAAATATTTTACCTACTTAGTTTCATTTGTATTTTAACATGAGCATTCTGGAGAGTATGATGCTGTAGTTTCAAAGAGAGAGCTAGAAAGTAGGAATTTATTTTTCATAACAAATGACTATTGAAATTTTCCCCTTTTACCGCATTGTCTGTTTATGGAAAGAAATACATAATACATGGTGGTGGGGAAGGGGGAGGGCTGGAAAGAGCGGGAGATGAGCAAACTTCACTTAGTAAGAGGCAATGAAAACACATTTCTTGTTATAATCAGTTGTGTGCATGTTTTAAAATGCTCAGGGAATGTCCCCCCCTCATGATCTAGCAGACAGGCAAGCAATGTCATAGGCAAAGACTTGAAGTCCATGAAAATCTGCTCCCTGTGTATAAAACCAGCCTTTTCAAACCCCAGTAATGACCAAGGAGCTGGCTAAATAAGATTTAAACAATAAACACCCAGCCTGTGCAACTTCACAGTTTATTCTACGAAAAGGAAGAAATTAAATAAACCTTAGCATTTTCCTCCTCTGCACATAGGATAGCATCAACATATCTTTAGGTCAAAATAATTTAGAAACAGAAGTCACCCTGTCAAGAATAATTGCATGTTTAATGTCAATGACTCACTGTTCCTACCTACATAAACTAAACTCAAATTTGTGATTGTTGGAACAGTGTCTCACTATCCAGTTGCTGCCTGGGTTGGAATCTTCAGTTTGATCAATAAACTCTGTATCTATCACTAAGATTTTTATTCCGGTTAAGATAGTATTATGAATTTTGTTTTCATTTAAGAATATACTGCTTAGATTTTCTTTCATTTCTGTTTGATATGTTTACTTTTCAAGAAAGAAACTAACATATGGCCTGTCATCCTTATTAATCTTTTGTTGTTTTATAATCATTTATCCTATGTAAAAAAATTTTCAGTTCATGAAAATGTTGAAGTTCATCTACTTAAAAAATAAAACATTTGTGACAAAGAAGTGGCAAATTGCTAAAAGAGTCATCAAGTAAAATATAGCTTGTTTGCATAATAGCAAATGAATGTCTATTATACCTGTTCATATTTTTTTATGTTTCAAAACCTCCCTTTGCTTTTCCATAATTACTTATCATTAAAGATCCAAATTGGTTTTAATGTCTCAAAAATTTCTAGGCTTTTGGTGATATAACAGGGAAAATTCAACATTATTATATATTTTATTATTTTAGAATTGATTTTAAGCCATTAGAGTAACTGGCCTGTCGCCTGTTCTAACTAATAAGGTTTTACAATGCATTTCTACAAATCTGTTTTTTGGAAGCAAAAATCTTGACTTAAAAAACATACTTGCAACTGAGGTTGCTCGCTATGCATGGATAAAGCCTAGAGCCATTTCCTCTTTTATAATTATTTTCAAAGAAACCTGTGAAATCTTCACATTCTTAAAGAAGTGGTGCTTATCAAGAAGAAAGACTAAGATCTAAACCTGTTTAGCCAACACAATAGTTGACAGAGTCTCATGTCACCCGCTGAGATGTGCTGCTTGCTGGAAGGCAACGTATGAACAAGAAGAAGGGTCTATTTCCCCCAGCCTAAAGATGTGTTTCCTCTAGTAATCTGTTGTCCTTGAGTTGTGTCTGGAATATATGGAGCTTTCTCTAAACTTACTCTCCATGGAAACTCACAAGATTCAGATGACAACCTGATGCTCCCCCCTGGCCCATAAATGTACATAATTTGATTTCATCAAGGAATTATGTCACAAGACAGCCAGAACAGAAGAGAGACAGTGATTATTTCTAAGAGTCTCTGTGTTTTTTTTCCCTCTCTTTCATTTATGGGACTAATTTTGTCTATTATTGCAAAATCTATGTAGTACTCTGACTTGCATTGTAAATTCCTAAGGCAATTCTAATTGAACAAATGAGGTAAGGTCCCTTTGGACTTAAACATCTTACCATTTCACTTGTCTTCCCAGGTTATTTCTCAAGAATAGCATTAAAGAATTCACTGAATCTCACTAAATTCCATGCACAACTAAAGAGCTTATAAGACTACTTAAGTTCAATTTGGTTTAACTTGTTCATTTTGATACAGAATCACAACCGCCATCATTTTAAAGTGGAATAGCTTCTGTTATTTTTCAGCAGTTTTTATTTTGTTTATTCTGGAGTTGGAGGAAAGGTTTCATGGTACATTTCTTGTGAAGAAAAATTTGAGTTGATATTTTCATGTGATTGCCTTGAGTTGTGAAAATGGATAGAAAAATTAAATCCATACTCTCTCTTAATGTGGCACTCCACTAGGGTCTAAGATTTTTTGCTAAGAACTCAGAATTATAAAATCTCAGTTCATTTCATAATCTCTCTCCAGTAGTTGGCTACTTAAATGTTACTTGTTTCAGTAGAAAGTATCAAATAATTCCCAGGCCCCAGTGCTAGGGACCTTTTAATTATTTTTTTCTTGTTTTTTTTCCTTTTATTTCCTGTAGCCACTGTTCAAAATCCACATCTAGGAGGCAGTGTTCATAGTACATAAAACTTTGAATCTCAACTCTGCTTGACCGTCCCCTCAATTCACTAACTACAGAGGCTACAATTTTCCTACCTTGACAAATTGAGCTGTCTTTGCTTGCTTTTGAAGCAAGAATTTTTCCCTTGTCAGCTCTTACCTTGTACATTTCTGTCTCCGCTTACATTGAGATATCCTTTTAGAATACACACACTTTGCCCTTCTAAAAACTATTTTGGGGTTCTTAGATGTTTCTGGGTTTGGGGGAGTTCCTTGGTCTTTGACTATGGTCATGAAAGAATTCAAAGTGATATCTAGGCAAAGAAAAGCAAAGTTTGTTAGAAAGAGAATTAAAGTACATGCAGGAAGAGGTTGGGGCAGGCAGAGTCCAGGGAAGAGCAACTACAAGGAAAGGCAAGAGGCTCCTTGCTTAGATGGGGTGTAGGAGGCTGCTGACTCTGGCCCTTTCTGGGGTATACTGTGCAGGCATTCCTGGCATGTTAGTTTATCAGTCCAGGGAGTGGTTTCTAAGTCACTCCCCTTTCTGCTGTGCTTCGGGTGTAGTTTTTTCAGCCCTGGCTGCTAATTGGGGCTGGGGTCTGTCTTGCTCCCTTGCTGCTTTTTGCTCTCCTTGAGATTTATTGACCTGCCTGTAGGTTGGGGTGAAGGACTACCATCTACCCTATGGGCATTTCTTGGCTCTCCTCAGGCTTTATCAGCTCAGGCAAGTATTTCCTGGGGTCCTGGGTATAACTGGCTGTTTAATTTTCTTTAGGCATTACCCTCCCTGCTGTAACTGCCTAACGCTGCCTGTCTCAATCTGACCTTCCTATCCAGACTTGGTTCAAAGCCCTCTTTCCTGTCATCCTCCCAACCATCTTCACCCCCTCTGATCTTTCCCTTGTTCAGATGCTCTTTAATCCCTATCACTCTATGTCTATCTGGTATGTTTGGCTAAATTGGCGGTTCTTTGACTCAAAGAGGGATGGTCCACATCTTGTTTATATTCCTGCAGTGGCTAACACAAGTCTGGACATATGTAGATGCTTAATATGAAACGAGGCTCTGACTAGTGGAGTCGATACTTGGTTTTCTTGGTTGTCATTGATATATCATGTAAAACCACAATAGTTTGCTGTATTTTTTCATAATTTAGTCTCTTTGTTTTTACGAAGCTGCTGCTTCTATTTGCCTCAAATTAAAAGTTAGAAAGACATGTCCTTTTTGATTAAAGCAGAAGCTAGTAGATGATTTAGACCTCCATCTCAAAAAGAGTAAAACTCCCTGATATTTGTCAATAATTTACACTACTGACGAAATGGAGGATAAAGAAATTTAAAAAAAGTGTTCCTAAAGACACAGAAGTAGAAGTCACAAAGCTTCTGCTCTTGAGGGTCACTCAGCCGGAACAGTCTCTTGCTTCTGGTTGAATTTTTGCTTGTCCCAATCTCTGCTGTTTTCAATAAGACCTGTGAGAGATATATGTGGGAGTGGGGAGGCAAAAGAAGGCACCAGAATGTTCTTTTGTTGGCAGGGACCTGGACTCCAAACTTCAGTGTAGAAGTCTGCCATTTACACTGGCCCCAATGGAAGCCGATTTTGGTTTCTAGAGATGAAAGCCTAAACCAAATAATCTGTTTCCTCTAACTATACAAAACTTGGATTTCAACATTGATGGCAAAGAAAGATACAGAGGGAAGGGAGTGAGACAGGCAGACCTGGGAATGTTTGACTCCTTAGCTATGTTTAGTCGATTATGAGAATTGGTGAGAGAAAAAAAGCCTGAAGTTTATTCTGGTTTAAACATGCCCCATTGTTGGTGAAAGGGGGTCAAGAAAGGGTCTGAAAGAGTTCTTGAGCTTTCTGCAAAGACCACCATGGCTAAGATCTTCTTGGTGCAAAGGACATGTGGTTTTAAAATGAAATCAGCTAAGCTCAATGAGAAGGGGGATGGGTGTGGTAAAGTTTTGAGGCACATTTGCTTAGAAGAGTCTGGAGGAAAAAGCATCTTGGACTAAGTATAGTGTTTTTATGTTAATACTACGCCTCCCGTTGTTTTTGTATAGCTAACAGCCACCTTAAGTCAGAAATCTTATTTTCAGAAATCATTTAGAAAACAGGAAACAGAGAGAACAAACTTCTATAATGGAAATGACAAGAAATGAAAGTTTGGTAATTCATAAAAGTGAAAAAGGAGGACATAATTTTGGAAAATTATTCAATGACACAATGATATGTTCCTTAATTAAATACTTTATTTTACTAAGGCTCTTTATTTCATGAAAGGAAATAATGTCATTGGAAGATGTTATTCAATGCTGTACTTCGGGCATTGAATATGTTCTTTCAACTTCTCAGAATAGGATTTCTAATTTAAGATAGTTGTTAGCTGATTAAATATAAAACAGTTTTAACCTCAGTCATTTTTTAATCTATTTTTTTTCATTCCATCCTCCCTTTTGCTTCACTGTTTTTCAGTCTCTCTGACTTGTCTGAATTTCTTTCAGCTTCTATGCTTCTTTCCCACTGAAATTAAGACTTCCTGGTGGTTTAGTAAATCTGTAACAAATAACATAGGATATTGCCTTGCCAGAGTCTGAAAGATGACAGACTGCAGGAGTACTGAAAACATATCAAGTCCCTCATCACCACAGACAAGTGGTCTAGGCTGTTTTTCTTATTTTTCCCCTCTATCCACAACATCCTGTGGGAGGAAGATAGTTTGCTTGGTAATGTCAAACAATATGATGATGTTTTGTAGGCTAAGAAATGCCGAGAACCCGGTGTCATTTCTGAGATTCATGTTGGTGGGATCGGAGGGAAAGGATCTGGTGTCTTCTGAGTTCAGCACACTGAGATTTCAAACTATAGGGCATGTCAACATCGTTGGAGGAAATACACCAAGTGGATATAATTGTGGGATCCTGTTTGTATTTCATCCTTAGAGAGGTATTTTCTTCGCTCAGTCATTTTTTTTTCTATCATAAGGAAAATTGATTAATTGTAGTTAAGGAAGAGACATTGAATGATGGGATAGGGTGGCAAGTTGGATTGGCATATCCTTTCAACACCAATTCACAGAGGTACAGTGCTTAAAATGGGAAAGCCAGGCCAGTTCCCAAACTGCCCTGGAAGATTTGTAAAATAAGCACTCTGACCCCATTTTAACAAAGGGGTCTGTGGCCCTGCAGATTACTCCAGCAGGAGTGAATCAGACCACTGGGGCATTTTCATTTGCCATAATTTTCTTTGAGGCTGAGTGTTCATCATGATTTATTTCTGTAGTTAGTTAAAATATTTGTGTCCTGTTTAGGCAAAGTAATGGAGAGGATAACATTCTGGACTTTGAAGAATGGAATAGGAAAATTGAGCTTCAGAAAGAAATGTATCATCAGCCATGAGGAAAGCTAGAATTTAGTATAGATTAATTAATTGTGACTCAATTTTTGCTCCAATACCTCTGAAGACACCAGACGTTAATCTCCTCTCCTTTGGAGAACCTACTGAAAAATTTAAGTGACCGAGAGGTGGACTAAATTAAAGTTTTCTTGAAAGCCATGATTGAAATTTATCATCAAGCTTGTGCTAGGTTATCTCCCACTAATTTTATAAAACTTCCTTTTTACCATAAAAAATCAATTTAATGTCATGGATTTTTTTTTTTTTTAAGTCAAGGAAGTTGTAAAATTGTTATGAGGTTTGAGAGGCTGGTAGAAAATAGCAAATACTGGTTTATTTCAGAACACTACCAAGGTAGATCTATACATTTATTCTCTTACACCAAATGTATTCTTAGAACCATTTGTCCCCAGACGTTGCTATCTTTGTAGCCATACATCATCAGAGAGAGGTGCTCTTATAATGTATTGCACTAATACATTGTGCGAAGGACAGCACTGATGATAAATTTCTTAAATGATAGTGCTGTCTAAGGCTAATGACTCTAAGAGCAAATGCAAGGTAATTCAGTGATTTCTTTTCAGGTCCCAGCAAAGACTACAGAAGCCATCTCAAAAGCGTTTTCACTTGGGGTAATATTGAAATAGACAGGATTTCAAGGCCTTTGCAACAGACACTTAGGCAGTATTAGGGTAAATGTGTATGACTGCATTTTCAGTTAAAGCCATTTCATGCTTTTCCTCATGGGAGTAACTTTTAGTTTTGGGCATCTCTCCCTGTTGTTTCTCTTTCTTTGTGGAGATGATGTGCCTTATGATTCTTTGACTATATAGTGTTTGCGTTTATTTTGAGCAGGTATATTCCCAGTACTGTTGTTCATTTGATTACAGCCAGAGAGATGTACTGATTGGAGGATTTGTGGATGGGAGACTCTTGTTCTGGCAAGAGGTTTGTGGGTGGATGGCAAATTCCTGTGTGCACCACAGAGAGTATAAAATGCATGCCCAGAAATTGCCTGGTTATTCACTTTTTGGGAAAGAAACCTTTCTGTATTTGAGAAATTGGGAGCAAAATGAAGTATTTAATGGAATATTTTGGTGGTAGTCATTCCTTTGGTCAGTGTGGTGGTTTGTGCTAGAGACAGGAGAAATGGTGACTAATTCATTTCTTAACACGTGGGGAGGAAGCCTCTCCAGATATTGTCATTCTCATTATTGAGACATCTTCAAAATAAGATATGTCTAATGCTTTTCCAAGGGAAAACAATGTAAGTTCAAATATCCACACAACAGAATTTCCTCTGGGTGATAATGATAGTAATAATGAATCAACTTTGTGGGGCATTGCTGACCACTCTCTGCATGTTTCCATCCCGCTGACATGAGGCAGGCAAGAACTTAAACCCACTTAACAGATGAGCAGTTCGGGCTTCATGAGGATAAACCACTTTCTCAAGGTGACATAGAAGACCTGGTGTTAGGTCAAGGTGTTTTAAAACCAATTCTGTCTCAGGGGCCTCCCTAGTGGCGGGGGGGCTAAAGTCTCAGCACTTTCGAGATATTGCCAGCCACTGAAACATGAGTTCAATCCCAGCCAGGGAGCTATCCTACATGGCGCAGCAGACCTCTCCTGCCTCTCCTGCTGCTCCCCTCAGCAGTGTATTTCAGTAGACCCACCTGATCTGCTCCCCACTCTGTCTCTGGTGAATCCTCTCACCCCTGGCACCTCTGATCTACATTCCAGTTCTCATATGCATAAATAAATAAAAATAAAATCTTTGAAAAAACAACAACAGTCCTGTCTCTTTCCACATTATGTGACACAGTGAGTCTGAGTCACAGTCGGAATTTGAAAATAAATAATTTCATTGCCTAATTCATTAACTTTTACCAGATGATAATATATTTAATTCACCACCTTTTCCAGTCAAACCTATTCATAGTAGTTATTTATTCTATCCTCTTTAGTAGATTTCATATCGAGTTTTGAGGGTTTGAAAAATGTCTTTATTCTTCCCATTTCAACAACCAAATGGAGGCTATTTCCTAGGCTTATTCCTTCAAAGTTCTCTCCTCTCTATTAAGGGAATTTAGTTTCTTCAAATTTGGAGGTTTGGTTAAAATCTTTGATCTTTACTATTTGTTTGTGGATTGTAGTTGAAATCGTTCCTTATTTGTCCTTATCCTGGTAAGGTCACATTCTAGAGTAGTTTTTCTGTAATCCATATTTACCACAGCTCCCTCAATTATAGGGGAATAATATAATTTTAATGACTTTTTAATGAAATTAATTTTGGTTCATACTCTGGATTACTTATCTTGAATTAGTGACAATAAGCAGGGACAATGGTATAACAATATAAAGTTTTAGATGATATTTCTACCAATAAAGTTGAATAGAGGTAAATAAGAAAAATGAAATCAATAATAAAAATAGTTATCACTTATGAGTGCTTAGGTTTTAGATACCACATCAAGTGTCTTATAATTTTTTTCCCATTTAACACATTATTTATTTATTGTCCTAATCAGATTTTGTTTTTTTGAGCTTAAGTGACTAGGTAACTGTGACCTGACCATTACTCATAGTTTCCTAATTTATCAATTGTCTTTAAGATGGAAGGATGCAACAGACCATCTTCAGAGACTACATTAAGCATCCGTTGTAATAGGTGGTTATCTTGCTACACTTTTTAGAAAGATAACCAAGGAAGATATGTATGTACCTCACCATTCTGCTAAGAAAGGACAGCTAACATTTTCAGAATATAGCTGCATTTATTTTGTTCTGAACATATGTTACACATTCTACTAAGTGATTCTATATTATGATCTCATTCACTTCCTACAGCAATACTATGCAAAGGTTATTCATAGCCTTATTTTGCAAAATAAGAAATTAAGACAGTGTTATAAGTAGACTCAATGACGTAAATATGTGTCCAAAATGATGATGGTACAGCTCAAAATTACCAAGAGTTTAGATATATTTTGGGTAGTTTAACTATGGATAATGGCACAAGGTCTTGCCATTTTTTTGGTTTTGCTTTTCAATGGACATTCAATTAAAAGTTTTACCATGTTAATTATGATTTAAACATTTTATTAATAAAATATCTAAAATATTTAATAAAATTGTTTTAGGTCATTAATGCATTAAAGTCACAAATTTTAAAATATTTTGTTGATCGTCTTTTAAAAATAATGCAAAGGTGAGTATACATAGCAATTAAGTCTTTTTTCTCTACTTTCTCCTATCACCCACACTTTGCCTACTGGTTTCTCTTACCCAAGCAAATCACAAAACACTTTTAAAGAAACTTATGTATATATGTATGTGTGTATTTGTATTTATCTTTCCTTCTAATCAGACTTTATTGAGATACATTATGTAAGTTTAAGATACATGATGATTTGATGCACCTGTATATTGTGAAATGATCATCACAATAAAGTTAGATAACACCACCACCACTTAACATTATAACTGTGTGTGTGTGTGTGTGTGTGTGTGTGTGTGTGTGCATGCCCATGTGTTGGAACATTTAAGATTTACTCTCTTAGCAGCTTTGAAGTATGCAATGTTTATGGTCATATGGTTAAATATGAATTTATTCATCTTATAATTGGAAGTTTGTACCCTTTGGCCAATATCTCCTCAATTCCCTACCCCCCGACCCTGGTCGCTACCATTATATTCTGTTTCTATGAGTAGAGGTTTTGTAGATACAAAAATTATGTGAAATCATATAGCATTTACCTTTCTCTGTCTGACCTATTTCACTTAGTATAACATTCTCAAGTTCCATCCATGTTTTTGTAAATGGCAAGATATTCTTTGTATGGCTAAGTAATATTCCGTTGTATATATCATCACAATTTTTACCTGTCAACGGACACTTAGGTAAAGATTCACCATATTTTGGCTATGGTGAATAATTCTGCAATGAAACATGGAGGCACAGATATTTTTAAAGATAGTGATTTTTGAGCCACAGGCTTTATAATGTCTTGCATTTACAGAAAGCTTGACTGTGAATTGTCAGTTATTTCCTCTAGTTCCCACAGAAGCTATTTTATTTTTTGTCAATAAGGTGATCAAAGGAAAGCATTAAATATACATATGGAAAATCCTAGACAACCCGAGTCCTATATCTGTAGTCAAGATGAAGTTTGAGATGGCGGAGAAGCTTCCAATTTCCATTTTGTCCTTGCTTCTGGACCCAGGAATTTTATGACCTAATCTGATCCTTATCCTATTTGCAGAACCCCTTTACTAATAATTCATGGTGGATTGACTTCAACTGGGCTGTAAAGTCAACAAAATGCAAAAGCTGGGATCTATTATTTTAAAAGATTCTCTCATTTGTAACTTCTAGCCACAGACTTCCAGAACAGGTTTTGTTAAAAGTGTGGCTAAAACTGATTCCTTTTGGAGTCCTTCCTGAACCATCATGGTAAGATGGAGATCACTGCAGCAGCAGATGAATCTACTGAAACTGACCCTCGCCTTGAAATGAAAATGTCTTTTTTTCCCTTTCCTATGTACAGTGTGAAATATTTAATCCTGGAATTAAATACAATATTATTTGTAGTATATGACTTTTTCAAAATAAGGAGTGTTAACGATACTGGCAAACACTGTACTAAAATTCCCATATTTGTGTGGTGTTGATCATTTCTTTTTGCAGAGAGTATGAGAACAGCTAAATTGTTGTTGCTCTCTAGCACTTATCATTTACACTGACTCATTGTTGCTAAATTCAAAAATAGAAGAGAAACCCTCCCATATATGGCCTATTGATTTTGGACACGCTTGTAAGACCATTTAATGTGGGAAAGGACAGTCTTTCCATGATATGGTGCTGAGAAAACTGTCTGGTCATATACAAAAGAATAAAGCTGAACTCTTACCTTGAAAAGCAAAAATTAAAAATGGATCAAATACCTAATTTAAGAACTAAGTACATAAAACTGTTAGTAGAAATATAGGGAAAACTTCCTGACATTGGCTTTGGCACGGACTTTTTGGATATGACACTAGAAGCAAATGAAACATGAGAAAACAGATAAGTTAGATTCATCAAAATTAAAAGCTTTTCTATGAAAGAACATTATAAAAATTGTGAAAACACAACCCACATGGAAAATATTTGCAGTCATATCGTTGAAAATAGATTAATAGAGTACATAGAATTATTAATTAATAATTAGTTAATATTAATTAATTAATATTATTTAATTAATAATTAATAGATAGAGTACATAGAAAACGACAACCCAACAATAAGCTGCAAAACACCAAGTTCAAAATTGGACAAAATATTGAAACAGGAATTTCTCCATGAAAGATATATGGGTGGCGAGTAAATATGTGAAAAGATGCTAAACATTATTGATCTTTAGGAAAATGCAACTCAGAACTACCATGACATACACCTTTGTATCCATTAGGATAGCTGTTATTAAAAAAAAATGGAGAAAACACCTATTGCCAAAATGAGGAGAAAATTGGAACCCTTGTGTATCCACATTCCTGATCAGAATGTAAGATGGTGCAGCTGCTGTGGAAAAGAATTTGGCAGTTTCTCTAAAAGTTAAACATGGAATTACCATCTGATCCAGTAATTCTACTCCTAGATATATACCTAAATGAATACAAACCAGGAACTCAAATAGGTTCTTCTACATCAGTGTTCACAGCAGCTCTGATCCCAAATAGCCAAGAGGTTAAAAGCCCATCAGAAGCTGAATGATAGACAAAATATGACATAGACACACAATGGAAGATTATTCAACCATAAAAATGACTGGAATTTTGTTACATGCTACAACATAGCATGAAAACATTATGCTAAGAAAATAAACCAAGCATAAAAGGACAAATATTGTATGATTGCAACTATATGTGGTACCTAGAACTGGCAAATTCATAGAGCCAGAAAGTAGAATAGAAGTTATTAAGGGTTGGGGGGAAAAGGTATGGATAGGTATTGTTTAATGGGTACAGTGTTTCTGTTTGGGATGATAAAATATTTCTAAAAATGGATCATGGTAATGGTTACACAACATTGCAAATGCATTTGTTGTCACTGAATATACATCTAAAATTGTTATAATAGAAAAATTGATGTTATATATGAGATAGTATCATATGCAACATAGTTTTTCTTTTTTTGATATAAAAGATAGGCAGATAGGATGACAGAGAAGGAGGCAAAATATTGCTGGGCAAGAAAAGACTTAGGTAAGAGCTGAAATGTAAAGTTAAATATAGGCATTGGTTAAATTTGTAATGACTATCAGCTTTGACAGATGGCAAATGTCTTTGAAGGGAAAACAAATCCTTATTTTAGGTGTATGCATAATTAGTGGGATATCAGTTAGCTATGCTAAATGGAATCAACTTGACCTTCCAAAGTAGTTTGATTATGAGATAGTAAATCACTGTGGACTTTTATGTTTGAAATGGCAAGATGGTTCTGTGGCCTTAATAATAAATACAACTACTAGTACAGTGCAACACATGAAATTTGCTCAACGAATAGCTGTTGAATGGAACACCTAACTTTACCAAAAGCCGAGCTCCATAATAATTTTAACTTTAAAGATTATTTAAAACTTTATTTAGAACTTTAAAGAGTTCTGTATTGCACATTTTGTGTGCAATGCACATTTTCCTCAGCCATAAGTTTTATAAAATGGAAAAATAATACAAACTGGCACACTCAGTCTAAGGCACTGGAATTCTATTTTAAGTTTATAGGAATTTGGGAACATGATTCTTTTAAGGATGAGAGCTGCCTGGAATTAGGATGAGACTGTTATTGTGATCAGCCAATTAACATTTCTAGGCTGCCCCCAAGAACAACCAGGCATATTTGTATTGAATTTATGTCAAAGTTTATCAAGCAAACACAAAGAGAAGGGTACAGAAGAAAATCTTTCAAATTAATTTGAATAAGCTAGGCATAGAAAAAAATGTAACCACATCTTAAATAATTTTATTAAGTAACTTTTTATAGATTGAGTTTATAAGTAAAAAATTTTTAAATACAATAAGGTTATATCAAATAGTGACTTAAAAATAAATATATATTTACAGTCCTTCAGCCTATAGAACTTTGCTTTCTGTCTCTTTTTATTTATACTGTTAAAATTACAAAGGCAGAAAGAAAAACACTTTACTGTTGTATTTTGAATTCAATTTAACATATTTGGTCCTATATAGCAGCTAAGGCTGCACATCTTAAACTTCTTATTAAAAACTAAGCATCTTATCCTTTTATCTACGTTCAAAATATT
This sequence comes from Scalopus aquaticus, assembly GCA_004024925.1. Lineage (NCBI taxonomy): Eukaryota > Metazoa > Chordata > Mammalia > Eulipotyphla > Talpidae > Scalopus > Scalopus aquaticus. Next base: position 293,338 of record PVIJ01000143.1, read on the forward strand.
TGGAATTAGACATTGAGTACCATGGAATGGCTTAGGATAAGCTTTGTTGATTGATTCATTTAACAAATATTTGAGAAATTCTAGTATGCACTGTCTGCTCTCCTAGCAGGGCATGCTATCTAGGGACTGGAGTCCAGTTCAGGAAGAGCCCCACTGTAGACAGAGAATGACAACCAACTCCAGTAAGTGCAGCAGTAGCACTAAGCACAGATGACTTTGGTAGAACTTTGTCTTTGAAGAACTCTGCCAAAGCTTTGCAAAGATGCTTGGGGGTCTTTCATGTTCTCCTGTCTGGCCCCCTTCCTATGCCCTGATGGTGAACAGTTCTGACTCTGAGAACCTGAGCTGTGCCTCTCAGCTTCTCTGCCTGAGGGCTTTTCCTGGGGCTTTAGAACCTGGAAGTTTAGTGTGGAACTGCCAAGTAATGGATGCCCTCAGGGAAATCCTCCCACTGATAAAATGAAAGCTATAGATAAAGTGCCACAAACCAGCACTTTCAAAAGAACAATTCTTTTTTTTTAAGATTTATTTTTATTTATTTATACATACAGGAACTGGGGTGTAGGCCACTGGTGTGTGTATGTGTGTGTGTGTGTGTGTGTGTGTGTGTGTGTGTGTGTGAGGGAGAGAGAGGATTCACTAGAGACAGAGTGGGGAGCAGAACAGGCGGATCTACTGAAATACACTGCTGAGGGGAGCAGTGGGCAAGACAGGAGAGGTCTGTTGTGCCATGTGAGAAGCTCCCTGGCCAGGGATAAAACTCATGCTGTAGTGGCTGCTGATAACTTGATAGCTCTGAGACTTTAACTCTTGTGACACAAGGGAGGCCCCAAAAGAAAAATTCTAAGAAGCACTCAGTGTGGTTTTCAGAGGTCCTGCACCTTGATGCAATAGCTGTAGTTAATTTTTCTTCTTCCCTTTCTCTCTCTTTCCGTTATCACATTCCTGCTTCCTGCGATCACTTCCTAAATAAACCATCTGCCCTCAAGTTCTGATTCAGGCTCTGCCTCCAGAAAAACCCAAACTAAGAGAGAATGTGGATTAAGGTGAGAGTTGAATGTTGTAAGTGGGAGTTTGTTGAGAGTGTGTGTAGGCTGAGGGCAAGTTATCTGCCAGGCAAATGGAGCAGTTACTGTAAAATCCCCAAGGATCTGGAGTGTTTCTTGGAGGGGTCAAGATGGTGGGCTAGTGTGTGCTGGACCATGGGAACGGGAAGGGCGACAGAATAGTTATGTGGACATCAATCATGAAAACCCTTAAGAAGCATGAGAAGGATTCAGGACTACCTTGTAAGTAACAGTGGACTACCTGCCCAGCAGGAATGCTATACTCAGAGATGGAGACAGGAGCAGGGAGACCATTAGCAGATGACTGATAACTCAAATAAAACTAAGAAAGTATGAGTGGCTCAAGAGCTACTGGGTAAGTAATAGGATTGTTTGGGGTTGGTTTCTCTAGAAGCAGAGATTGAGACAAAGGTTTGGTTGTATTGTGTGTGATTGTGGAAGGAGAGCGCCTACAACAAATCTGTGAGAAAGATAGAAGTGGAATCGGAAACGGGAAAACCCAAGCAAGGATATGATCCACATAAAATCTACCCTCAGTCTGATCCCTAAAGATGTCCTACTTGTGTTTTTTGAATCCTTTATCGGTTAGTCACGGGTCATCTGAATGGGAGAGGCTGGGGTAACTAATTGCCAGTGATGGCTAATTTTATGCATCACCTTGGATAATATTTGTGGATGAGAATAACATTTAAATCTGTGAATTTTGAACAAAAGTAGATTGTCCTACATATTTTGGGTGGGTCTTGTCCAATCAGTTGAAGACCCAAGACGAATACAATAACATACCAGACCTCCCCACAAAAGGGAGATTTCCACTAGATTGATTTTGGATTTCAATAATGTGACATTGGCTCTCCAGGTTCTTTGCCTGCCAGCCCGCAGGCTAGACCTGCACCAACAGGTCTCCTGGGTTTCTAGCTGCCTGCCCGCACTGCAGACTTAGATTGGCAAGCCCCCACATTGTGTAAGTCAGCTTATCATATGTTGCTTCCACATAAACATTCTTTCACGTCTATTTCTCTGAAGAATTCTAATGTACCTCTTAGAGTTCTCTCTCTTGGGTCTGATCTGTCAAGAGCAAGTCTTCTGTGAAGGTCACATCTGTAAGCCCTTCACAGAAGTCCTCCCAACAGCTGCTGGTTGTGTGTACCAGCAGGGAAAGGGGATCTTGGTGGAGCACCAATCTCAACATCACTTTGTGGAGTGCTTGGAGTATGATGCCGGAATAAATAGTAGTAAATTAAATGTAGTTATTTGCAAGTTAAGTTGATGGCCCTTAACATCCCTCCTTAGAACTTTTTCAGCTTTTACAAAGCCAATGAACAGCATTTGTTAGTGTGGTGCCATAGTATGGTGATTTAAACTTCATTCACTTGGAAGTTTAAAAAAATATATATATATATATATATATATATATATATATACATATATATATATGTTCCAGCTCTGTACTTAGTTGCTGAGCAGTATTTGCACATGTCTGAGTATTGTATGACAAATGTTACAATAACTTCCCACGTGTGTTGTGAATATTAAATTAAAATGATGTCTTCCAATGAGAACAAATAAGTGTCATCTGTGAATACTGAACTCTTCTGTGCCAGGTTGTGGGTTAACCAACTTAAAATTGTTAAACTCACATTCTAGTTGTCTGAAACAGAATTACTCAACTTGTTTCCTAATGTGGAAATTGAGGCACAGAGAGGTTAAGATGTGCTTATGGTCACTGGGCTAGGAAACAAAGTTGCTGATGTTTCTCCAGATATCTGTCAGGAAGCACAGTCCTGGGATAGTGTTCGGCTTCTGATCAGTGGCATTCTAGAAGCTTTGGGACGAGTTTGTCTATCTGGAAGCATGAGATCCTGTTGCAGGCATCTGAGACTACAAGGCCTGCTGTGGGCGCTCAGAGCCCTTGCGGATGCTATACAGGGGCAGTGAGCAGTGGGAGCTTCGAGGACTCCAGCTGCTGCTGAAGAGTCTGATGTGTCTTATGTTGTTCCCACTGCCTCCCAATCATCTCAAATTTCACAGTGGTTTGGGGTGGAGGGTAAAGGGCATGGAGGGCACAACGATGCTTCCAGACTTCATTTTGGCACGTCATCATCAGAATGCAAATCCACAGCTCTGGGGTTGAAAAGGTCATAAACTGAAAACCTGTTACACCTCTGAGTTTTCAGATTTCAGTGACTTGGTCCAAATCCAGAAACTGTCTTGAGACAATAAAAAGGCTGCCGAATGGTAACCAAGGTGGACTGCAAAACTCTCAGTGAGCTACTTTGATAGTACCAGAGGCATTTAATTTTCATGGTCTTGCAGTAAATTTAAAGACAAATTATAAAAGCAAGACTTAGTTTTGGTGAGTGTCCAATTTATGTGCTTTAGGCTTTTTCTAACTAGACTGTGGGGGCAGCTGGCTAAGAAAGTTTAGCTTTAAAGGCTTTTGCCAAAGTGTCCTGTGTGAAAATTTCCAGCATTTTGTAGTATTTCCAAAGACATCTCATTGTATACTCCTAGGCCTCATATTATCCACAGGTTTGGAAAGTGAGACATAACTGTGGCTGAAATATTTTAAAGGGCAAGTGTGAAAGTTAGGGACCAAATCACTTTGTATAATGTGTTTGGGGAAATGTATGTCTGTTTCAGTGTTAAAATTGAATGATTGCTTTATTTTCATATTTTGCCCTTCAAGGGTATGTGAGGCCTGCATAGGAGGTGGTATGCAGACTGTTTAAGATCTTCCAGCCTCAGTTTCTTTGTATGCAATATGTGGATGTTAGTGACGATCTCCCGGTACTACTTTTATTGTAGCACTATTTATAATTCCAAGCTATGGAAACAATCTAAGGGTCCAAAGAAATTAGTGGATTAAGAAGATGTGGTATCTGTAGATAGTTAACTCTAATGATCTCTGAATTCAGCTCTGTTTAAAAAAACAAACAAACAAGCAAACAAACAAAAAAGGATGAGGTGGAGGGGTGAAAATAGGAGGGGGAAGAGCACATTGGATTATGACTAAGGCTGCCAGGAGAGGGTGGAGGGGTGGGGTCAAAGAGGAGTGGGGGTCTAATGGAGGATTACTGGGGTTTTGGTGGTGTGTATGGTGAAATAACAAAAATTATAGAGGTATAAACCTATACCCCTAGGATAGATAATGTAATGTAAATCATATTACCTACATAAATATAACTCTAAAAAAAAGATGAAGCCTTGCCTTTTTCAACGTGGATGGTATTGGAGAGGATTATGCTAGACAAGATAAGTCAGAAGGAAAAAGACAAATATGAGAATTTTACTCATATGTGGAATATAAAAAACAAAGCAAAGGAGCAGACAAAACCAAACTAAAACAATCCCTTGAAATCTCATTGCAGAACTTAGGCTACCAGAGGGTGAGGGTGGGGAATGGGGTGGGGGATAGCCCACTGGACTATGGTGGAAGATTTTGGGGGTTTTGGTGGTGGGTGTGGTATGGTAACATACATCTGAAGATTTGTGAACCTATATGCCTAAAACATATACAGTGTTGTAAGCCAATGTTAGTTACCTCTGTAAAAATAATACAACTAAAATAACTATTTTGTGTGATGTTAGATGGATTAAATTCAGCAGTGATTATAAAGCCCTTTGCAAAGTTGCTGATATATATTAAGTACTAAAATAATTAATCATCAGGGAAAAAAAAAAACCTGTTACAGTATGAACAAAAACTGTAACCCATGATATGGAGAAACAGAACATTCTGGATTTCAACCTGGGCAATATTTGGATGCTGGAGTTTGAATTGAGTGGTATTGAGTGAAGTTGTCTCTTGGAGAAGAGAAAATGGATCTTTTATCTACTCTGAGCTTTAACTATCACTGAAAAGGCTGAGGAACGGTTTCATGGTATATCAGGGTTCTGTCTTTATACCTACTTGCACACATCTCTTACCGGAGGGCTCAAGGGTTAGTTTAGGAGAGAAAATGATGTCTATATTCTTGAAGACCAATTTGGGAGTGCAAATCTGGGTCTGGGACCTAGGATCTCATTGGGAAGCCTGTGCTATTTAAATTTCTAAAATGAACTCTTCTGACAATGACCTCAAACTAATGTGTGGGTCGGTTTGAATAATAGCTTCTGGTAACTTCTTCTAACAGCACCTACTATGCAGCCCAGTATAAAAGTATTGTTTTCCTGTGAGCGATGAAATCATCAGGAAGGTAACAAATTGCCTCAGGCTGTTGTTGGTGAAACAGAATTCAAACTTGTTTCGATTTTTTTGGGGACATAAAATAAAATAAAACCTTTGAGACTACTGATATGAAAATACTATGTGCTTGCCAGGGATTCTACAGAGGACAACCTGCTGTTCTAGAATCTTGCCTTATTTTTCTCTTTCCTCCTCCCCCACCCCACTATCTCTCACCAGACAGAATAGGTGAAGAGGTTGAGTTGTAGATCTCATTTCTCCTGTTTTGCTGCTTGTGAAGTCTGCCAACAGAATCCACCTTGACAAAGTCAAGGACTGTGCGTTTAATGTTGAACTGAGTGAATAAATTATGCATGAAATTGTGCTGGAGTCTCTAGTGTGCAGAATTGCTCCTTTTGATATGAAAGGTTAATTCAGAAAGGAGTCCAAAATAGCTGGAAATTGTGGGGATAAGTGGATAGTATTCACTGTTGTGAGCTGTTATTACTAGAAATTGCATTCCCTCTCTGGCTTCCCCGGAGATTTCGCTTTGCCAGTGAATATAAACTGTACTCAATAGAATAGCATTTAGGAGTAACAAGAGTGTATGTCCACACACAATAAAATATTCTAATGGCGTTTTAAAAAGAAGTTGTACTTTTTCATGTATATCATGCATCCCAAGAAGAATTTCTATTGCATTTAGGTCAAGAACAAGGCATATCAAATGGAATGAGTTTTGAGCGTATATGTATTGAAAGGGGCTGCCTGGGACTCCCATTTCAGAGCCGGGCAGGTCATGCCAATGATTAGTTATGCAAGCCTGGCTTCTGATAAAGCCCAAATCATCCTTGCTTAAAGAAGGAACCGCCCCAAATTGTTTTATCACCATGTCTTACACATCCAGCTTTAATTTGGTCTTTGGTAAATTTATGAAGCTCTTCAACCTGTTTCACTTAAATGTCTTTTTTATACACATCCTTATATCATTTTTATGTTAGTTCATTACTTCCAGCAGAAAAATGTAGTTGTCTGGAAAGCTAAATTTTACTTAAAATACATATTCACATATTTTTGGAGCTTGTTAGAGACTCATTTTTGTGTTTCCATCACAGGGGAACGGAATCATGCCATCACACTCTGGAAGTTGTTTAATTTTATCGCTCTTATGTACATTTTCAGAGACCATCCTTTCCTTAGTCTCCACTGGGGGCCAGTAGTTTTTCCTCTAATTATAAAGTGATATTATTTCTGACCTGGGGTAGTTTTCAGTTTGAATTCCTGGCTGTGTTTATGAATTATTAGACTACATTATCCTGTTGGGAACATGAAGAAAATGGCTTCAGTCTTTTGTGTTGGTTTTAACAATTAGATGTTTCTTCAGTATCTTAGAATGTATTTTGGGCTAGCCAAAGATGCATTTTTGATGTCAATTTTTTTCCTTGTGTGTTTTACTTATCTATATTTTTCACGTTAGTGATGACACTTTGAAAACACTGGGAGGATGATGGCAAGTAGTTGTGGTATGATTAAAAATCAAGCAAAAGTGAACAAAATGGATATGGTCACTTTTTAAGGTATTCTTTTTTGTTTCAAATGTGTATATGGGAAAAGATATAGACTTACCAACAATGGGAAGATATCCCTGCACATGTTGGTAGATGCTGGGTTAAAATAAAGTAGTTTCTCAATTGAGGTGCCTGTGGGTCTTTGAAATTCAGTGTTATTTTGTTACTTTATGGCATGACTAAGTCGCATTTAAAATAACTCATCCTTACTCTACTCATTAATGCCAAAGTATTAAGTTTCTTTATTCTGCTGTCTGTGACTCATTAGTCTGAATTCTGGACAGCAAATTGGCAAAATGGCCTCTCCTCACTGGAAACTGTTCCTTGTGCAGAGTGAGAATGAGCTGTGCCCGAGGGGCTGCAAGTTGCTTTTCTTTTGTGAACCTGGATGCCCTCAGCCACTAGCTGGCAGAATTAAGTCACAAGGCAGTCTGGAATTGCGCTTCATGTTCTGATGACTTGATTACAGGCATCTAGCCCTGTGATATTAGCTTTGATCTACTTAAAAATACTTTGGGCCAACCAAAGATGCCTTTTTGATGCAAATTCAAATGCTTTTGGCACATTCAACTGAAAAAAATCACTGAATAAACAACTGTGTAGCATCGGGAACAGGTACTGCAGGTAGTAAAGAACCAATTAGTGTCTGATTAAATTTCACATAGTTCTGCAAGATAAACTAAGTAGTAGAAGTTTTAGTAGAATTATGTAACTCTACACACACACACACACACACACACACACACACACACACACACAAAGCAACCTGGAAAACCTGGAAGTTTGTTTAAGGATGTTCAATCTAAAATTTACATATATTTTATCTATAAATCTACATTATTTTTTACATATAAATACATCAGTTTACATATAAAGAGATATTTAATACATTTAAAATATACTTCATAAAATTTTAATTAAATTTAAATATACTTATTATCATTTTAAACATAGCATTTAAATATATTATTTTAAAATATTGTTTATAATTCTGGTGAGACAATGTTCATGTGTATCCCAGATGTTTTTGCAAGAAAAGAAATCACCCAAAGAAACAATTTAGGAGAAAATGGAGAATCTTTTCCACAGTAATTAATACCTTTAAAAGCATGTTTGAAAAATCTAGTTAAACAAGAGAATCAATCTCTTTTAAAAGCTTCCAATTCACAAGAGGCCCATAAAACAGCACACACCTGCTCACAGTCCAACACTGACACCATCCACATTTCTTTATTCCATTCTCTTTCTTCAAGGAGGGGAAAATAAATATACGTTTTCTAAAAAATGGATATACTTACCCAGATCCAAAATATGATGCCCTCAATTTTTATTACAAAGTGCTGTTATAAAGTGAATACTTAAAGTTACATGTATTAAATACATATGAAAAGAATAAATGGTTTGTAAAATGTTAAACACAAGAACTTCCTCTCTCCCCTAGTCCTTTACCATAAATATGGACCTGCCATGCCCACGTGTTATCAAGGGAAAGCCTGGGAACTTTATTAGCTCTTCTTTAAGTCTTACAAATTAAATAATCTTTTCTTTAGGAAAGTTTCCTTGACGAAAGGTAACTTTACAAAAGCATATGTAAGTTATCCAGAAACTCAAGGAAAATGTAACTCTGGTTCAAAAGTGATTTATCTTTTTATGCTTCATTTGGGGATGATATAAAAGGCAATTTTTAAATGCAAGTAATTGTTAGAAAAATATTATGAAGAACTTTATTAGTATTCTGTTGTGTTGTGTTAGCATCCATTTCATAGCAAAGATGTTTCATTTTAACAAGATCCTTCACGGCAAGAAAGTTACATTTTTCTTCTTTGGCACAACCTCAATACTCCCTCCACCCCTTCCTCCACCAGTGGATGAATAGATCTGAATGTAGATCTGAATGGAAAACATTTTTTTGTTTTTGGAAAGAACAAATTTACAGGTGAGTGAGACCAGTGAAAATATTTGAAGTTAAAAAAAAAAAGAAAATCACTAATTGATGCAGATCTTCTTGAGGAGCAGTTTGGAGTTCTGCTGACTGGTTATAAGGTATGATCATTTACCCAACTGGTGAGGTAGCCCATTTTAATCCACTAATGCTGTGTATTGATTTTGGAAGACTTGCAATGTGATATGTGCAAAAGGTATTTTTGCAGCTGGTACAAAGTACTTCCAATACTAATATTTATTTTATTATTCATTACTTTCTTGTACTTTCTAATTTTTAGAGCTAAAATTGATATTTGCACTTGAAATACTTTTTAAAAATTAGTTTCCCTACCATTTAGGACCTGGGAATTATGTTTCTGTTTTGGTTGCAGTGTGTCTCAGTTTCCCATTGCTGGTGCAACAAATTCCCACAAATAAACAATGTCAATTTGTTGTCTTAGTTCTAGGTCTCACTGAGCCAAAATCAAGGTGTTGGCAGGGCTGTGTTCTTTTCTGGAGGCCAAAGTGGATCATTTGTTTCTTTGTCTTTTTCAGAGTCTAGAGGCCACCCACAAACATTGGCTCATGGCCCCTTCCTCCATCGTCAAGTCAGCCATGTCTCATCACTCTGATCCTTCCACCAGTCACATCCTCTGCCTCTCACCTTAGCCAAAAATGTCCTTATTGGGACTAGGTTGATCTCCCATATCAAGATCCTTAACATCTACAAAGTCCATTTTGCCAATAAGGTAACAGATTCATAGGTTCTGAGGATTTGGGTGTAGACATAGTTGGGATACCTTTGTTTGACCTGTGCACAGAAAGTCAACAGCAATAGCGGTTTTGTCATTTATTTCATTTGGTGCCTCCTTAATGCCCTTTATAAAAGTGACCATGTATGAAAAGTATTTGCTGAGTAAATGAATGAAAGAGTCAAGGCGTGAGTGAGTCTTGTTTTCATTCGTCAGTTGGCATTGTTTGGAACCAACATGGGAAGGCATGTTAGTATTGGTACTAGTAAGATTTCACTGGTATTTACAAGCAAATAAAAGGCATGAGGGTACAATAACTTAAAACTAAATGCCAAGTCTTAGATGAAGTCATTGTTCACACATCAAGGTCAAAGTGCAAACTGGTACACCTATTTCTTGAAGAGAATAGTTGGTAGGACTCAGAGTGTTCCTTCAACCCTGTGGACTACATAAGGAGGGGAGAAAAGGAACGTCCTGCATATACAAGACACCTAGAATAATCTGGAGTGTGGAAATTGAAATACAGTAGTTTCTTCTTGGCTAGTCAACGGTCACAAAGCTTCTTGTAGCTGCTGGGATTTGGTTGACATGAACCTCAGGTGCCTCTTTGAGAATAAACAGAACACACACCTGCCTTTGTTCCTATTTCAGAGTTTTTACTCCACTCATTATTCATTTTTTTTTCACACATTCCAAAATCCCCTATTGTACCATGCTGGGCCTATGGATATAATAATGAACAGAACAGATGTGGTCTCTTGTCTCATAGTGCTTACAATCTAGTGAAAAGAAAGGCCATTAAGTAAATAATTAAATTGAGGTTCATATCCTGGTGCTAGAATGTAACAACTCTGTGGTGCTGGGCAGGTGATTGTACCTCTCTGAATCTTTCTTTCCTCATCTGGAACTGAGATTAATAGGATTTACCTTGAAAGTTTGTTGTGATGATTACATTACATAGTGCACAAAAAGTTGAGCACTTAACAGTGATTATTTTGTACCATTTTTGTAAATTGGATACCTAGAGTAAACTTGGTTCTACATTTTGATGAGGAAGTAATACCTTTAGTTTGTATCCTTAAGGGACAGCTCTCAGTTCATTGTGGGAGCAGGTAGTGAGGCAAAAGGGATGTTAACATAGAGTAAACTGCCTAGGCTGATACAAATTTGTGCATGTGGTACTTAGGGAAATTCAGGGCATTTCACCTAGCCTTGAATGACTAGGAAATGTATTCAGAGAAAAAATTAAGTTGTGCTTATCAAAGTCTTAGGAAATTATATACTAAGCTGTGTGGTGAATGTATATCATAATGGTTAAGAATATAGGCTTTGGAGTTCTAACTGGCTCCTTTCAAACCCTGTCTCTGTCATATTTCTAGCTCACTCATCTTATCTCCATTAAACATTTAGAGTATTCATCTTAAAGAAAGGTATGATAAACATACCTTCTCTTTAAAAAGTCTTTCTGTGAAGACTACGTGTAAAGTTCTTGTACAGTGCCTGGTAAGTGGTAAATAATCAAAGCATGTTAACATTTGTTATCATTGCTCTGTCATAGTTGTCGTCATCGTCATCGTCGTCATCATCATCATCAAAATCCTAACCCTAATAATTTTTTATAAATAAATCACAAACAGCATGACAGGTAACAAATATGTATTTTCTGGTTGTTATTGCTGAATTATTAAGAAACGTGTACATTGATCTTAATTTTTAAAGCTGGAAAAATTTTGGACACTTTATAAGTCCCTGTGATCTCATTCAAATCTATATTGCTGGAATTGATGTGTGGAAAGGGCACAGTTTGTTTTTTAGCTCAGTTGAAAATGTGCAATGACATAATATAATCCTTTAGGATAACAGAAGCCAGCTGCTCCATTCATATTTAAATATGAGTCACCTTCCAGGGAGACTTGCAATATTCTATGTGCCAAGGTGGAAAAGTAAAAATTGCTAGCAAGGTGGGAACGAATAAATTCACACTTGGAAGGGGGGATTATAGGCTAGAAATCCTATGCAGCCAATTCCTTCTCAGAGCAGAAAATGGCACCCGAGTGGCCTGAGAGAACTGGCGTGCTCCCTATATTGACACATGGAAACCTCTTCACATTTGGCGAACCCTTCCTCCTTGACTGAAAATATTTTGTGCAAAGGATATGTACAGTCAGGCACAAATACAAACACAAGCATGGTCTTCTGTAATGATTCCTAGAAAACACATTGTAATTGTTTCTGAGTTTTCCCCCAGGATCTTGGAGTTGGATTGGTCAACAAATTCCAATATCTTCCACCTCAGCACAGCAGGTGTCAGAAGAAAATTACAACTTCTTGACAATTGGGCCAACAAAACAAAGACCTCAACTTGTGTGTTTGCTGAGAACCCATCAGAAAGAGGGACCCGTATGTGGTGTTTGGGAATGGCATTTGAAAAATGAATTACGTATGTATATTGAATTGACACTTAGACAATTGGATTAGATTAGAAGGTTGGCTTAAGGAGTGGTAGTCTACTAACTGGGTGCCTTTCCTGGATAAATCAGATTTGCTATAAGTCTCTGGGAACATTTACCTGAATGATAATTTAGTGATAAGTAACCAGTTGGTTTAATGAAAGTCTGGAAGTCATTTTCATTAGGCAGTTTTGGACAGACTGTATGTGGACTGTTGCATAGAGTAATGCATATCACTGAAAACCACTATGCTTATCAGGATGGCAGAGACACCACTTTTAGGAAGACTCAAGTTGTTAGAGAAAGTAAAACATCAAGTATAAATGTGAACATGAATTTTGCTTTTCCATAAAATCTTTGCTTTTCCATAAAATCAACTTGGACCATATGAATCCTATACTTTGACCTATCAGATTCAACCTATAGCAATTTAACAACATAATTCAGGATGTTCATAGGATTGACGAATGAAGATGTTCAGCACAGCATTGTTTACTTTAACAAAAACTGAAAACAGTGTATTATTTACCTATATTATATTTACACATTAAATATATCTAGAAGAGTGATTAAGTAAATTATAAGCATCCATAAAATGAAATAATTTTGTGCTGTTTAAGAGTTGTTTAGAGTTATATTTATGGATTTATAAAGATGTGCACTATATATTTCTAAGTGAAAAATAAGATAGTAGATCTGATTTTGATTTAATTATGATTGCACCTAACAAGTATCATTTTGTACAATGTTCTTTAGGTTCAATGATGCTGAAATAATTTTCCTATTTGACCTCTTTCTATTTCTATTGACTTAATAACTTTTTGGGGGTGGAGCTCTGCTTTTTGATTTCTTATTCAATAACCCACCAACATCTTACAGTTATACATATACAAATGGTGTCATATTCATGAACACTGCCTATCTTAAATGTGTATGAAGACACATTTTATAATTTCAGTATTAAAGTTCATTTGTATGTTGCATGTATTTTGTTATAATAATAGCAAATGTTGGTTAAATGTGAGCTTCTGGAAATGCCATTCCACCTGGCATAATTTGGTGAAAGACAATTTAGAATGTCATTCTGGCATTAATGTTAAGTCTACATATGTAGGTATTTATGTTAGGTTTGGATTTCTTAATCGGCATTATTCACATTTTGGATTGAATAATTACTATAGAGAATTGTACTGTGCTTATAGAATGTTTAGTAGATCCCTGACCTCTACTCATTAGATACCAATAGCATTTCTCTTCCTCCTCCCGCCTGAATTATGAACAACCAAATGTGTCTCCAGAAGTAGCCAAGTGTAACTTGGGGGGGGCAGGGAAAAATTCCCTCTCCTCTCCCAAGAAGCACTCACTTAGATTGATTTTACACACACACACACACACACACACACACACACACACACACACACACGTAATCATTGTTAGCGGATGATGTTGTGGGACGGTGAGAACATGAATGATGTCTCTTTTCTGTCTGCTTATTTTGTTCTAACTTATATATAGGTAACTCCCACTATTAAAAAGTTTGCTTTTCACTACTTTGCTTTTACCAGAGATCTAGATTATACCTGTTTTCATGAAATGAAAGGAATGCAAAAAAGATTTCCATTCTTACTACAAAAATCAAAGCATGAAACTGACTTTCAGTGTGAGTTTTGTGGCAGTTGTTCTGGAGGCAGTGGCAGCTGAACAGTGAGACTGGCCCCGCCAAGCTCCTTCTCTAGAAACTACTTTATATGGGCTGTGTATATCACAGCGTTCCTGCTTTACTAGATGTTAGTGTTGGTTTAGGTTTTATGTGTTATTTGGTATGATTTGGTAGGTTACCTTTTGGTTCTGGGAATGCTCAAAAAGTGTCCATATAAATTAATGGTCATAGCTTTTTCACCTTATGTCATTTTGGCTTATGAAAAGTTTCATCCGTATGTTCTACCTTCAGACAGTGGGGAAAACCTGAATAGTGATGCATAATACTTTCAATTGGAAAAAAATGAAAATATTTTAAAAAGTCTGTATAAATCAATCAGATCTCTGAAAAGTGGGTTGTTACAAGGCTGAGTTACAGTCCTTGCAATTGCAGGGTGCTTGGCAATTTACAATTAGCTTCCAAAACATTCTTTTAAAGCCTTACAATTTTTTGAAATAGATGGATAGGGATTACTACTGTCCTTCTTTACAGATACTAATGCTGACATATCGCTCAACGTCACCCAAATGTTTACATAGCAGATGTTGTGCTGGAGCTCTGACCACTTGACTCCTGAATTATGGTAATCTCTGCTCAGTCTGTTTTTTTCCATGTGTGACTTTAAGTGTGGCTTCTGGGTTGTGTTTGTCCCAGGGGCTGGGGTGCATATCCCTGTGCTCATACTGATTCTTCAAAGGAAAATTGGAATTAACTAACAGAAAATAGAGCTGAAGGCAAGGCATTTCTCTTTTAAACTTGAAAGTAACAATGAGGTCTCAGGTGGATGAGCTCCCACATAGGGTCCCAAACCATCTTGAAGTTTTTAATAGACATGGAGACAGACAAGTGTCAATTTTGTGGGTTATTTTCTATGAAATCATTTACATACTCAACTTTTTTTCTGTCCTAAATGCATATTCATTTTGAGAAATTTTAATGGAATTAATTCAGCTACTTCCAAGGAAAACAGACCTTCCAGATTTCCCATTTTATTAAGTTTCTGGGGGTTCCTTTTTTTTATTGGTGCATTTCCTTTGGTTCCATTAACATAATGGGAATTAAGCATGTGCATCGACGGATGCATTTACCCATATGCTGAGGATTTAATTTCTCAGTCTAGGTGTGCTTTGGATAAGGTAGAGTAATTATTATTACCCATTAATATCAAAGTGCACAAAAAAGCCCTGAGAAGTAAATATTTAATATTTCACACTCATTGCTTTTTTTTTAGTTTTTAATTTACTGTGTGCATAGCAAGCAAATTGTACAACTTCTCTTCCTCCTGTGTTAAGATTAAGCTCTTTTAATATTGAACAGCATCTGGTTGTCAAACATATACCATCTTATTTTCTTACGTTGAGTGCTGAGCTTTCCGGTATTTCTGAAAAAGAGTCAGCATAGGTGAGTGTAAGACATCTTGTTTAAGATTTTATTTTTAGTTTCAATTTTAAGAGCACTAGTACCTTGCCCCTGTGACTACACATTTAATTTGACCTTCTAGGCTTGCCTGCTCACATTTCAAAACTGACAAATGAATGGGTAAGGAGGGAAGGCTTTATGTAGTGTTGGACTTGGCATAACTCCTTTAAAAGCAACATTACCCATCTCTGGATCTTGGAATGCACAGCAAAGAAGCACATAATTTGGTTCTCCAAATAATTCTTGAACTAATCAAAGCAATCTGTGCCTCATAACTCCTCCATTCCACACCCCCACTTTGGCTCCTTTGTCTGTTGACTTTGCATCCTGTCTTGTTCTAGCCTTTGTTTGACCCCCAAATTTGATCATTTGTCTTAAAGGTTGTGACTTACTATTCTTGTGACTTACTCAAGTCTGTAAGGCTAACCCATGACCCTGGTCTCCACTGATGACAATTTTAACTCTAAAAGCTAAAAGATCTGTTCTAATAACCCACAATTTCTGTCAGCATGAGTTTAGGATTGCAGATTTTATTATGTCCAAGAGCAGACAGGTAATATAGATGTGTGAAGTAGGTAGCAGACAAGACATTAAGGAGTAGCGAGGGCTGTGGTGAGCTGGAGAGTGTAAGACCTGGTCAGAGGAAGTGGTTATTTCATTTCTTCTTAGTGTTGTGTACTAAGAATTGCCAGATACTTTTGTCACAAGAAAAGTCAGAAATCTGGATTTCTAAATCTCTATTTCCAAATGTGATAATAAATTTTTAAAAACTCTATTGACTATTGACCAGGGACTTTTAAAATTAGAATATTTTACGATGTTAAGAAAACCGTTACCTTTTATGGTATAAGATTATTATTATAGTTATGTCTTTAAAAATGTCCTTATATTTTAAAAATATTCACTAAATATTTACAGATGAGTGATGCAATGCTGGAAATTTGTTTCAAAATGATCCACAGGTTTTGGTAGGGAAGTGGATATGAATGAAACAGGAAAATAAAAGAAGCGACACTGGCCATAGTCTGATACTTACTGAAGTTGAATGATGGATGAATATATATAGTTGTAGTTTCCATAGTTAAAAAGCCATGGCCATAGACCAGATTTGATCTCAGGGTGTTAGAGCTGTTTCTGATCCATGAGTTTTTCTATTTATGTCCCAATTTCCTATATATTTTTCTTTTAAGATTTTTTTTTTTTGCATACAAGCTGGGGTGCCAGAGGTGTGAGGTGGTGAGAGGGTTCACCAGAGACATAGTGGGGAGAAGAACAGGCAGATCGACCGAAATACACTGCTGAGGGGAGCAGCGAGCAAGGCAGGAGAGGTCTGCCCTGCCACGTGGGATTCTCCCCAGCCTGGTATTGAACTTGCGCCGCTGCAGCCGCCAACAGCTCCACAGTGCTATGCTTAAACCATTGCACCACCAGGGAGGCCCCCTATATATTTCTTTTATGTCCCAATCTATTTATGTTTTCAATCTGTGCTATTTTTGGTCCTAGTATTTTTTAAAATTTGTAATAAATGTACCATCCTGATGATGTAAGAATTATCCCTTACCCCACTGTTCTTGAACTTTTTGAACAGTGGTATGTTGATCCCATGTATTTACTTATTAACTTCTTAAAAGCTTTGTCTGTTTATTAATCTTTCAGACTGGCACCTTTCAGATCAGCTACTTTTATTTTCTTTTTGAATATTTCATTTAGAGAGAAAGCTTTAATATTCCCCCCTCTTTTTGAGACCCACTTGATTTTCTTCATGTGGTTTTCCTTGTTCTCTTGTCATTAAAGTGTTAATGGAACTATACTATCTAGGTAGAAAATAATTTAATAAAATAAAGTTAAATAATATTAAAAATTCATAATACATCTATAAACTGTTTTTATTTCACATCTAACACTTTTATTAGGTGTTAACATACAGTGTTATTTAAATTAACAAAAGATTCTCATTCACACTAGAAGATAAATAGCTCTAATCATATATTCTTCCCACTGTGAGCATTAGTCAGCTAGTGCTCAACCCTTATCAGCTGATTTACTTTTCCTGGGTAAGGAGGCCATATTTTGATGCCAAAGTTAACTGGTGGTATGTTGAATAAAAGCCTTATCTATATAAATGAACTAGTTTTAAGATACAATGGCATTTAGTCAATGAATCAGCTACGAAAATAGCTGCATTCAGAGAAAACATTTATCTGTAAGAAATATCTAATCTGTTTGTGTTCCAAAAAAGGCAGGCAGGAGTTTACGCATGTGATAGTCAAAGAGACCAGTGCAAGAGAAAAAGAAATAGCTCCTTAATACTCGTGCTAAATTACATCAGAATTATGCTTTTCTAATATTTTGTCACAAAAAGATCCTGCCCAATTTTTGTCAAGCAAGAATGCAGAATAAATTTTATGGATTATTTTTATTTTTATTTTTTATTGGCAAGGTGGGTGATGACAATGAGTTCTTTAAGCCTCTCCTTCTTTTTCTATTTTTCTTCTTTCCTTCCTCCTCTCATTGAATGTTTATTTGTCTTCTTTTTCAGGTTACCCAATCCTAGATGGGTGGAATATTTTCTATTCATTTTAAAGGAATGTTTCTATATACATTTAAAAAAATTGAATTATTCTTGTAGGACTTTAACACAACACTGAAAATTTGGCATCTGCAAGCATAATTCAACGAAGAATTGTCTTTGCCTTGTTTGAGGACATTTAGTTTTGAAATAACAGCATTAGAGTCTTTTGAAAATAACAGAACATGAACAGAAAATTATTTTCCTTGGAAAAAACTGTAGCTAATTTTTCCTTTGGCTGATTTGCTGCTGAAATCACACATTCATATAAATGCCAAGCTATACATATGCATATACATATGTATATGGATGAACATGTGTGTGTGTGTGTGTGTGTGTGTGTGTGTGTAAAATTCCACTCTAAAATCATGCTATAAATTGGAGAATTTGTCTTTTTAAATTAACACTCATTCATATACAGGTCAGGAAGTAATGTAGAATGTTGGTGTTGCTAGCACATTTCATCCAAGATTTCAATTAATTAAGTTTTACAATTCCCCCATGCAGTGGGCAAATACTGTCATTATCTCTGCTTTATTGATGGGAAATTTGAGAGTAAAATCTTGTTCAAGGTCAAACAAAATCTAGGTCCTCTGAGCCAAAGCAAAAGGGAAATTTGAGACATTTATTTGATAGTTCAGTTGAAGATAAGTATTTGTTTAGTGAATGAGATAGCCATATAAAAAAGGATTTTGGATCTGAATTAGTCAAAGTATTTCCTCCTTTATTTTTTCTTTTGAGAAGAATACCATCTAAATTGTGAATTTAGTTGAACTTCAGTAGCCTCCAGAGAGTTCATGGGAAGAGGCAGACACAAATACAAATGGAGGTCGTCCAGGCTTGCACTGTACAGGGAGAGCAAGAGAGATGGCAGCAAGCAGCCCAATTCTCAGCCCAGTTAGTGAACTGCAACAGGGTCCTGCCATCAAGGATCAGGACGGGTACTGTGCTCCGTAGTGTGAAGCTGCTTTTCTGCTTGGCTTTATTTCGAATCTGCAGTTCCAGTTTGGCTCAGTTTTAGTGCAGTAAATATTCCAACTAACTCAGAACAGATTTGGCTATTCTAGACTGAATCACCAGATTTAATGAAAAGGTCTCCTAAAAATTCAAAGAGGTCTCATGAAGCTATGAGGAAAATTACAGGTTTATACACTTTGAAGTATAATGCATGTCCAGGGCCCAATTCTAGTCTCAATCCATAAAAATGCAGTACTGATTTTGTAGCTGCAAGACTTAGAAGTAAAACCTTTGCTTAAATGGATACTGGACAATTGATACTTGATCATTTAACTTTCCAATAATTAATCATGAAATGGGTCATCCCTAGGAATGATTCTTGTTCAAAGTTCTTTTCTAATTACATTGTCTCATTTGATTTTCTATAATAATTGAGGACTTGCATTCATTTGCTCCTTATCATTAATTGTATACACCATCACATTCTTCTCACAATAGGCAGGTTCTGTTTTTATTGTTCTTTCATATTCACAGAAACCAAGGCAAGAGAGAGTAAATAATTGATTTACAGTATAGAATGGTCATGAAAACCAGATTTGAATCTGGTGTATAGAAATCCAAACCCTAAGCTTAGTGTAACTATCACCCCCATTACCAGTAGGCAGATGTTAATGTACCCATTTTAGAGACTGAGGAAACCAGGGAGGTTAATTGACCTGCTTAAGTTCACAGGTCTCTATTTTTTTAACGAAGAAGTCATGCCACTAGACCACTAACTTGTGGGATGATAAAGTTGTACGCTGGCGAAAAGGATTCTCTATGTATTACTTGGAAAGTGACATATTTGTTGGGTAAATAAATAATAATTGAACTTGAATCAATAGAAATTTAATTTTAAAATACAGAAAGAGAACATTAGGTAAGCACTTTAGACAGAGATCATACTTTAAAAATTTGGTTTCCAAGATTCAATTTGGTTATGGAGAGTTTTTCAGTTATTGTACTGAATGACACAATCAATTATTCTTTTTTGCAAATATTTAGAATTATCAACTATAAATACATTGTTGGGACAATAATAAAATAGTCAAAGATAGAAACTTTGGTGATAAAGGTCTGCTTTATGGAAAATCATGAGTAGCACAACAATGTGAGGTGCCATGTAGAATATCGGGAAAGGAAGACCATTGCCAATGGCCTTAATCAAAGGTGTCTTTATGAAGATGGTTGATCCTGAGCTATGCCTGAAAGAAGCGATAGAATTGGGATTTGCTGAGCTTTAGATGCAGGGGAAATCACTCTACTGTTGAATTTTATTGTCCATTGCCAATATATTTAAAGTGAGCTCTCTCTGATAGGAACAGTGCTAGGAGTTGGGTTATAGCTGTGACAATGACCCCCAAGGCTTGTGCCCTCATGGATTGTACTGTCTAGAAGACAACATTTAACAAGCTGATATTATAAAGTCTGGGCTCTGAGAGGCCACAGTAAGGAAACTTGCCCCAGCATAGGAGCCAGGGAACGAACACCTCCCAAGGAGTTAGGGAAGAGCACCTCCTCTTTTCTTTGATAAGAGATGAAAAAGTCAAGAGATGTGCTAACTGTTGTTATGAGCACCATAATTAATACACTATAACTTTTAATCAGTGGCCATTTCAGGGCAAGTATCCCTGCTACCCAGTGGTGACTATCTAGAGAGTTCAAGTGACTTTGAAGGATATCCTGGGAAACATATTATAAAGGCTCATTTGTTTCCAACCCCTTCTATTTGACTTCTAGTGGGTAGAGGTCAGGGATGTGGCCAAACATCCTACAATGCACGACATAGCCCCTCCCACACTTCCAGAAAAAGAATCATCTAGCCCAAAATATCAATAGTGCTGAGTCTGAGAAACTCTGACCTAGATATATAAAAACTTGGGCTGAGTTTGGGAAATTGGACAGTTCCGTCTGGCAAAAGTTTGGCATAAGCACTGATGTGGCAGGGCATTTCAATTGGAAAGAAATGTTGGGTTAGAAACATATCATTGTTGAAAATCATGAATGTAGTTCAGTTGGAGTTGTTTGTACTTATTTTAACAAGTGGTCATTTCAAGTTTCTGGGCTGGGTCTGAAGTGGGTGGCGAAAACTGTTTCAGAATGAGTCTAATGATGTGAAACATGATGGAACAGGGAGCAAGCAAAGGGGGGAGTTATGTCTAGTCTAGAACGAAGTCATGGGATATTAAACTAGGAATGCCAATGGACAAAGAAAGAAAAAAAAAAGATGAACATAGGTCAAAATGCTAATGAGGCCATAGCTTTAAGATGTGGTTTATGGGAGGTTAGGGAAGGGAAAGAGTGGGCCATTCCATAGGTGAGAACTTTGGCAGTGGCACTGACACTCAGGAGATAGGTGTGGCGGCAAGAATAGTTGGGGGGAAAAGGAAATGAATTTGGGTTTGGGCATGTTGTGGTTGAGATGCTGGCAAGACCTGCAGCTGGGACTGCCTAGTGGGTGAATGCAAGTATGAACCAGGAGCCCAGAGGTAGAATCAGGTCTAACATCTTTCTTCCAAGTCAGAGGT
>PVIJ01000143.1:314576-378412 GCA_004024925.1 Scalopus aquaticus
GCATGATGTCTCCATGTTGCCTCAACCCCCCCATTCCCTGATGAAGTTCACCTGGCTCACCCACCTGCTTAAGTTACTTGCCTCAAAACTGCATTTGCAACCCTTGCTTTAGGGCATTATTGCATCGTTTTCATGTCCTGAAGGAAATCCTTCTGGAGATTGGTGTCCTCCACCTCTGCTGATCCCCCATTCTTCTTACTTGTACTTTCTCAAATGTGCGTGATTTCTATAGCATCTCCTATCTCTCTTCCTAGGTTCACTCTCTTGGTTTCCCCTAACTGGCAATATCTTGACTTGATCCTACCACCTTCCAAGGTCTTTGTCCTTTGACTCAATCAGTTTGTTTAACAAATGATTATGGGAGTGAATGAACCTGCTTCTTATTACTCATTTCTTTGGAACCCACGTATTTTCATTAGGTCTCTGCAATATTTTCAATCCTTGGCTTCAGTCTTTGCCAACCTACTGAAAACCCTCAATGATCATCCAATAGTCCATTAGCCTTTTCTCTTTCTCTCTAAGCACTTAGTCACCCCTACAGCCTCTGTCCTTACTGTTCCTTTTGCCTCTGGTACATAGATATCCTCATGGCACATTTTCTCCACTTCATTTAGATCTCTATACAAATGAAAGCTTATTAGGAATGCTTCTTTGACCATTCTAGCTAGGAAAGCACCTCTCCTTCCAGTATGCTCGTTCTCCTTGTCTTGCTCAATTTTCTTCACAATATTTAGCACTGCCTGACATGAAATTGTGCATTTTTTTAGGTTAAAAAAGTCAAATATTGGTAATTTCATGCATTTCAATTTAATATATTGATCCATTTATTGTCCTCTCCCCCTGAAAATGTAAGTTCTATGAGCACACAGACTGTTTTGCTTACTGCTATATTCTCACATAATAGAACTGGGCCAGGCACACAGCACACAACAACTCTCTGACAAATGTAAAAATTGGGTTCTTTTTGTGAAGTTTCTGTATCAGTCACCAGAAATGATAACCTTGTTGATATTCTATTATTCTTTCACAATTTTTATTTTCTTCCTGTCTCTATAGTTCATCTCTGTCTCATTCCCTGGAATCTCCTATCATCCTTTCCCAGTGATACATACACTTAAACGTTCAGGCTGGGTTGCTGTTTTTCTCTCCCATTGTTCTCTTTTTTGGATAGTTAATTGCTTTCAATTGTCATCTCTGAGTTTGGTTTGAGTGGCTGATGGAACCTCCAGTCTTGACCTCAGGATTATTAGGATTAGTTATTAGGATTAGTTCCAATTCTATATGGGACATTTTGTCTTGGAGAGACCACCATTTATGAGACATAGTATGCCTAAAATCTACATTTTCTTTTATTCTTCAAAGTTCGATTTCCATTCCTGATTTCCCTGTGTTCACCCATGATTCCACTATTAATTATTAAAAACATAATCACTTAGGACTCTTTCTCTCCTGCTTCATTGAGGTCCTTCTCAGCTGTTCAGTTACCAGTCTCCATTGACTTTCTATGCAGTGCTTCTTACATTTGCTCCCTTCTTTTGAAAATACAGTTATTCCTTGCTTTTAGAACATTCATTTTAGTCAAATCAACTTTACAAAAGCCCTACATTACTACCTTTTTCAGTAACTGAAAGAAATATGAAAAGAATTTTGCGTTTATGACTAAAGGTGAGAAAAATGAAACCAACATTTGGTTTTGGTTTTGCAGCAGCCATTCTGGAGGCAGCATGTACCCCAATAGGAAGAGTGTCCCTGCCTTCCTCCTTCCTAGAGGACTATGTTAGAAAGGCTCTGTGTGTTTCATACTGCTCTTGCTTTTAAGCTATTAGTGCAATTTTAGTTTTCTTATGTATTATTTGGTATGATTTGGTAATCTTTGTTTTTGAGCATTTTGGAATGCTTAAAAATTTTTCCTTATAAATTAATGGTAATTGCTTTTTCACTTTCTACTTTCCACCATTTCAGCTTACAAAAGGTTTCATGAGAACATTCTGCTTTCATATAATGAGGGAAACCTGTATCTTGAGTAATACAATAAACATTCATAGCTTCAGACCTTTCCTCTATACCCTGTATATTTTGAGCCTTTGGAATAGGGTCATTATGTGACACAGAATAAATCTTTAGACCAGTTGCAGATTTCTGAACATGTTTGTCTATTTTCAACCTGCATTTCATATCCTGTTTCCTATGATTTCCCTCCGAACCACTTAGCTATTTACCTTACTGGTCTCCTTCCTCTTCTTTAAGTCTGTAGCATATACACTCAGTGGCAATAGCTGTGGGTGTCTTGGGAGGTTAGTCCTTCCCAGGTTCTCTTTATTTAGGCAGGATCCCTATGCCTCCTTTGCAAACACAGCTTCAAACAGGTAAGCCCCTGCAATATCCCTTCACTCCAACATAGATTTCTACACGAAGTTCCTCTTACAGGGACATTATAGAGCTGCCACTTTACATCCCTGCCTCTATCCTTTTGTTAAACTCATCCTATTCTTTTGGAAAACACTCTGTCAACTGTTTCTGAGAATCTGGTCACAGAATGGCTCAGAGCACGAGCCATGGAGCTGGGCTTGCTTGAGTCTCCATCTCTTCTATCCCTTTGCTGGTATGCTCATCAGTGAGATGAGAATGTTTTGAGGATTAATTAAGGTAATATTTGGAAGGGTCTTAGTACGGTGTCTGGCATATCTTAAGCATCATTAACGTCAACATCATCGTTTTTCATTATGATTGAAGGCCCAGTATTTAAAATAAACCTCTTCCCACAAGGTCAGTTCTCAGATCTCTCCTATTCCAAATCTACTTCTGATCTTTGCTATTTAGAGTTGACCAATTTTACAGTGAATGATTAAACATAAATCGTTGCAAACTTCTAGAGAGAAAGGACTATGATTGACACTTTTTGAATCTTAATCAGGATATTCTATGTCCTAAACAAGTACTCAGCTTTCCTCAAATATTTATGGAAAAAAAATATTTAAGACTGTGAAGCATGGAGTTTCACTTCCTTTTCATTTAATCAGAGGGAAATTTTTTTCATTTTTCTTATCTATCTATGTGCTGTCTTAAAATAGGAATAATAAGATATACCGAGTACTCACCCAGCAGTCATTCTCAGAAAATACTTTACACTTTAATTAAGAACTTGTAGTTAAGCATTTGACCAGTAGATGGTGCAGTGTTCAAGGGTTCAGTCTCTGAAAGTCAAAACTGATTTTAAAGGAATAAAACTGCAGTCGGACCAAGTCTATAAAGAAAGTGATGCCAGTTCAGCTTTGACACCATCCTAGGGCTTAGCAAGTGTCAGGCTTTCATGTAGTTTCTTACTTCGTATTGTCTAGCATAATGAGTTGGAGGATTCCTCTAATTAGCTAAATATTATTGTACATCAGATTAGGGCCAGGCTTCCTGTACATTCTTATTTATGTTTTGTCAGCCAAAGGAAGAGAGCTGTTAGAGGCAGGAGCTGATGTAAGAAAGGCACAAAACATGCCAAGAAGTCATAGCCCTCTTCGTTATCGGATAATCATTTCACTTCAAATGTTTTTATTCTGTTAGTAGTATGGATCCTTCAAATCAATATGACTGACCGGAAAACTCTTTTTCATGTGGTATACCAATGTGTGGAGTGTACATGGTTTGTATATATCAAAATTTTCTTTACCTCTGAAAGATACTATGAGTAGACTTTTCCCGCTAGTGTATGTAATAGAAACTGCCAACTGGTTAATCTTTTCATTATTTTGTTATTTTCAGAAATGTGCCAGGTAAATAATACTGCAGTTAAATTTTGTTTCCCTTGATTGGAAACTAATTAAAAAGGAAAACTGAAAGTTGGTGCTGATCAGCCATCTTCTATCAAGTTTGTATATCATGTACTTGCTCCATCTTTTTTTTTTTTTTACCATGTAAAGTCTTCTGAAAATTGAAAACTAATTTATTATCATGTAGTTATTAGCACAATCACAAAAGAGGTCACTGGTCTTTCCTTTAATTTCTGTCACAGGCTGCAGGCCATATTATGCTAAATCAAGGATACGAGGAGGAGATAATTAACATAGCAACTCTGGCAAGTTTAATAGGTGAGTGATGAGCATTTAGAGTTGGGTTTCAAAATCCATGTCTTAATTACCACCCGCCTGAGCACGGTGATGAAGCCGAGCTCTTGCACACACACTACCGGCATCTTCTGTCAGGCTGAAGTTTTTCTGACTTGTCTGTGAGACTGTTGTTAGATTGGAGACTGGCAGCAAGGAGAGAAATGTGTCCTGTGTTTGGTTTTAAAGCCTTGGGAGAAATCCTCAGTCGTTCCAGTGTGTAACTTTTTTCAGAAGCATCTACTATATTGCAACAGTGCTCGTGTGGGGTGATATTGTCCCCCCATGGGCCATTTGGCACTGTCTAGAGACATTTTGGGTTGCCACAACTGGGAGTTTGGGGGAAGGGTGATGTTGGCATCGTGGGGGGTAAACACCAGGGGTGCTGCTAAACCTTCTACACTGGGCAGGATAGGCCCCACCGCAGAGAATTGGCTTAAAATGTCGACAATGACAAATTGAGAAACCCTGTCCTAGAACCATCCACTCTCTCCATTGTTTTTTTTTCACCTCTGGCTGCCAACAGGTGTCACCACAAGCCCTGTTCTATCTGCAGCATTGTCAAAGGGAGAGAACATAAAGCCTTGTAACATATGGAATGAAATCCCAACTGCAAAGCTTTTGTGGACGGCAGTTACATGCTGGTGAGCTGAGGCCTATGTAACCAAAATTGATCAATTACACAAATTAAGCAGAGCCCTTAAGGAATTTATTTTATTGGTCTGGACATCTGTTGTAGTATTGTCCAAATCCAAAACTCAAATGGTGCCTCGGGTTGCCAAGTTAGGCAAGAAAATCTAGTAGCTATAAAAGTACAACTGAAAACCCTATATTAATATCACGTCCATCTGCTGAATGTTACATAAATATGCAGACTTTTTATTTTCCTTGGGAATAACATTTATTTTTACTGTGCCCAGTTTGACATTCTTATGACATTCTGTTCAGTTTATTACATTGTAACTTTAAATGTTTCTTAAAAAAATGCATTTATAATGTTGTTGTTAATCTTTTTTCAAGGATCTGTACCACCTGTTTAACTTCTTGTTAAATAGAGAAGTACTTTTTCTTATAGGAAGAAAGGGAAATCTTTGGACAAAGAGGCTCAGAAAAGATTTTGAGTAACACTTGTGTAGTGTAAAGGGAAATTATATAACAGCCATGAATGCTAATATTCCATCCTGCTCTTTTACAAGTTGAAATGTAATCTCCATTTTAAACTAAATTAGCATCATTTCCAAACAGAGTATCATATTTATATCAGATTTATACAACCACATCAGATTACTATTAACATGTAAAATAGTCTCTTTTACGCTGAGGGTAAAAAATAGATTGAAGAGAATGATTTGATTTTCACTGTAATGTCAGAGATTTAAATTAATCTGAGTGGACATGTTTAGGTTGAGAGTTGCTCCAGTATTGAAGAAACAGCAGGTAGGGCGGCTTTACCTTAAGAACCTGTTGTGATCCTGGCATGAAAGAAACCTTGCAGTTATAAAAGTACATCTGAAAATCATGATGTTCTTATCATGTCCATCTGCCGAATGTTAAATAAATATGTTGGCTGGGTATTTAAATATGTTGCGTGGTTAAGCCAACTGGAAAATTATAGGCTATGTGTAGGAAAACTTAGAGGACATTTTTGTTCATGCTTCCCCCTGCCCCCTTCATTCTCATTTTACACATTCAGTAAAGCACTTTTTACTAGTTAATTATTGAATGAATTGTAGTCTTATAATAAGATGAGCCAAGGTGGTGAAGACCTAAAAAGCAAAAAAAAAACAAAAGTAAAAACCAAACCAAACATAACCTGACACAGGGCTTGGAGAGACTTCTAATGGTATTTACTATTTTAAAAGAAAACATACTTATATATCATTTTATCAAATTCATTTTAAAGAACATTTTAAATTGCAAAGTAGTACATGCCTACTATGGGACATTTAGGTAATTTAAACTAAAAAAGTATTATGAATTTATCTGTGTTTATTTTAATTGAACTAACATGATCCTAAATTATAAGGGTATGTGATTCAAGGAAAGGCTATTGCTTTTTTTCACTAGAAAGTCACAATTAATTGACTGGCATTTGTAACAGAATTCTTGTCTCTCCCCACCCTTTTGGAATTAAAAAGGGAGAGTTGTCTGGATAAACCACAATAAACTCACTTTTAGGGGAATACACCTGTAATATTAAAGAATATAAACTTTCCAAGAAAATGGGGAAGGTGTCTGAGGGTCTGAATTGGCCCTGAGGCAAGAGAGACTAAGAGGCTCCTCTTAAAGGCAGGTTTAAAATAAAATGATATACTAAAAAAAAAAAAAAAAAAGATATACTTACCATAGTTGTGCTTGTACTGGAAAGAGAAAAGCATAACTAAAGAATTTAGGGTCATCTGCAAAAAATCTTTATGCCAGAAACTGCTTTATAAGAATATGGGAACAGTAATTCATTGTGGTAGAATGATATAAAGAAATAACCCTCTACCCCAGAGGCACGTGACACTTAACACCTTTGCTGTTGTCAACCGTGTTATTGTGGACAAATCATTGGTGAAAATAACCAATATGGAAACTGTGTCACAAAACAATTTGTGAGAGGGGAAAACAGTCTATAAAGAGGCATCCAGAGCTCAGAATTCAACACTTCATATATCAATAGTTGGGGATCCTTATGATTTATATTCATGCACCCAGTTAAGTAGATGGATGGTTGAGGAAAAGATATAACTTGTTTTGGAGAGATCAACTCTAACTGGCCTAAGAATAACTCTTTGATTCCCAACAGACTTAAAACCAACAGGCATTTTCTTTTCCTGTTATAGAACTGCTGCATTTATTGAAGTCATAAGCCCGTAGTCTATCTTTAGACTCTTGATGTAATTTCTGAATCACCAACCATTTCTGAGACCACAAGATATTTAAAAATCAGATAAGAAATATTGACTGAGATTCCCTGAAGCCTGCAAGGAAAACGAAGATACCCTGGCAGAGGTTTTCAGTGGAATTTCTCTCTTGTAGTTCAGGCACATTGAAAATGACATGATCTATCCCAAGGAATAACTTAAGGCCTGATCCACTTAAACAGCTCCAAGTGATTTATCATAAATGTGCTTATTTGGAAGGTTTAGCAGTAACTGCTTATGGGAGGTGGTGGGGTTAACTACCAAAATTGTACATAACTTGGATCCTGTGTATGGCAATTAATCAAGGAATTATATTCTTTGACTTTCTAACAACCCACACAGAGTGCTACATCTGTGGCATGTTTAAAGAGAGTGTGAGTGAGAGATGAAATATTTCTTCTAATAAAATGCTAATGATTTTGTTTTGGAGAAAAAATATTGAACTATTGTGGTGTTAGATTTATCTCTGTATGAGAGTTCCTCAAGTCACAGTCAATAAGTACTCATGACAGAAAACTTACTATTTCCTGAATACGATATTCCAGTCCTGTAAATGACTTCAGGATTATGACAAGACCCTATTATGACACTGGTGTGAGTGTAGGGGAATAAACAACATTATGGAGAACAGTAGCACCCAAGGAGATTACTGTGGTATTTGTTAAATGTTCAGGAGTATTTAACCAGCACCACTGGAACATATTAATAAAGACAGGTAAGGCATTACCATTCATCTGTGGTGTCTTTCATAGATATAGCTTGCACCTACTTAGTCACGCTAGTATTTGAGATTTCACAGCAAGGATTTTGGGAGATGGAATACTGGGGTTAGAAACCCAGAACT
Organism: Scalopus aquaticus; assembly: GCA_004024925.1. Taxonomy (NCBI): domain Eukaryota; kingdom Metazoa; phylum Chordata; class Mammalia; order Eulipotyphla; family Talpidae; genus Scalopus; species Scalopus aquaticus. The sequence goes on from PVIJ01000143.1 coordinate 322,424, forward strand.
TAAATCTCCTTGAAGGTTACTTTTACAAATTCAATTTCTGAAAACTTAGAAACAGTATCATCATTGAAAAAGAAAAAATTTCAGCAACTGGAGTCATTCTGTCATATTTTTCCCTCCTGTGGTCTTTGTGATCTGGTTCAAATTGTTAGTTTTAAAGTTGTATTTTTCATCATTAGCCTTTAAAAAATTAGTTTAACAAACATTTAGAGAGCATCTACTTCGTGCTGACACTGGGCATGAACTAGAAAAATGGAATAATAATACTTGATGTCTGCCTGCTGGGGTCTCATAGTGTAGCAAAACAGAAAGAGTTAAAGAAATGTTTATAATTTGGTAAATGCGACATTAATGCAATAACCTGGGGCTGGATGCTTACTTCGTTCCAGGGACTGCATCATTCTTCTTTTTCACAGATAAGAAAATGCAACTTGGAGAGATCATGTAGTTAGTTAACAAGAAGCAGGAACAGCATTTAAAGAAACCTCAGTGTAGCTTGAATCCCTTCCTCCTTACCCTTTACTCACCTGTTCTAGTGGGAGTGTGTGTGTGTGTATGTACACATATATACATACATACACATACACATACACATATATAGGAAGTGCTACCCTAAGTCACAGCTGGCGCCCACACAGTGTTTACCACATACCAAGAAATGCGTTGAGGGCTTTGTACCCATTTCTTCACTCACTCCTCACAATGCCTCTGTGCAGTAATGACTGGTGTTATTCCTATTTTGCAGATCAGCAAACTAAGGCTCTGCGAAGCAAATCAGCTTGACTGAGGTCCTGTAGGTAATGTAGAGAGGCAATTTGAATACAGGTTCTTAGCCACTGAACTTTACCCCTCTCGGATAGGAGACATTTCTGCTTAGGGCTCGGGCAGGTATGGATGGAGGCTAGGGCAAAGAAAGGATAAGGTAATCAGAGAAAGTTTGCAACATCTTTTGGTTAAGTCTTTCATGATGGTAATACTTATATCAGATTTCTTGCTGATCTAAGTCAATTTAGGGAAGTACTTCTGTACCTTTCAGAAATTTCCCTAGAAGTGGTAGATCAGAACTTTAGTGAGTATTTATTTGATTCTTTGCATTGTAAAAATCCAACAACAATGTCTGGAAATTCAGACTTTTAAAACTCTTAGAGAGGTAATTTTTTTTGTACTTCTGAAATATTTGTAGAGACATAGGAAGTTGTAAAAACAGTAGAGAGGTCACATATATGCTTAATCCAGTTTACCCCAATAATTACATATTTTTATAACTGTAGTGGGCATCGAAAGTGGGAAACTGGCTTTCACAAAATACTAACTGGGTAGACCATAGACCTTATGTGGATTTCATCAGATTTGAGTTTCACACTATAATTTTGTATAGTTTTATGAAATGTTATCATACATGTAGATTTGTGCAATCACAAAGAGGACTTTTTAATGTTGGCATGAAGGAAAAGGAAAACAAAATGTTTTGAACAATCAATTACTTCATTGTATGGCATTATTAGGTTTGGGGGTTGCTTTTGCATATGTCTTAGTCTTTTAAAATAATTCATGGTTTAATGGAATATCACCACGATGCAAGAATTATTATTCGCAACAAAAAAGGTTATACTTTAGAGAAAATGATTTCCCTCAGAAGATATGAAGTGATTTTATTTAAAAAATTAAGTCCCACATAAATGTACAACTCCAAGCTTAGATTTAACTTCTAAACATCTAAAGATGGAATTGACAGGCTCTTGATTTTTTTCTATGTATTTTAAATGAAAGATCAGTCAATACTGTATTGAGGTGTGTATTGCAGGACATGGCTTTATATTAACACAGTCTGCTATTCATTATAAGCTGCTTTTTATTTTGAGAATTTTTTTTTCAAAAGGGTATGGAAGGGAAAAATGCAAGTTTTCAGTATGTCCCAAAGCCCCAGATGCATGAGCTTAAAAAGGGGTTAAATTTTAATGAAAACATAACTTCTAGTCAATGTGCTATAAATTATAATTTTAAAAGCCAATCATTTTCTTTTTTGACTGACATGTGGCATTTTTGAGAAATTTTTAAATCTTCAAAGTCTGTAAGAGATGAATTTGGGGGTCTTATAGATGCTGTATTTAGAACAGAAAAAAAAGGATAGCTCATGGTGAAGGGGTTGAATTAAAATCATTTGTAATTATGCATCACAAAGCGACACAATCACAGAACATCCATTTCTACGCAATTCTGTGTGTCTGCCTCTGACCCCAGCTTTCTGGTTTCTGTCTCCTTTCTTTATAAAATCTTTGGTTATGCGTAGATGCACACACATTAGAGAGGAAATTGGGGCTAATGATTTAGGAATGTGTTAATTAATTCTCACTATGTCCTATGAACCGAGAGAAATAAGTGAAAGGTTATCTGTGTATGCATATACACGATGTATATTTTTCCACAGTTTTTCTTCTGAAGGAAAGTTATGCTGTTTTTTTAGTCCTCCTCAGGTTCTCATACAGTGACAACTAGCAGTGTCCAAAGCGCTAACATTATGATTTAGAGATGTGATAGAGCATCATGAATTGTATTTTCTGTAAGTAAATGTGACTCCAACATTGAGAGAACACACATAATCAGATACCTGTTCTGGAGTTTCTTAATTTAAGCATCCTGATTCCTAATTAGCAGTTCGATTGCATCCACTGTTATTTTGTCTTTGGTTATCAATGATGATCAACCTTTGCTAAACAAAGATATGTAATCATGCTAGGGACACTCAGATTTTTTAAAAAAGGTTTTAACATTTGATAATAGGTTTTCCAATAGCTTGAAGGGTAGCTTTTAACATTTCTTTTCCGGCTGAAGTATTTCCTGAGTTCTGTCCAAGTCCTCTATAGTTAAAGAAAAGGCTTTTTGACACTTAATAGTCAATGTTGTGGCTTTTTTTCTCCTTCAGACAAATTATAGGCATTAAACAGCCACATTGTACCATGGTAATTGAGATACCATATAGTAATGGCAATCAGAGGGTGACTATGTCAAACATATTCAGAACAAATTATGTTTTACCTAATTTTTAAAAACTTTCAAGGTACCTCTCCCCCCTCTCTTATTCCTTCTCTTAATATTAAGTAAACTCTGCATTATTAATATTTTATCCAGCTGTTTCAGATTTCTCTGGGTTTAGCAAAACTCCAAATGGTCTGTGGAGATCAAAACAATCAGTGAGGACTAAGGTGTTCTCAGTCTCTGAAATGAAAACAAATAGATGTTCAGGACATGCTGTTTTGCTCTTCCTACCGGCTTGGCTTCTTGCTCTGAGAATATTCTTGCTCCCAAGTTAGTTCCTTTTCTGTTTATTTCGTCCTGAGCCAGCGAACTTTCCAAAGCCAACTTCTTCAAACAACACATTTTTTTCCCTCCTAAACTAGAGTTTGTTTTGTGTTCAACCTTCTTTCTGTGAGTTCTGTGAATAATTCTAACACAAAAACTTTTCTTATGACCAGTGAGAAAATAAAGGTAAAAATTTCAACTCTAAGGCAAAAAACAAAGGGGTTAGGAAAAAAAAGAGAATGGAAATAAAATAGACCAGTAAAGAAAAAACTAAAACCTCTTGATAAAGTTTTCCACACAAATCAGGTATGTCAGGTGTTTGATGAAGCATAAGCAAAATCAACAAAAAACGAAGCATAAAAGGGCCACATACTTCACACTCATTCAACTGCTAGGTTATTTGCATTTGTGAAATAAATATGTATTTCCACAAATTTCAAAGTAGACCAAATATTTATATATTGAAGCCTATGATTTCTTGACTGATAGTGTGAATGTGGCAACAGCTCTATTGGAAATCACTTACTTGGGTTAAAGTAAATTAATTTTTTTTAAATGGGTTAGGTGATCTCTGATCTCTGTTGTTGAGAGCGGTAAAATTTCTGGTTCCTCAAACTACCTCACAGGGAATTTCATTTTAAAAAATTAGAAGAATGCAGAGGAATTCTACTCCTTGTTTTAAATTTGTCAAGTGTTTAATCTGGAGATGAATAAAATATTAAGACAGTGTCAGGGACGCTAGACATGGTCACAGGCCCACACTGATGGCAAAAGCAAAATGGGGTTATTTAGACCTAAACAGTTTAATGACGTTGTTCTGCTATTGTACTCTTAGGCATGGACACATTTCTTTTTGAGGTCATGTAGAATATGAAAGCCACTTGTTGAAATGTGAAATATTCAAGCCATGAAGAGAAAGAGAAAATGTTTTATTTCATTTGTTTACTGGTTTCCTACTACTATTTGCCAGTTCTTTGGTAATCATAGGGGATATAGTGGTGGCCAAGACAGATACAGTTCCTGCCTCATGGAGCTTACAATCTAGCAGAGACAGACAAAGGAAAAAAGGGTTGAATTAAGAGGAACACCCAGAGCTATGAGGTTCTTACTGGAATTGGTTTTGCGCCCCTCACTCTCTAGCTCTCTCCCTCTCTGTCTCCTTCCCTTCCTCTTTCTTTTTGTTCACTCTGTTTATCTCCTTCCCTCTGGAACTTTCCTTTCCAAATAGAACTCAGCCAAACTCACTTTAAAAAAGAGACACAGTCTAACATACTTTTTATTTCATTTTTATTAAATCTTTATTTTGTTTTAAAATCACACATTTATTAAATTTTACAAAAACCAGTTCAAACACAGTCTCAATATTACTTAGAAAAAGGCGGCTATGTATAGTGGTTACAGCCCTAGGCTTGGGAAGGTGTGACCCAGCTAGGATCCCTGCTCCACCATTTACTAGTTTACAGTCTTAGCCAAGAGAAATGACCTCAGTTTCTTCTTCTTCTTCTTTTTTTTTTTAAAGTAAAACAGGACTAAAAATACTTCACAAGAATGTTCTAAGGATTAGATAGCATACTAGAAGTAAAGTCCCTGGCTTAATAATTCCTGGCAAATATTGTGATAAAATTCTTAGCCACTACTCTAGTTTTATTACTATTACTGTTATTATTTTGCCATTTGTTTTCTAGGAGCAATATCTATATTCTAAAATAACTAAGATATAGTAAATAATTTTGAAAAATCTTCTCTGAAAACAGACTTACTTTGATACTATGTTACCCCTTATTTTTTGTTAGTCTTTTTTTCCCCATTCACAAAAGCAGGTTTTTTGAATGCTGACATTAAAAACTATTTGAATAAACTAGGTTCTCCGGTAAACCTTTGAAGACTCTGCTACATTTGATAAATTTGCTGTCTTTGCCTCTGAATGTTCTAAGCACTAAAGAATGAGCCAAATTTCAATTAGTTCCTTTAGGGGGCAGGGGAATTTATTAATATTTACTTTGATCTGAAAGTGATCGAGACACATCCCATGGTGTGTCCATATATAATGTAATAAGATTTTCTTGTGTTTTGTGAAATAAGTCTCACTGTATTACAGATGAACCCGAGAGATGCTGTGTGGATATCTTTCAAATAATTTGATAGGACTACAATTGAACTTTACAAACTAAAATTGTTATTTTTTTCCTTCATCAGGATATTTTTTGATCTATCTTCATGAATACTTTTATATTGCAGAAGTGTTCACACAGCCTTCCCACATCTTGCCTTTCCCAGAGCAAAAATCGGCAAAAACTGAATCTGAGATAGTCATATGTAGAACTTAGATAGATTTCCCTCTTGCTATGTAGAGTGGCAGCTCCTGCCCCCACCCCCAGCCTAAGCTTTAGCATCTCCAGAAATCTCTCTTTCGTGAAAGATCCATTTATTCTCCTGCCTTCTTTTTTGTTTGTATGATTGTGTGCTTAAAATGCTGTTCCCTGTCACACTGAAGTCTTATTTACCACTTAAGATCTAATTCCAGAGTCATCCACTGTGTGATTTCTCCCTCAGTTCCCCTGGGCAGAACATCTTGGTCTCTTCTGTGCTTCCCGCAGCTCTTTGTTCCTGTCTCCAGCACAAGGTAGCTGTGGAAGTGTCTTTTGTAGCCCCCCCAGGAACTCCTTGATGAAGTCTAGATTTATTACATCTTTTCAAAAAATTCGAATCCTGTCTTCAAGGAGTTCCCAGTCCAGGCCGGGAGACAGACACATATATAAACATGCAATTATATTTCAAGTTGGAAAGTGATATAAAACAATTGTCTAAATTAGAGCACACAGATGAGCACTCATTTATGAAAGAACCCTGCTTTTTCTCATGTAAGAAAAAAAAAAAACCTGTCAGCTTGTAGGTGTAGTGTGTTTCTTAAAATAGCAATGTTTTCCCAGTGTTCATATCAATATTTATGTTGTTGCTTGTGCTCTGTTAAAAAAGCAAAAACTCTCAAATGGCATTGTTTATCTAATGTTAATGATGAGGAATTTAGGAGTCTGTTGAAACTATGACATACAGCAGGAATCATACCCACTACTCCAAACCAAATAAAGTATCATTGAACATTAGCTGTAAGCTAAGACTTTGAGTGCCATTTATTTGTTGAGTTCTGTCACTCTAAATTGTTCAGTTTGGTACCAGACCTTTGAAAGTATTTCTAGTTTAATTGGTATGTGGTTTATTTGAAATTACATTAAAATGACCTGCTTACATAAAAATGACATGCTTTTCAAAACCTAATATTGCATTAAAAACATCGTTGTATTGGTGAAAGATTTTAAAATGTTATTCTAAAAAAGCAAGGAAAGGATTCAGACAAACAGCCCATCTCTCACTCTGGCTGTTTGTGTGAGTGCCCAGGACATAGTTATAACATTGTTATTTTCAGTTATATGTGCCTAAAGGTTGGAGCTTTTGAAAACTGTTTTTTTTTTTTAATTGTTGTTTTTGGTGCCAGTCTTTTTTGTTCTCACTTTGAATTAGTCAAATGACAGCAGGTTCGTAGCACCATAACCTTTCTCCATATATAGCCAGGCAAAGATTTCTGCTGTTAAGTAGAACTTATGACTACTTTAAAGAAGGAAAGCATTGCTATTCTTGAACAAACTCGGAGAGTTTAGAAACATTATTTTGAAATCTGCTTCCTTAAAGTCAGAAGAACTTAATTAAGTTCCCAGGGTTAATTGTTTCTGAAGTGTTAACATGTCATTTGTCTATTCAAACTCCACAGCAAATCTAATATGGGATTTAATAACCTGTTTATGTGAATAGAAATTTGGGGTGGGGGTGGCGTGGGAGAAGAGGGAAAAGCTAATAGGCTTTTACTTAGTGGGTTTAAGGAAGAATTCTTTCTGTCTTCATTTGAAACAAAAGACAAATCCTATGTTCAAAACTCCTTCTTTTGGGGAGTATAAATTGGGATGACAAGGAAGTTTCGGAACAAAACAGTATTTTATACTTTGTTCATTTCATATTTATCACTAGCTTGTTTGCTAATTTTCATTTGCAAGAGGCAATTCTTCCAGCTAACTGGGTGCCTCAATGGGCCACTGATTTCTTTGAAGTGACAGTCTGTAAATATGCATAAAAAAGGGATGCAATTAGCGTGTGTGTGGTTCAGTGCAGCCTGATTCCATTGGCAAGTTTACCCACAGTGTTGATAAGCTACATTATCTAGAAAATTGGCCGCTGAAAAACAGCACCTCTGATTGCCAGCAAAGGTTCCAGATAACAGGGTGCTGAAGAGAAATATAATTGAGGTTGAATATATTAACCAAGGTGTCACATGCTCCTTAGAAGCTCTAATTTATCAGCATGTTGGAATTTTTATTAACATTTGGAATGCATTTCTACCACACTAATGAAGTGGAATTGGCAGTTCAGGTTTTAGTTATTGTCATTTCTGAGAAGTTAAATGTAATTTCTCGTTAGACACAGTTATGTAAATATATTTGTTCAGGGGCTAAAAAAAATTACACATTCTGCAAAATACAAATATGTTGTTACGAGGCAGTGTGACAAATCAGTGATGGCTCAGGTCCTGAAAATCAGTCCCGTATTTATGCTACGTTTTGTACATTCAAGCTTTTCTTTGTGGGGGGAATGTGAGAGAAACGAAGAAGCTTAATTTCATTAACTCTGCGACTGGCTCACCATTGTGAAAAGCTGTTCAAATTAGCCACTGTTTTAGCAGGGTAGTACATCGAAAAGGATTTTAAGATTAGACTTTTTTTTAATGAAAATTTGTTGAAATTATAAGGTGAATTAAGTGTTCATGGATACCTGCTTTTTTTTTTTTTCCATCATTTTTGAAAATACCCAAGGCTCCTGTTTATTTTCTAATTCTGATAAATAGGTTGGGGGAAAACATTTGTTAGCAAGAATATTTATTAGTTAGAAAAAAACGAGGTGTGCAAAGTTGAAATTATTTCAGGTTGCATATATATATAATGAAATACATATTTTTTAAAGTGATGAAAATCATAAATTTGGGGAAAATAAAAGAGGAGGAAACAGAACTAGCAGGGGAGATCACATAGGCGGTTTCAGCTGTGTAGTTCTTGTTATGTGGTAGAGTCAAGAGTATTTCATTATTATAATCTATAGTCACATATATGCAACGTGTTGGCCTGTGTTGTTTATAACACAAAACATTTTTAAAAGGAAGGAGTTCTGTTTCTTTTGACTCAAAAATTTTATTTTTTCCAAGAAAATGATCATAAAACATGATCCATAGAGCACTGTGTATTTATAATATGCTTAGTATTACTTATTGTATACATCTCCTACCTCAGTGAATGATGCCAGCATTTTTCTTCCATTAGTAACAGATACAGTGGGTGCAAAGCAATGGCTTCCTTAAGACAAATCACCAATGTAAGACAATTTCTCAGCTTCCCCCTTGCATTCACCCCTTAAGCAACTCCCATAGGACTTCTTTGTCCTATGGGGTTACTAATTTTAATCCTTTTCTCCTACTAGCTGTCACCTCTTCTAGTATTCCTTGACTCAGTTCTTTGTCATTGCTATCATTCTTCCCCTGTATCTTGCACCCTCATCCTTTAGCGCCAGTTATAAACTTCCAATTTCTATCACCAATTCCATCATAGTTGTGTGGTGAGGGGGGAGTAATGGTGTACCCTTTACCAACAGAAACTGGTTGAAACCAGATTTGTCACAAGAAGTCTCGGCAAATAAGGAGATTGCTGGAATGCCCATCATGATGTATGTGGCCAGCAGTCTCTTAGCATGCATCTCCTCCCTCTTCTGTACATGAGTTGGTAGATAAAAGCTGCATTTCCCAGACTCTCTTATCTAGCAAGGATATGGAAGAAAGTTGGTTCAAACAGGTACACGCAGATACTTTTTTGGAAGGTGGAGGGAAAGAAGAGATGTTTTCATATGGCAGTCATGAGCCCTAATATGTTGGGTTTGCTTGTAGCAGTGTTCTAGTGTTATGCTCTGTTTTCCTGGGGGTTGGGTGGCAGACATGGTAACCATCCTCTCGTATTGTACCTATGCCACTGTATCTTTGAACTCATGAGTTCCACAGACAGCCTCTAATTGATTTTCCACGTTGTCGAGCAGGGAAGATGTAGAAGTTCCCCTAATAGGGTGGCTACCTTGTCTCACCAGCTTCGTTAGTGCTTCCAACGACATTGCAAGTTCTTAATTTCATGTGTTAAATCTCTTTATACTCGAGTGGTCCAATTTTGAACTGAACTTTGATCGATACTCTTGCACACCTGGTCAACTGACTGAATGACATGCCCAGACCCAGAGTGATGCAATGGAGGCACCTAGGGAAGAAACTTAAAGAGGCACTCACTTTCCGGGTTGCAGAAATGTCTCTTTAAATTTTGCATTGGGCCTCTCTGGTGGTGCAGGGGAAAACTATAAAACATTATTAAAAGAAATAGAAGAAGACACAAAGAAATGGAAAGACATCCCCTGTTCATGGATTGGAAGAATTAACATCATCAAAATGGCCATACTACCAAAAGCAATTTACAGATTCAATGCTATTCCAATAAAAATCTCAATGACATTCTTCAAAGAGAAAGAACAAATACAGATGAAGTTCATTTGGAATCACAAAAAAAACCTCGAATAGCCAAAGCTCTCCTGACCAAAAAGGAGAATGGAGGTATCACCCACCCAGACTTCAAGCAATACTACAAAGCCATAATAATTAAAACTGCATGGTATTGGAACAAAAATAGACACACAGATCAATGGAATCGAATAAAGAACTCAGAAATCAATCCACATATATATGGACAATTAATCTTTGATAAAGGGGCAAAGAATATTCAGTGTTCAACAAATGATGCTGGGAAAACTGGATGACTACTTGCAAAAAAGTGAAACTAGACTACTACCTCACACTATGCATGAAAACCAATTCAAAATGTATAAGAGGCTTGGACAGAAGATCTGAAACCATAAAATTTATAGAAGAAAACATAGGCAAAACAATACATGACATATATCTTAGTTACATTTTTAAAGACACACCCCCCAAAGCAAAGATAGTGAAGGAAAAGATAAATAACTGGGATTACATCAAGCTAAAAAGCTTCTGTACAGCAAAAGAGACATTAATCAAAACAAACAGCCTACTGACTGGGAAAAAAAATTTGCACTCCATGCAGCAGACGAGGGACTGATCACAAAAATCTACACAGAACTCACACAACTCAACAAAAACAAAGCAAAAAATCCAGTCAAAAAATGGGCAGAAAAGCTTAAAAGACAATTCTCCAAAGAAGAAATGCAAATGGCCAACAGGCATATGAAAAAGTGTTCGACATCCCTCATAATCAGGGAAATGCAAATAAAAACCACAATGAATGGCACCAGCAAGAATGGCACGTTTTAAAAAAACAGGGAACAACAAATGTTGGTGAGGATGTGGAGAAAAGGGAACTCTCCGACACTGCTGGTGGGAATGCAAACTGGTCCAACCAGTGTGGAGGTTCCTTAAACTGCTAGAAATGGAGCTTCCATATGACACAGTCATACCACTTATGGGAATCTACCCAAAGGACACAAAAACATTAATCCAAGAAGATACATGCACCCATATGTTTATAGCAGCATTGTTTACAATAGTTAAAATATGGAAACAACCCAAATGCCCAAAAATAGATGACTGGATTAAGAGGATGTGTTACATATACACAATGGAATACTACTCAGCATTCAAAAAAGATAATCATATGCAGTTCACAGCAACATGGATGGAGCTAGAAGGGATCATGCTCAGAGAAATAAGCCAGAAAGAAAGAGAAACATATTGAGTGGGTTCACTTATAGCAGGAATATAAGTGAACCAAATAAGAAAAAGACATTCAACAAGGGAGGGGAAGGATGAGCGTTCAAAAGGGGAGAAAAGAGCGCAAGGGACTATGGTGAGGTTTCATGGGTGAATCGGTCATGGGTAACTCATGGGGGATACACACTAATGTAAAAGACATGAATAAATAAATAAATATATTAAAATTTTTTTTTTTTAAAGTCTCAGCACTATTAAGCAATCGCCAGCCATGACAGTGTGAGTTTCATCCCTGGCCAGGGAGCTAACCCACATGGTGCAGCAGACCTCTGCTGTCTCACCCACTGCTCCCCTTGGCAGTGTACTTCAGTAGATATGCCTGTTCTGATCCTCACTCTGTCTCTGGTGAATCCTCTCACCCCCTCACCTCTGGCCTACACCCCAGTCTTGTATGCATAAATAAATAAAAATAAATATTTAAATAAATAAATAAACAAATTTTGCATTCTGATACCTCTCTTGCTCTCACTTTAGTCATGACTTTGCTCAGTAATAAATATTTTATATATATATATATATTTAAATACTGCCCATGTTTTTAAAGATTATTTATGCATACAAGCTGGGGTATAGACCAGAGGTGTGTGTGTGGGGGGGAAGAGGATTCACCAGAGACAGAGTGGGGAGCAGAACAGGCAGATTGACTGAAATACACTGCTGAGGGGAGCAGCGTGTGAGGCAGGAGAGGTCTGTTGTCCCATGTGGGAAGCTCCCTGGCTGGGGACCAAACTCGTGCTGCAGTGGCTCTGGATAGCTTCGTAGTGCTGTGACTTAACCCGTTGCACCACCAGGCAGGCCCTGCCTATTTTTTAAAATAAAGTTTTATTGGAACAGAGTCCTATCCTTCTATATATTGTCTATGGCTGCTTTCATACTGCAACAGCAAGATTGAATAGTTGTGACTGAGTCTGCAAAGCAGAACATATTTACTATCTTGCTCTTTACAGAAAAAGTTTGCTGATTCATGCTCTATGGCAGGGCAAATCTGCCTTAATGTGTGGAGTAAGACTGCCTGAGATCACATTCTGGTTTGCTGCTGAGTCTGGCTTTGTTGCATAAGCTCCATGTGGTGGGCTAGAGTTAGCTAGAGCTGATTGTGTGTCTCTTGCCAACTACACATTCAAGGATCATATTGGTAGCTTGAAATCAGTCATGGTGGGAGTATTTACACCAGAAAAATTGGCAAATGCTATACATCAGAGCTGCCTCAGAGACCTAGCAATTAAAGATTTGTTGCCTGCCTAAGTATTAGATTCTTCTTCAAAGTGATGTAACAGTTGTAATTAGTGTCCCACTTACATCCCCCTTTAACCACCACCTAAGTACAACCAACTAACCACTTATCCCTCTGTCCTCCTTGGGATCAGTCAATGGTTTTGATTTAGGGCCTACAAAAACCCAGCTTTCATACACCGAGCTGTAGTTCAATTCACCACTCTTGCATGGATCAGATCAAAACTAGACTTGGCCTGAGACACATTCTCTATCAGCCTTTCCATCTTCACTATCCTGCTTCACTCCTTCTATTATTGGTGTGTCTAAATAATGTACCCTAGGAACCAGACTGCGGTGAGGGTAGTAGAATATCTAGAACATGAACTTTTAAGAAGACATTCAATGTCAAGGTCAAGTAGCCTGCACAATCCTGGAAATGAATACTCTTAAAATTTTATGGCTTAGAGGCCTCACTCTCCTCGCCCTGTCTAAGCCCTTCTTACCCCAATAATTCACACCTGAATTCCTGCTTAGACTCTGCTTATAGGAAACTGAATCTAAAACAAACAAGGGCAATAATAAGATAAGGTATGAAAAGCACCTAGAATAATGACCAAAACAATAATGGGTGGATACTAAAATGTATATTAGATATACAGCTTTTGTATATTAATATATTTATTAGTAAATAATGTACTGTATATTATATGTGTGCTGAAATGCATCCTATGCTTCTATCTGCTTACCCAAATGACAATTTTATCTCTCCAAGAAAGATTTTGTCGATCAAACCTTATTAGTTGCAATGTCTAAAATCATACACCCTACTACAAGTTACACAAAACTCTAATTCCCTGCAACTCTCCATTACTTTTTCTGCCACATGAATTATTTTTTCCCATTGTGTCTGTGCTATAATTTATCATTTATGTAATAACTTACTTAGATAGCTTGGTATACATGGTAAAACCAATAATATTTATGAAAAAATTATACTGAGCTGCAATTAAAACAATACAGAACAACCACCAAAAACTGAACGGATGGCTTTCTAAGAATGCACGTAAAGGATTACCTTGAACCTGCTATTTATTTGCAGTTCAGGCAGGTGGATGTTTGAATAGAGTCCTTGTATTACCTACAAAGGTTGTTTCTTTCACTTTAAATAGGTTTTAATTTCTGTATTGTCAGGTACCCCAAAACAATTTTAGAAAGTTTGTAGATACTGTCATGGCCTATCTCAGCACCCTGTTTAATTTATTCATAGTTCTTAGTACTACTTATATTTTCTAATATATTGTTTACTCAAAACAGTCTTTCTCCCTGACAAGACTGAAAGGTCTGTGAGGGTAGGCTATTGGCCCTTTCTCTCCATTGGGCGTGGCAGACACTCCAGAACTTGGTTGTCAGGACGACAGAACAAATGAAGTGTGCAGACTTTCTGCGGCTGCTAAGGCAGAGTGTAGCTCAATCAATAATTCTAGAGTGAATGAATGTAGTCTTTTTTTTTTTTTAAGATTTTTTATGCATACAAGCTGGGGTGTAGGCCAGAGGTGTGGGGGTGGTGAAAGGATTCACCAGAGATAGAGTGGGGAGCAGAACAAGCAGATCGACTGAAGTACACTGCTGAGTGGAGCAGTGGGCGAAGCAGGGGAGGTCTGCTGAGACATGTGGGTATCTCCCTGGCCAGGGTATGGAACTCGTGCTGCAGTGGCTCTAGAGAGCGTCGTAGTGCTGCGCTTAACCCGTTGTGCCACCAGGGAGGCCCCATAGTCTTTTTTAAAAAATATTTATTTTTATTTATTTATGCATATAAGAAATGGGGTCTAAGCCAGAAGTTTGGGGGGGATGTATGAGAGAGTTCGCCAGAGACAGAGTGGGGAGCAGAACAGGCAGATATACTGAAATACACTATTGAGGGGAGCAGCAGGGGAGGCAGGAGAGGTCTGCTGCACCATGTGTGTCAGCACCCTGGCTGGGAATCAAACTCATGCTGCAGTAGTTGGCGATAGCTTGACAGTGCTGAGACCTAACCCCATGTGCCATCAGGGAGGCCATGAATGAATGAAATCTTAAAGAAACTCACTGAAATGCATTCTAGAAGGCCAGGACCTTCTTCCATTTGAGCTGGATAAATCTTGTACTTTTCTACAATGCGTAAAAATATGTTCATGGATCTTTTTCCTGACATTAGTCCTTCTTCATGTGGAAAATACAGAAACCAAAACATACCTGAAATTACAAATTTTTTACTCCAGATACATTCAAGTGGTGAGGAGAAGAACAAATGGAAGGATTATCACTAAAATGACTGGCGTTATACTCTAAAGGCTTTTGGGATTAATTCAAAGATATGGGTCCATCTCAGACTTATTTTGCTGTGGAAGTGCTATGCTGTGACTCGATAGTTGGGGGGCCATATTTGACTATAACCCAAGTATAGGAACAGGTAGCTGACATTAAAGGCATCAGTCAAATCTGTGCTTGTTTCAGTTATGTTTTCAAACAGGATTCCTTGGGACTCTAGAGAGTGCCTAAGAGCCCCCCTCAGAGTGATGTTGATTGAAGGGTTGGGGGGATGAGCTGGTGGATATTAGGAAACCCAGTCCGGCTTGGTGAGAGTAGTGTTGCTTCTCTCTGTTAATGTCATGGGCACCTGCTTAAGATTTAATTTACAAATGCTCACAATCCGTTGGTATAGATAGACTGAGAATTAAAGTAGAACTACAAAACTGGAACATGTGGACACTTGTATTCTTTCCAGAGGACTGAGGTCATTTCACTTTCTGGGTAAACAACTTCAATCTATTAGTTTCCTGGTTTGGAATTCATCCGACAGTACCAAAATAAATATCTCTCACCAAAGTACATGCAAACATCCAAAGTCCACAGTGCTTATTAGATAAGTCATGTTTAGTTAGGTATTTCATGTGACCTTATTTGAATAATATAAAAATAAGTGACTTAACTTTTGACTTTATGTTCTCTTTGCTTCCACTGGTAACATGATCATTGTGTTCTTGCCAGTACATTGTGCCTCAGTATCCTCTCACCTTTATATCCATGACACTTAACACATTGTCTGTGGACCAAAAATCAATTCATACATTCATACAACAGATAGGGATGTTTGTTGTACCCCTATTATGTGCTAAACACTGGATTTATGGAGTGATAGGCAACTAAGATGCACCTGCTTGCTATAATGAAACTTAGATTCTCCCAGAAGAGAGTCTGAACAAATACTAGCATAGCAAATATTTCAATGTAATTGTGATTAGTATTAGGAGGTAAAAAGTCCAGTGCCTTTAAGAGCATTTACTAGAAGGAGCTGATCCAGAACTGGGATACAGGACAGTGGTCAGGGAACATCTCTACAGAAATGATATTTAAACGCAGAACTGGATAATAAGCGGGCTTAGGGAAGATGGCTTGGTCGGGGGGAATCATTGCTGGTAAATTCTCAGCCTGTCTTTAGAAAATAGCTTCTTGATTCACTATGGTTCCTGGTCTTTTTCTTGCCTTCACATACAGTCACTTGCCAGTATTTACATGGCAGGCCTCCCTGGTGGTGCAAGGGTTAAAGTCTTAGCACTATCAAGCCAAGCTATTGCCAGCCACTGTGGCATGAGTTTGATCCCTGACCAGGGAACTAACTAACCCATACTGCATAGGAGACCTCTCCTGTCTCGCCTCAGCAGTGTATTTCAGTAGATCTGCCTGTTCTGCTCCCCACTCTGTCTCTGCTAAATCCTCTCACCAACCCCCTCATCCCCTGCACCTCTGTTCTACACCCCAGTTCTTGTCTGCATAAATAAATAAAAGTAAATCTTTAAAAATATGTATTTACATGGAACATGGTATTGTTAGTGAAAAATATGTAGATTAATGCAAACCTATGTGAATCCCAGCTCTGCCCCTTATTTAGCTGTTTTTCTTGGGTAGCTTTCTTATTTTCTCGAAGATCCTTTATTAGGTTTTAGTGATGATTAACAGTCACCCTCCAAATGGAAACTCTGCTCTAGCATTTCCTGCTTACTCATTTTCATATCTATCATTTAACTTTTACACTCTCCCATGTAGTAGGTGTTGTTGCTGTCTTTTCTGAGATACAGAAACTGAGGCAAGAGGTTAGATAACTTGATCAAGATCTTTCTAGCTAGTAAATAGCAGAGCTGGGACTCAAATCCAGGCAGTGTGGGGCTGAAATCACCTTCATTGTCTTCCCTTTGACTTGGAGAGTGTAGGACCGCACAGATCTATTGATCTATGGAAATCTGCAGGCACACAGTTTATTGGAAGAAGCAGCATTAACTTGCAAAGGGCTTCGGATTATGATTACTTGCCAGAATTGGTTGTCTTGAAAAGATTTTATTGTTTGCCATTTGGTTTTCATTCCCCGGTGACATGTGACTGTTGCATAAATACTTGTGGAGGGGTGTCATTGCTCGAAAGCTGGCAGAGCACCTGTCAGTTCCGTGTCTTTACAGCAGTTGCTGCAGGTCCTTTCTTTTTTTGTTTAAACTGAAACTTTAAAAAGTCATTCTCAGCATAGCGGAGATATTTGGCACCCAAGGCAAGTGCTGAAATTCCCCTTCAGGGAAATCTTCACAGGTTAATCTTATAGTCTTCCGATCTTGCCACACCCTACCTTCCAAGACAGGATGAAGACTTTTGATCATGAACTTTCTTTTCAAACTACTGAGTCTCCTTGGTTGCTTCTTGGTGTTGAGGGCGTCACAGTGAGCTCTGCGTCAATATAGTAGGGACTCAGACTTGTCCTGCTACCTTCTTCGTCCCAATATTGTTTTCTGGATAACTGCTGATATTACCTTAGATCCATGCTCTACACATCATTTTAGAATATGACCTCCCTTCCCTGAAAAATCAGCACCTACTATGAACTGTCAATCTCATCTTTACTTAACTTTCTAGTATTTATCTAGATAGATACCATTATATATGCATTATCAATCAGTCAATCAATCAATCTATCAATCATTTATACCCCTCCACTCCTTTATTATTCGTTTGGGTTTCCATCTGTCTTTCTAGTTAAAGTGTAAACTGCATCCCATAGGCACTCTATAAAGATGGGTGAGTATTGAATGAGTGGACTTGAGTGAAAAGGTAAATAGATTGGAAACTGGTATCCATTTTAATACTCCAGGCATTACTGGAGTCCCAACCAGAGACCTTGATATTTATTATGTGATACACCAGCACATGCATGTTAAACACATTTCTATGCCCTATCATTTCTACTTTGATACTTTAGCATCAGGTTATTCATTACATGCCTGTTTCACTTTTGTTGTGATATTTTTCAGCATAAGATTAATAATCAAACCTCAGTGGGACCCTGAGGAATTCATCCAAACCAGTTTGCCTGGAGATTATTTATTATGGGTTACCTCTTGCCTGCCGCAGCCTTTTCTAGAATCATGTAAGGGTAAAGTGGCGAACAAGAATGGATTTGAAACAGAAACCACCATTGCAATTGACACTAATTAACAGAGCTGAGAAAATCTTTCATTAGGAGCGTTTAAATCATACAGCCTGGTTCTACTTAGAAGGGGGGAAAAAAAGTGGCCTGTGAACCATTTAATGAAATTTGAAGATTATTTTCCTTCTTCCTTTCTCAGCATGTACATTGGGATTGGAAAAGATGTATTTGTTCAGAAGTAGAGTAACAGAACAGGGATATCAAACCCCTGCCTTTGCATCTTTCCACACTTGCCCTGGTCCTCGTCCCCTCTGCTGTGTTCTTCAACTAGGCAGCTCCCTGCATTGTACATCTTTCCTTCTTGTTATTTCTATATTTTTTATTTTACACTTGTAACAAAACTTTCAGCTTACCACTTACAAACAATAGCAGCAACTGCAAAACAAACTAGTATCTCTTGTGCACCTACTGAATTCCAGGCACAATACATAAATTACTTAATTTGCAAAAATTTTGTGAGATTAGCACCATTTTGGTCCTCCAACTAACAGGTGGAAATTAAACCATAGTAGTGTTTGCCAACAAACTATCTAAATTTTGTTGAATCTGTTGCAATCGTTTACAAGTGAATTCTCCTGGACTAAATGTGCATATAATGGCATGTGCTGGAAAATATGATGATTTACGACGATGACCAAGTTTTCACTAAACTTCCTAAATTAAAAGTTCTTAACAACCAGGATCAAGTAATAGTTAATCTACTTAATTCCTTTTTGCTGGTAAGGGCTGCCTTCTTGAAAAACAATGGAGGTTTTCTGGGGGTTTTCCATCATTTCCTAAACTACTTGATTGCTAGCCAAAGTGTCTTATTTAGCCACGCAGGACATGAGGCAAATATTGTGGGAAGTAGTCTAGTGAGACTTGCGTATTGTTTGTTTCAACCATCATTCTTTTAGTACATATCCTCCATTTATGGGCGGTCACAGGTGCAAGCTTGATTTGGATTAGTTTCCTAACTTGATTGGGTTCTCTACTGCAGAGTTTACATTTAACTGACTCCTGAGGATCTTTTCATATAATGAATGAAGTCATTCATCTCATCTCTTTCCCAAGTTTTATAAGTAAATCCCATATTTCTTCCTAATTTTGAAGAGTTGAATGAGAGTTTTGTTTATAGTTTAACATTTAATCATGGCCATTGTTAATGGACCCAACTTAAGGAAACAGAATTGTGCTGCATAAGGTCAGTCAAGGCTCCCAGTACAGTTATTATCAGTTTCACAACCTAGTTTTCCCCAAATAAAGACAGGACTGACATGAGAGACACAACAACTAGACAAATTATCTTGTACTGAACTGAGGTTATCCTTTGAAGAAGGATCATAAACTGATCACCTTGTGAAACCACAATTGTGGTCTCTGCTTCAGGGCTTCTGTTTAGATCTTTAGGAAGAAAACAATATTAAGAGCTCTAGGTTGCTTATGAATGTCTAGGAATTGAATCCAGTTTCTTAAAACATCTCTTTTCAAGTAAAAGTATATCATGGCAATTGTATTATTTCCAGAAGTCTTCTAAGAATATCTTATGGGATATGGCAGGTCATTTCAACAAAAGGTCAGTCTGTTATCACTAAGAAAAAATGAAGGAAGCAAACTTTTGTCCTGACAGAGAAAATCCACTTATGAGACTAGCTCAGGGACCCTGGTTTTCCTTCTCTCTTCTCACATCCATCTCCTTATGTTGCAGTTATCTTAGCATTTCTGTTTTGTGGACTCATGGATGTCCTCTGTGGGTGCACTAGTTCTTTTATCTTATGCCTCAAGTGTGAAATTCTTTTCACCCTTAGTTAAAGCAAGACACATTTCAGTGCTTTCAAAAGGATCTATTTCCCAGTAACAAAAGTGAAAGACATTAAGTACAAAGACAGAGGACTGAACTTGCCCCACCCAGAATCAACCTGACATCCTTGAGGTCTTGCTCCGTATTGGTTTGACTGGTCAAGTTGCCCTGGTTTCTTTTTCTGCATTCAGTCCTGTCTAGGATGGATGTAGAACAAGAAGCTCAGTCTTCCAGTCTAAAGTAGGTTTGTGTTGAAAATTCTGACAGGCTGGGTGAGATTTTCTGTCCCTTCAAGAAATGTCATCTTAGAATTCTATAAATTCAGGCTCCCAGGTCCTGGCTATATTGTCCTTGATTTCTTTCAAATATCCTTGTTTGAGAAGTCTTTTATATTATTCCTGCTTCTTATGATTGTGATTAGAACTAGTAGCAGAGTTAGCATTAATTGAGCAATTCCTGAGACCAAAGCATTGTCCTTACTGTTTTACACATGAGGGGATCTTTCTTTTAATCCCCATGGCAATTCCACCATTAGCCCCATTTATCTGAGTAGAAAATCAAGGCTAGCATAAGGAAAAATATCTTGCCCAAGTTTACAGAGTGCTTGGCTGTGCCTAGACTCAAACCCACAGCTGTTTGAGGGGTCCATGCCCCAGACCAATACTTCTTGTTTTTGAATCCAAAGGATTCCCCCTTTGAACTTCAGGTGATCTTTAATAGGCTTTTGCTTTTCTCCTGGGGGACTCTGAGGTTTCACTATGCTGAAGTTCTCCTCTTGCCTGGATATCTGCCCTGTTCTGTTTCTCTGAAATGAAAACCGACCACTGGTGATCTGTGGTGAAAGGATAGTCCCCAACTCGGGCCAAATTGGCCAAGTCCAATTCCACAGCCTTTGATCTTTGCTTTCTAGCTCTGGTCCGTACATTTCTCTTCCAGGGTGGTCAATTCCCAGCCCATAATCCTATCTATAAGATAAACACTAATAACACTGATTTAAGTAAACTGATTTAAACACTTACAGAAAATGATGCTAGAAAGATTCCCAGTAGATGCAAATGTATACGAGGCTAGTGTCATGCAATTTGGAAGCATATTCCTACCATCTTAGGGTTCTCAGCCTAAGACCTTTCCTCTGTATATACACACAGCCTTAAACAGACTCTCAAATTGAAACAAGGCAGCTGATGGACTCAATACTTTCTGGATCTTTTCCACATGGAGTCCAAGTGGAGAGCCAACCAAATCCTTACTAGCAGAGATGACACCAAGTTATTTCCCTGCTCAGCTGAGCACAGGGTAGAAGATAAAGTCAGCTTTCCTATTTAAGAAATGGAGTGGGTGAGGTAAGCAGCATGTTTGTTATCATCCAAACTGACTAAGTACTCGGAGAAATGTGCCAGGAATAATTAAATGAGAACCACAGGCACTGAAGTTCTCCACATCCTGATTGTCCATCACAGACACACACTTGATGCTGGTCCCAACCCAAGAAGAGCAGCATATTCAAAGGTGCAAGGATGTGTTGATGAGTATACTAAGAAGATCACATATTAGAAACACAAACTATTTTGATATAATTAATGGGGTTTAATTGGCTCATATAACCGAAAAGTCTAGGGAATAACATTGCTTCAGGCATCAGTGAATCCACGGCTTAAATGATGATCAAAAATTTCTTATTTTGAGCTTGCTTTTCTCTGTGAGAACTGTATTTTCTGTTAGGTTCTCTTAAATGAGAACTTCAAATCCTGTAGACCTATATTCTAGAACTGTAGTATCCCCAGTGTAAAGACAGATTTTTTTTTCCCTAATGCTTCCAATGGACATCCAGCAATAGCCAGACTTGGGTTGCTTGCCAGTCCTTGAACTGAAATGAAGGATATATGTGTTCTGAGTATCCAAACATAGTGCCCATGCTTAATCCTGGAACTGGCATAATTATTTCTTTTTTTTTTAAGATTTATTTATTTTTTTGCATATAAGCTGGGGTACAGGCCAGAGGTGTGGGACAGTGAGGGTGTTCACCAGAGACAGAGTGGGGAGCAGAACAGGCAGATTGATGGAAATACATTGCTGAGGGAAATAGCAGGAGAAGTCTGCTGCGCCATGTGGGAATCTCCCCTGTCAGTCGCTGAACTCCCGTCACTGCTGCCGACAGCTCCACAGTGCAGCCCTTAACCCTCTGCACCACCAGGGAGGCCCTGGCGTAATTAATTTCTACTAAGTAAGTTCCATGGACTAAGAATGGCAGAAGGGTAGTTTCAAGGAAAACCGAGATGACATTACAAACCGGAAGGACCACAGTGCATGAATAATAGAAATAAGACAACACTTACATTTGGAAGGCAAGGCGGATGGTCAAAGTCCAAATGAGAGAAAGTCGCCTGTATAGATTGACCAGGCTCTTCCTTGTTGCCTTTGGGTACTCTGTGCACTAGCTGAGAAGCGGTTGTGATTGGTACTCAGTACAGATGGTTACCGTAGTTTCAATTATTCAGCCCCAGTTTCCTGTCGAATCTGTGTATGACGTTATCTCTATAACAGTTTTATCGTGAACATCAAAAAGGATACCCATGGGATCAATGTCAGCACTTGTAACATGTTATAGTTGTCTCTTATATTCACATATTTGTAAACAGCTCCATGGCATATGATCTCCTTACGTGATGAAG
The DNA here is from genome assembly GCA_004024925.1 of Scalopus aquaticus. Lineage (NCBI taxonomy): Eukaryota > Metazoa > Chordata > Mammalia > Eulipotyphla > Talpidae > Scalopus > Scalopus aquaticus. The sequence goes on from PVIJ01000143.1 coordinate 344,767, forward strand.
TAGAGATGGTAAGAAACTCCAAGTGATCTGTGCAGAATCTCAGTTGAGAGTTACAATGGATGAGGATTTACTTCAAGAACAGTGCTGCTCAGGGAACCAGGCACCTTCATGAGCTCCTGACTTGTTTTCCCTCACAAACCTCCAAATGTGACCCAAGTGCATGCCTCGGCAGGGTGAGGAGCAGACTCGGGTCATCAAGAGAGTGTCAAAATATAAGTTGTTAAACATTAAAATGTGTCTTCTACACTGAATGGGGGTAAGAAGTAGATACTTGAAAAAACAAGCTATGTATTATTGGGGATTCTTTGCAAACATAGCCTATCTCATCTGGGTTCTATTCCAGACTTGTTCCTGGAAGGTTCATTTATTTGGGAGTCTCGTCTTAAAAAATTTTATTATTCAGGTAACATTGCTTTACTGTACTGTATATGATTTTATGATTTAGGGGAATAGGCATCTAGACAAGAATAGAAGATCTTGATTGAAGGGATCTACTAGGTGTGCACTGAAATAATATATGGATTATTATTTGCTAATAAATTTATAGTGTGAATCAGGTACTAACTGTTACTAGGCATCAACAGGTACAATCCTCACAACAAATTTGTGAGCTGGGTACAATTATCATCCCTGGTTTATAAGTAGCCAAACTGAGTTAGAGGGGAAGTAGTATAGCTGGGGTTACTCAGCTTGGAAATGATGAGGTGAGGGAACACTGTGTTGCTGACTTCTTTGCTGCCACAAGGTCGGGTGTTTTGTATGCAGCAGGCTTGAACTGAACCCCCAGTAGGACCATGGCTGTCAACTGGATTGTCCATATGAGAAGAACCTGTATAGACAACACTTACTTACTGGGCTATTTTGAAGAAGAATAAAGCAATGCTTTTAAGGTATTTAAGTGAGGGCCAGAAACATGGATGTTCTTAAGAAATGTGAAGTTAATACTGATTATCATAGTTTATGCAAGATTAAAACAAATATTTTCCAAGTGCAATTTCTACTCCTATGGGTCAATCTCCATAGACTCAGTGGCTCGTTGTTTTCCCGAGCCCTGTATTTCTCTTGGGGTCCCTCTTGGGCCTTCTTTGATGGATTGAATGTTCTTATTAAGCAGATGACTGGGCCAATATCCCTGTCTTTGCTGGCCTTACTTTTCTTGAGTGATTTCCTATTATAGGAAGGGAGTATCCCATAATAATGAAAAATTGACAGTAGCTATTGATTAAATTCTTTCTAGCCTCTTTTCCATGACTTTCCCCCATTAGTTAGATATGAACACCTCAGAGATAAATGTAAAAAGGTGAAGGGAGGTGAGCTGGTGTAGGGCTGACTTCAGTCTTTTTAAGAACAAAACATTTTGTTTTGTTAAACCCCTATCTTCCTAAAAGATTAAGGAAAGAGGAAAAAGTTTAGATTACCCAATTACTGGCAATAAATTATTTTCTTTTCTCAGGGACATATGAAAGCTTAGGATGGCAAATACCATCTGAGAAATGTTCTTTTTATTTTGGTGGCACAGCAACTCCAGAAAATAGGTTAATTGGTTCAGAGACTTGCTCTTACTGTTAATGGCATTTAGCTTGTGAAATTGAACAACTGCATCTCAAGACAGAATGTTCATAAAATCGATATTCTGGTTGCTAAGTGTGTGTTTTTAAGATATAGTTTGAATTAATTTATTCAAAGCCAGCTGGTGCTGTTCCCAATATATCCTCTAGGAGGAAACCTCAACCCATGTTGTGTCTAAAATAATCGGGTTTTTTCGTTCTCTTTCTATTCAACTTTCATATTGTATCTAAGTTAGTACTTTTGATATTTCTAAGTTTTTTTAAACATTTATGTAGAACACCACATAATTGCAGAAAAGATAATAGTCACATACCCTAGGGCCTACTGTACACTTATGTTAAAAGTACAGCTTTTATTGGCAACTAAAGTAATAACCTTTCTGTGTCAAATTGCTTTAAATTAAACTTAAAAAAAAAACCCACTGGCTGATACCCACACTTAGTAATTGTCAAACATTAGCATAATATGGAATACTAAAGCTGCCTAAATCTTAGGTTTAAAAATAATTATTTACTTAGACAAATTTTGTATGCAGTAGCATATTATTATAAATCCTTTTTCCCCCTTCTTCTAAAAAGGCAGGATCAATGTATATGTTAATGTTATACTTAGGCTTGACATGTAAGTGGAACTGTAACTTATGTTAGCCTCTGAGAAAGGGGTCTCATTTAATCTCCGCTCATCCATCCATCATAGACCACATACAAATGGGGTGAATCGACACTTTGGATGGCTTTGAGTATTGTTCCTTGTGTTGGATGACCTAACACGTGACCTCAGGGGGAAAAATGTACAAGTCTATTTTTGATTAGGCTGCAACATGGCCCAGCCTGCATAATTTCCAACCATTTCAAGGCACTTGGGAGATGAGGATCCTAAATGATTGTGTGTGTGAAGCCCTCAGGCATAGGTCACAGCCGCCTTTCACACTAATGCATTTGTATTTCCCGGATCTCTCTCGGCTCAACCATAGAGCTTTCAATTAAAACAAACCCACGATGACTTTAGGATGGTGGGATTCATTAGGTTTGCAAGGTCTGTCCAGCGATCGGGTAGAGGGCACATCTGTGAGTTAAAGCCAGGATGATTTTTGTCAACTTTTATGGCACATTACTAATTTGAAAGAGAACTTCAACATTAGGGATTGACTTCCTATTATTTACTGATTTCACAAAATCCGCACACAGTCACCTTGAGGAACAGCATTTTAAATGTGTTGATGATGCATCTTGAAAGAAAGCACTTCCAATATTGAAGAATGGTGCTGTGTATCAGCCTCGTGCACAAGTGGGCTTCAGGAGACTGCTATGTAGTGGAAAGGTCTGGCAATATCAACTGGGAACAACATGGAAATAGTTAGTGATGAAACCAAACGCTTGGAATAGATGGCAGAGCAGCCTTCATCACTACACTGTATTCTTCTAAAAGTCAGAGATAGCTCACTCTGAGATTCAGAGATAGCTATGACAATGCATGTGCAGGGTTATCAGGAGAGTAATAATCTCAATCATGTAGAGGAGATTAAATCTTCAGTTGGACTCCAGTTGCCTACAATTGGGGAACACTCACTGACTTTTACGTACTAGAAGAAGTGAGAAGATTAGAGTTTCAAAGATTATGCCCCTTTTGGAGTGACATTTAGGAATGTCCTGCCAACTGGATGTGCAGTTTGGTGTATACAGAAGAGCCCTGGGCAGCTGTGGCAGGAAGGAGTTGGGTCAGTGAATCCCATGCAGCCCACACGGCATGGTAGAGAGAGGGTGGGTGTATCTCTTTGGTTCTGTAGTTTAGAGATTCAAACTGAGACTCAGAAATACTTCTGCAGAGAGTGTTTGAAATGATGCCTGGAGCAAAACCATATTAGCCCATTCATTAAAAAAAAATCTGTTTTCTAAAACCAAAGCTATTTGATTTTTAATTGTGTGATTGAAGTTCTCAGTCAAAGCCCTTAGGTGCCTTTAGGGGATGTTTTGCAATCTCTAGCCTTCTGTAGTAAGTTTTTTATGTTTTATGTTGTGATATATGGAGAAACCACAAACCTGACCCCAGGGGCCCACTTTCCTGAGGCACTGCCTTTGACTTTGGAAGTCATGTAACCATGAGCCTGCAATCGAAACACACGATCTAAATTTCAAGTAATTTGTGGCCAGAACCTATGAGTGGTCCATCCTTGATCTCTCCCACATTTCCTCTTGTTTGAACTCTGTTGCTTTTCATCACCTAAATATCTACTGGTTATGACTGTTTCTCTCCACCTCTATTCTCACCTCTTTTGTTTAGGCCACCACCATCATCTCTTGCCTGAACTAACTTAATGGCTTCAGACATCTATCCTTGACTTCTTTCAGTCTGTCCTACTTTAGAATCTAGGATGACAATCTCAAAGTGCAAATAGGTTTATATGAATTTCTTATTCCCTTTCATCCTCACTAAACACCTTCAGTGGCATTCATTAAATGCTATTAAGATGAAGACAAAATTCCTTAATATGATCCACAGTACTCTGTATTGTCTGCTACCTCTCGTCTGTCTCCTGTCTTTAATGTATCAGCCTTACTTCTAATGGCCTTATTTTATCCTGTCTGCCTTAACCGCCTTCCTGGCACAGGGCTTTGACATTTCTTGCTCCCTAGCCTGCCTGTCTCTAATAAACTCTTACTCATCTTTCAAATTTCAGCTCAGGTATCTTTTATGCCATGACTGGATGACATCTCCTTCTATGGACTTTCTCAAGATCATATACCCTTTCTCTGTAGCACCAACACAGTATATATCTTGCCTTCTTTGTTTTAAGTATAGCATGCTGGTTAAGAAGTTGGTTTAACATCCAGCTCTGACAATCAATTATCAGCAACGGGATCCTGGAAAACCACACAATTTCTCTTGGCCTTAATTTTCCCATCTGTAAAATGTGGAAAATGATAGTTTCTAGGGGTTGTTGTAAAGCCTGAATGATAAAATATATAGTAAGTATTGAGAAAGCTCAGTGTCTGTCACATGATAATGACTATGTAATGTTAACTGTCATGTTATAATTATGTCTTTCTCCCCCACTAAACTTGAAGTTATGTGGGATCAGAGAAAGGAACTAATTTTACTTATCATTATATTCCAGTGCATAGCATTTATACATAAAAGATTATTACTTTAATAATAATAGAATGTTATTATCTATGGCTGTATAACAAATTACCAAAGCCATACAGACTTAATACAACACACTTTCATTATCTCCGTTTATGAGTGAGAAGTTCAGGGATGGCTTAGCTAGTTTTTCTGGCATAGGATTTCTCATAGGCTGAAGTCAAGGTGTTGACCAGGACTAGTTCCCATCTGAAAATTCTGCTGGTGAAGGATCTACTTCTAGTACACATGGTTATTGGTAGGATTTAGTTCCTTGTGGGCTGCTGAACTAAGAGCCTCCATTTCTTGGTAATCACTGAAGTAAGACAGACCACTCTAAGCTCCTTGTCATGTGGGCCTCTTCTTCGTGGCAGCTACCTCATCAAAGCCAACAAAAAATATGGTCTATTAACGAAACAAAAACTAAAGCTTTGACTAATAATGGATGAACTGTCCTATCACCTTTTGCTAAACATAAGTCAGAAGTACCATCTGTCCTCAAATGAAGGAGATTATACCAGGGTCTAAATACCAGGAGATGGGGGCCATCTTAGAAACTACTAAGGTGCTCTTACTGTTCTTGAGCTCCTCGTGCTGGTCATGAGGTCACAGGATGCATATATAGAAAAGTATTTACTAAACATTGTTCTGCGTGATCCCAAGTATTGAGAGTAATAGGGCTAATTATTCATAGCACTTGTCCCCACACTTTCACACGGATCACCTGTTAACATTTCAGAACATTATTTGGGAAAGGCTAGCCTGCCAAAGGAATGTACAATGCCACCTCAAAAACTGGTATAACTGGTAAAAGGGAAGTGTGAAAAGCATACCTCTGATACATAAATGTGGGATGAGTGAATGAATTTGGAGTCACCACAAAATGGCCAGAATTATTGGTTCAAATAGGGAAATAAAAAAGTCAGGATTAGGAGAGATGTGAGACATTGGTTCTAGACCTTGAGTCTTATGTCCCCATGGAAACTAGCCAACCTTATTCCAAATGTGTACTTTTTCCTGAAAGGAGTCTAGGTAGGGGAGCGTGGATGAGTTAGTATAAACTATTACCTGCTTCTAGGAGAACTACTCAGACTTCTTTAATTATCATTATAAAGAGCATAGTTTATATTTTTTCTGAATTTTATGACTTGATTGCTGCCTTCCGGTCTAAACACTGTCTTCCTCCTCCTAGACCCCAAATTAAGATATTTTTGTATTGACAGACATTAGGAACTAAAACTGAAGTCACTTATTCTAAAGTGTTCAGAATTATTGTGGCAAATTGAAACTCTAAATACAATTTGTGTCATTAACCTCTCAGGGATTATATTTTTGACGGTCTCCTATGTGACATATATCTGGCCACATATTCATTGTATGAACCAGTGCTTAAAATGCATAATCCTCAAAGGTTACTAGCAACTGCTTAAAAGACCCCATATTCATCTCAAAACCCAGAACTGGGAGATAAGGTTTAAGGGAAGGCTGAATGGGACAGTGGAATAAACAAACCATTTCATAGTTCTTAAAATAAAGTACTTATGGAGCGCATTTTTATCTATAAAGCTTGAGAAATGAATTTATTAATCCTCACAACATCCTCTGTATTATTATCACCACATAATAAATATGGAGTAAGGGGTTGAAAGGTTAAATTGGTTCTCTCCAAACCCCAACCCCCACAGGGAACTTAGTATTAATTTTGAATTAAAATGGAGTTGCCTGTGTTCTCCAGCCTTAAGTTTGTGTCTATTTGCAAAAATTTCCCATTTGTTGATTTATTGGAATGTAAGATTCTTGCAGTCAATTTTGAGATTAGAATACAGGTAACGTCAGCCTCTTGTCCAAGCCTTCTTGGAAAATGAGTGTTTGTGTGTCATTTCTTTAATGGTCTGAATCACTGCAAGTGAAATTGGTCTCACTCCCTCCTCCCTCTCCCAGCTCCTCCGTCACCCTGCTCCATTCTCCTTCCTGCGAATCTAAGTGAGTTCCCTTTTTTATTTTTAAAATGTTGAAGTGTTCTGAACATATAAAAATGTGCAAAGAATAATATAATAGACTATGATATCTCTACCGCCCTGCTTTAGAAATAAAATATTAGCAGAAACTCCAGGGGTCTGTCCCTACCAAGTAAAACACCCTTAAGTGTGGTCCCGACCATTCCATTTCCACATTTCTTTACGTTTTACTACATACAGATGCGTACCCAAGTAATATTGGTGATGATGTTGCAAGTTTTAAATCTTTTATGATGGGCATGATGAGGTTTCTAGCTTTCTACACCTTGCTTTTTTTCTTTTCTGTTCTGTCTTATATTTAGAGGATTCACTCTTGGTATGTGTGACTCTAGCTCATTGTCCATGAAATTTAATATTTCACTCTATGAAGAAGTTATGCCATACTTTTCTGGGGTTCTTTCTTATTTATAGATATTTACCTTATTTATATACTTTTCAAATATAAATATAATTATTCTTAATATTGTTATACACATATTTATACATATGAATCATTTCTAAGGTATAATAAAAAGACAGGAATGGGCTGGATCGAAAGTTATTGATATCTTAAACTTTTTTGATTATTGCCAAATTTTTCTGTAATGTGACTATTTTTCTAAAGTGACCAATATACTCTTGAATCGTGTATGACAATTTTGGTTCCTATACATTTGCAAGTCAGATTTTTGTATCTGAGGGGTTGAAATAGTTTGTTGTGCTGTAATTTTTAATTACTAAACATGATAAAACAAATTAATATGTCAAACTAAACACATTTAAAATGTTTATGTGGTAATTGAGGCTTTGTGTTCTGGAGATTGGCTGCCTATAATTTTTTCATTTTTTAACTGGACTGTCTTTTTATTGATTTATAAGTGTTCTTTATGTAGCCCAAATCCCAATTATTTGTCAAAACTATATTTTGCTAATATTTCTCATATCTTCAAGCTTGTTCTTTTGCCTTGATATTGAAATCTAAAATTCTTAGTATGGCAAATACTGGCAGGGGTATTTGGCCTTAATTTCTCTTATGGTCTCGTTTAATAAGTTTTTCCATCACCAATTAATTTCTGGGAAATAAATCTCACCCTTTCACATATTACTTACATTGTTCCTTCTGCTTGGAGTGCACTTACATGTTCTTTGCCTGGAGAACATTTATTGCTTTTCCACAATCCTGTTTTTCAGAAAGGTCTTGCTATCCCTCCATTCCTTGTGCTCCCTCTCTGCAGGTGCTTAGCTCCCTGTGCAGACTTGGCACGACTTGCAGCTCTCCTTCCAGAATCAACGGTCTTGAAAAAAAAAAAAAAGTGTCTTGTGGATTTTACTGCATCCATGTTTGGTTCTGGTGAAGTCTTCCGTAATGACCTACCAGGAGTGGGTGGTGATATGGCTTTTTGGAGAAAAAAATATATAGTCACATCTCAGCTACAGAATCTAGGTCTGATAGAAATATTCTGATGAACTTAATCTTGGGAGTATTTCCACTGAATTCTCCCTTATCATAGTCTTTTGAATCTATAGCACTTTATTCTAATTTTTAAAGGTAGCTATCCATATGAGAGGGAATGGCCCCAAAAGAAATATTTGGAAGTTTAAGAAAAAAAAAAAAACCTGTCTGCCACCTGTCCCCATTATTTCCCAAGTGTCTATTCCAAATAGAGCTCATGAAAGAACTCAGTTTCCTGCCCAGTGTGAACCTCGATCTGAGACACATGTCAGTTCACTCTGTTCTGTTGCATGAATGACCAGGACATGTGCAAGAATATCTATTATTTTAAAGCTGGGATTTCACCCAACTGAGGGAGGGGGAAGAAACCCAACACACCAAACTGCGTATTATTTACACATTTCAATATTTAATTTCCTGTCTTCATTACACACATTTTAGTATGCAGATTATTTGCCCAACATAATTTATCAGTTCCTTGTAAGATATTATTCTCCTCAGGGTACATATTGTTCATATTTAGAAATTCTTATTAATCTCAAGAATCACATTGTTTATCCAACAAAATTATTACAGCTTTGATGAAGCTTTTAAAGTGTAACATGTAAATCACTATTTTCTCACTTTCATAAGCAGCTGAATTTTTGATCTGGTGGATTATTATGGTTTAGAAGATATTTAGTCTTAGGGAAAATGCACAAGATGGTGCAGTAATGTGTAGATGAAGCTATTTAATTAGAACTGCTGTTAATGACAAATTGCCATCATTGTAGTTACCCTTCCTCCAAATTGCCTTTCTTATATAGATAAATGAGTAGTGCTACCCAATGTTGTTATAAATAAGATGAGACTAATATTTAAAGCTATAAATGTTACAATAACAATGAGAAAGTAAATAAACATTTAAATATTTGTGATCACTTATTTCCTAAATTACATATTGATCATTTTACTTGGGGAAATATTAGGAACATTCTTTAATGAAAAAAGAACTTATAAAAATCTTAAAAGAAGATTATAGGGTAAGATAAAATAAACATGTCATTTGGTTTTTAAATGTCTAAGAAAAAATGTTACTTCCTTGTTTGAGTTTTATGTTTTCATGTGAGACTATAAGCATTATCCACACAACATACTCACATATTAATAATACCGTACATCTGAGGAATCTTTTATCTCCCCAAGCATTTTTAATTTCGCTATTGCATTTTGTCCTTCTAGTATCCCTGGTTTGATAGAATTCCTCTTTTGACGCATGAAGAAACGGACCAGAAAAGGTTATGTGGTTTGAATTAAGCTGAAAAATCAATCAATAATGAAACCAAAATTGTAATTTCTTCACTTCATACACAATACCTTCCTGCAAACGTAGGCAAAATGTAGAAAGTGAGAAAGTTGAATGGTGCTCACAAGTTATGAGGATTTATAATACAAGTTATAAAGATTTGGCCAGGTTCCAGTCCTAGAACATTAGAAATAAATTATCAATTCCCTAATTACATCTACTGGTTTTTCACTTTGACATGTTTTCAACATTTTCTATGTGTAATATATTTCAGCCTTTCTTGTAGTATTAAGTACAGTGTGCATTCAATTAAAGTGAAATGCTTGCCATTTTCAGGTATTTAGTGATTCCATCTTTATCTTACTTGAATTAAGCTTGTGAGAGCTACCATATTTATTACTACAATCAACATTGCATTCTAAAATATCTTTTCATCAGCTGATGTAAAAAACCCTTTAGTCTGGCATCCAAGTTCTGTCAGTGTTACTGTAAAATGTAAATGTACTGTTGTGGGTTCTATGGAATTTGAGGACTACATGTATTCATTTTTCTAGACCACCTTTGAATTTTTATGGGATTCGGTTTGCAGATAAGAGGAAGACCACCCGAGGAACATCTCAACTTCAGGTCTCTTCCTCATTCCCAGATTCTTTTTTCCTTCTTGAGCAGGGGCTTGTACCAGGTGAGGTGGTCAAAAAGGAGAAATCCTTCTCTGTTCCTGTATGAATTGCTCCAAGTTCAAGTTCAATGAATTTTGAAATCTCTTCCTCATTCAAAGGACTACCTCTTGTTCCCGAACTACTACATGCTTGCTAACTGGGTCTCTGGAGTCATCAGGAGAAAATGAAAAATAGAATGATAATTAATAGGTGCATTTCGCTTTTTGTTAGGTTCTGATTTGCAACTGTTTATTCTCATGTGTATTTGGAAACCTGGTAGAGGAAAGGAGAAGAGATGAAGCTCACAGAAAAGCTTCCCAGTTTGCATATTGTTATCTTCATGCATGGACTCATCCCATGTCAAACGATTTCCTGCCATATAAGCAGGAACCAAACATCTAAAAAATTATGGGTTTTGTGCTCTTATCTTTGAAGATTTATTTTTTATTTATTTACCCATGCAAGAACTGGGTGTAGGCTAGAGGTGTAGGGGGTGAAAGGATTCACCACCGACAGAGTAGGGAGCAGAACAGGCAGATCTACTGAAATACACTGCTAAGGGGAGCAGTGAGTGAAACAGGAGAGGTCTGTTGGGCTATTTAGGTTAGCTCCCTGGCCAGGAATCAAACTCATGTTACAGTGGCTGAGGATAGCTTCATAGTGCTGAGACTTAACCCCTTGTGCCACTAGGGAGTCTCTGTGCTCTTATCTTTAATTTGGTTCTAAACTCACTCTTCGAATCTCTGTTATGTGGGTCTCTCTGTTGATAGAGATTGTGGATAAATAAAAGCTCCTCTGACAGTTAATTTGGAAAATTATTGACAAAAAGCCATTCTTCTATTTCAGAAGTTGCAAACTGAAATGGATAGTGAAACAGGAAACATAAATGAGTAAAGCAAGCTGAGGGTGGCAGTAATGAGTGGTATGGACCTTAAGAAACTGGCATTGCTCCATCTAAAATCATGGTCAGTGTCTCTACTCAGCTTCAGCACAATGGTATCCTGCTGGAATACTGATCCACAGTGATCTGAGCCTCTGATATTTTCCACCAGAAACCATAAATCTTAATTTTTATGTGAGATCTCTTGATTTAACAAATTAAAACACATCAAGCTCGATAAATACCATGTAATCCAAACACAATATACCCTGTTGCAACTGTTTATTCTCATGTGTATTTGGAAACCTGGTAGAGAAAAGGAGAAGAGATGAGGCTCACAGAAAAGCTTCCCAGTTTGCATATTGTTATCTTCATGCATGGACTCATCCCATGTCAAACAATTTCCTGCCATATAAGCATGGCAGAGCAAAGGTTATTACTCCAATGTGTGCAAAATAAATACATTTTCATGGAGAAAATATCTGTGGCTTTTATGACATTCTCAAAATTTTGTTGCCCTAAAAACGTGTGAATCTCTTCTTGTACATCCTTTATTAGTTGTTATCTGGTTTCTGCTTAAATTCCCCTTGGGACAGGGAACTTACTACTGAGTAAGATAGCCACTCCAGTTGTAGACAGTTCTAAAGATAGGAAACTTCTTAATAGCAAAAGTTCTTACTCAGCCTCTTTGTTATTGACAGCTGTAAAAAGCATCTAATCTCTAACAAGGAAAATGCACTTGAAAGAAGTGGTCATAGAAATTAAGAGGTTGTTATACTTTCCTGTAGCTATCATCCATTTTTACAAAAGATGAACATTATTAAATTGTGATAGTTACTAATGGAATTTCTAATTCCTTTACAATTAAGGTCATTGAATCTTTATGTCCTGACCTTCAGACTGAGACTATTTGCATGAAAATAAAGATTCTAAGTTTCATCCTCTGCTACTGATTCATTTAAGCTTCCTCCTCCCCCCACTTTCCTATCATAGATTTCTAGAAATGGAGAATTGGAAATGATTTAAGTATTGTGGTAGAACAGAAAACTCAAGGCCTCAGAGTCAGAAAATCTTGGAGCGGTTGTTCTGCTATGTATTAAATAAGTGATGTTAAATTGGAAGTATTGGTTCCTCCTTTGGATGTGAGAGTCTTATAAAGTCCTTACAGGTTATATGCAAAACAAATGTGGTAGATAGTATATCACAGTAACCTGCAGAAACTGGTTTTCTTTGTTATGATACCAAAAACTAGGTATTTAACTTCTACAAGGCTCACCATTTCATATCTGTCCAATAGCACCAATACATCCTGCTAACAAGGATAGTTTAACTATTACATGAAATTATGCATGAAACAGGTTTGCATGGTATCTGACATACAGTCAGGGCTCAATTATTATTGCTTATACTGGTCAATTTTGAGATCGTTACTGACTTTAAAAGGCCCTAATCTGTAGTATCTTGGTGTGCTGAACATGAATATAACCCAGAACATTTTTTATTAGCGCTTGTTTTGAAGATATTTCATATAAGTCATTTTATATGTTTCACCATGGAAATTTATCCAGTAGAACTGCAACAACATCCTAAATCAGCCTAGAATGATGTAATATTGCATCACATTGCATAATACCATCATGCACACATCATCCAGAGTAGATTGCATCATTTTCTGATGCAATGCAATACTACTGCCAGGCAACTGCTGAAGTAAGCTGACGTCAGCAGTGCACTATAGAAAGCCCTATCCAAAAGGTTGATCATTGAAAAATTTCAGATTTTGTGCGAGACAGTTTAAGCTACTGTTCCATAGAACTGTTATTATTTTATCCATCTAGGCACAATACAGAAGAGTCGTGCCTCGAAAGTACGTTAATAGAGTGGACAATTTCTGCTCTATTTGTGGGGAAGTGACATTTGCCAACCAGAAGAAAAGTATCACTTATCAAGTTAAGAAGGCTTATCATCTTTCCTTTGGATGCAAGGTTGGTGATCCAGACAAGCATTGGGCCCCACAGATATGCTGTGCTACATGGACAACACAGCTTTCACAGTGGTTCAATGGCAAAAGACCATCAATGCCATCTGCAGTCCCCATGGTGTGGAGAGAGCCAAGCAACCACATAAAAGACTGTTACTTCTGCTTGGTTCCTCCTCTTTCCAGCGGAATAATGAAGCAAAAGAAGTCGAGACCAGTCTACCCAAACATTCTGTCTGCATTGACACCAGTTCCGCATGGTGAGGGACTTCCTATTCCAGAACCTGCAGCAGAAGATTCTCTTGATTCATCTGATGAGGACAAGGGTGAGCTGACCTGTTCTTCTCCTGTTCCATCAGCAGTGATCAGATTTTCACTCTGGTGCATCATTAACTACACACAGACTAACACGGGAAGAACTAAATGACCTGTTTCATGATTTGGACTTATCCGAGAACAAGGCACAATTGCTAGGATCAAGACTCCAACAATGGAATCTTCTAGAAGAAGATGTCACAATTACATTATTTTGAGAGCTCCACCAGAAGTTGGAACCTTTCTTCAGAAAGGAAAGTACTCTGGTATCCTGTTCTGAGATTGAGGGCTTCATGAATGCCTTAGGAATCACTCATGACCCACAAGAATGGAAACTATTTCTAGACTTTTTGAAACTGAGTCTTAAGGCTGTGTTTTTGCACAATGGAAACTGTCTTCCATGTATTCCAGTAGTGCATGCTGTCCACGTGAAAGAGACATAAGATAACTTAAAGCAGCTGCTGAATTCCATTGAGTATAACAAGTACAGCTGGCACGTCTGTGGTGATTTGAAACTTGTTGCCCTTTTAATGGGACTGCAGCAGTGATATGCAAAATACATGTTTCTTATGTGAGTGGGATAGCCGAGCAATTGAATTGCATTACTTGCGGAAGGAATGAACTTGCAGACCAAATGTAACAGTTGGAGAGAAGAATATCCAGCACCCAACTCAGGTCGAGACTCACAAAATCCTGCTACCATCCTTTCACATCAAACTAGATTTGATGAAGAATTCCATGAAAGCCATGGACCGGACCTTGCCAGCTTTCTGAGATCTGCATGAAAAATTTCCTCAACTCAGTGAAGCAAAGATTAAAGAGGGAGTTTTTGTAGGTACTCAGATTCGAGAGCTCTTCAAAGATTACCGGTTCAACAACTTGCTGCAGGGTGATGCTAAACAAGCATGGACTGCTTTTCTTCTAGTGTCGACAAACTTTCTTGGGAATGTTAGGGCAGAAAACTACAAGGAACTAGTAGAAGACATGCTGATGCAGTATCAGAAACTTGGCTGCAATATGTCTCTAAAGATCCACTTCCTTCATTTCCATCTAGATTTCCTCCCTGATAAATGTGGTATGGTTAGTTATGAACATGGTGAATGTTTTCAAGATATCACATTAATAGAACAAAGATACCAGGGAAAATGGTCCACTACAGTGCTGGATGACTACTGCTGGACACTCCTCAGAGATGCTCCTGAACAACTGGACAAGAGACAAGTGAAAAAATCTAAGAAGTAGTCTATGACTTGATTTTTTACAGGTATTAACCGTAGGCCTATTACTATTGACATGCATTTTGTGATGTAAACATCAATTTATTGCAGATTACAAAAAAACTAGAGCCAAAAATAGAATTTGACTGTCATATTTGTGTTGTGCACATACAAGTTGATAAGAAATGACTAATTTTATTTCAGTAACATGACTTTTGTAAAAATTTGTTTATCAGTGTTTTGATGATGCTGGTAGAAAAAAAAGAACTGGGTAAAAGACAAAGTTTGAAACTATCGTGATCACCTAGACCCTTAATTTTCAACATGGAGAAGAAGATCTGAGCAACCCCTTTCAAAAGAGCTGTGCCAAGATGTACCTGGAAGCATGAGGGAATGCAAAGAATGTCAATCATACTACGTGGCAAGGAACTTAAATTGTATTTTTAACTCTTCAAAATAAAGATAGGTTATTTGTTAATGCCAAATTATGAATTTTTGAATAAATGAAAGATTTCATAGATATGTTGCTTTGGTTGCTGCCCATTCAAGATGTGTGCCAAGATTTGGGTGCCTCCTTTCATCTGTGGAAGGGTGCAAAGTTTGAGACTCCCTGCTTTCCAGGTTCCTGTTTCTCAGAGGTGGTCCTACTGGGGATAGTCTGGCAGTTTTACAGCACTGTTTCCTGCAATGTGAATAGCTGGGTAGCAGAGATCCTTTCTGATGCATGTTCTTGTTTGCCCAAACCACACTGTGAGTATTTCAAGTAAGAATTATGTTTAGATTCAGGGAGAGAGTAGCAGGACACAAAGAATTGACGATGGAGAAGGAAATAAAACTATATCTGCTCAGATAGTAACTCAAGCACCTTTCAAAATTTGCTATTAGTTATAGAATTTTATTCAGGGAGAGATTCCTGATAGAATTAATGAAAATACAATCCCAATTAGAAAGATAAAGTGAAATTATAAGAAAGTAGTCTTTTCATTGACAAATCACTTTGCTTTCTCATTGTTACCAAAAAAAAACTATTGATTTTGTACTTTGCAAAAAACAAAGGGGAAATAATAGCGATTGTTTTTGTCCATTAGCTTGCCTTTCTTTGTTTGGGGGTACACTGTGGCAGAATAACTGTCTGTGTTTCAGAAATATTGAACAGGGAGCTGGAGGTACAGTTTATACATCAGTACTTTTCTAGTGAGTACACAGAGTAGTTTCATTTGGGAATTGAATATTTGAGGGCTGGGGGGACCACTCCCCCCTGAAAGTGCAAAGACCCTGAAGTGTTACTGCTCCCTCCATTTCAGTCTTTGAGTGGCATGTCGAGATCTTTCCAACACGAGGTGCATAATGTATTGTGCAGGCTGACTCCCATGTGGAAGAGAGCACAAAACTTCCTTATGCATGAGGCATTTTTAGCAAATTGGACCCCATTTCAATCTTGATGAAACTTGATGACATTTCCAACTTGCAAGTGCACAAAATGAAAAAGCAAATTTTTAGCTATTTATGTGTCAGAACATCAAAAGCTCAAAAGCCATAATTAAGGGTGTCAGCATGGCGGGGAGACCATATTTCCACTCTTCTCTGGGGTCTTCTGGGTCTCTCCTCAGAGGTTAAAGAGAAACTCCTCTTCCCCTTGAAGATTTGAATCAAACAATTTGGATTGCATGAGCCCCACCTGGGAAACGGCCTCTTCCTTCCAACCCTGTCATGTTGATATTTAGTGTTTTTCATTCCTTTCATGACAAGAGAAATTTTAACAACCATATAGTTGGTGCTCCATATTCCTTAACAGTTTCCCCTTACTGCTTTTAGAATATTGAAGGCAAGATGAAGAAACAATTCCTTTTTATCTTGTGTTTATGTTACATGCAATTAATTTCTTCACTTTAAATTCTTCACAATATACTGAACAAGCTTTTATGATATGATCATTTAATAAATATATGGACATAATATATTTGGTCATAAACCTATATCCAAATAAATGGAAATAAATGGACAATAAATAAATTAATTAAATAATTTTTAATGTCCATTTAAACATTTATGTTAGTGCTTCTAGGTTCTGTTGTGTATATTTTTAAAATGCAGGTCTGATTCAATAGGTCTGGAAGGTACTCTGAGATTCTGCATTTCTAACAAGTAACCAGGTCAAACTGTGTGGAGGTCTCTGGCTCATAATTGAAGTGCAAGGATTTACTTTTCTTTCCAAGATGCTTCCTAAGAGACATGTCTTAAAATTTGGCTGTGGTCATAGTGCTTATCAACAGGTGTGCTTGTCTAGAATACCCATGTTTTGATTAACATAGTCTTTGAATTTTATAACAGAAATATTATTAAAACTAATCCCTAGTACTGTTGCTGCCTGTTAATGATTCACAAAAGTCCTTGCTTAATAAGAGTCATTTTCTGAAGAGTTCACATTGAATTGCAAATGCTACTTCCAACTTGAATGATATCCACACACACATACTCCGAGACAGGGATAGAGCTGTTTCTATAAATGTTGGACACCCATTATGTGCAAGGCATTGTCTGGAAGGCTATGGGCAAGTATGATGTTGAATAAGGCACATGGAAGTTTAAACTCCAGTTGGGGGAGGGGTGGGGTAGAGAAGGCACACCACATACACATGAAAACTGGGGTAAATGGAGATGATTCAGAATGATATAAGAAAAAACTCTAAATGTTAATTGGTTCCAAAGGAAAGAGAGAAAGCTCATCTGATGGCAACATCTGAGAAAGTCTTTATAGAAAAGGGAGCATTTGAACTAGATCTTCAACTGTTAAAACTGGGTATGTACAATTTGAGACAGTGGGGTGTGAACTGAGGTAAAAAAATGAGGGAAGGGGAGTTTGAGAAAATATAGGAAAAGTAGTTCATGTCTCTTACATTGGGAATAGTTTTCAGTTTGACTGATTTGCATATTTCATGCAGGGGCATGGTTGACAAAACCCTGGTAAGGAGAGTTGTGATTACAACCAGAATGACCTCCAGAGAAAAAGGAAGATGTTTGGGTTTATATTAGTAGGCACTGGGGAGAGCTTTCAGAATTTCCTTAGTCTTTTTCATTTGAATTATCTGTGTTTGTATTTCAGTTGAAATTTTAATTCTTCCCAAGTTTCTTTTGATACTCTAAAAAAGAGATTACAAGAAGCAAATAGATTTGTTGTAGGAATTAACAAGGTGTAGAGGGTGGGGAGGAGGAGTCTATGTACTCTCTGAAGAGGTAACTGTCTCATAAATTGCAGTGAAGAGATAATCGAGAGATGTGGTTAATTTTAATTAGGAAGGATTGGAATTCATGTTTCTTAAATTGTAGGAATCCTGCAATATATTAGGTGAGATGGAAAAGGTAAAACTGATACATCTTCCTAGACCATCATTTTCATTCAGTTATACTTTCAGTCTACAGCATATAATTTATAGCCTTTTAAAATATGTGAGAAACAATTATATTTATCTTTAATTTATACAGTAATTAACAGTAGTCTAAAATCAGTCAGAGATACCATTTTAGATTTAAATGTGTTTTCCTCTGTTCTTTAAACTTTAAAAAATATCAATGCTGTTTGTGTTAGACTGTTTAAATTAAGAGTGGTTTCTCATTAAAAAATAAATATAGACATACATAAAGAAAAAAAAACAGAAGTCCCTTACTCTGATAATCAGATATATGGGATAGCAGGCTATCCCATATCAAGGTACATGACTTTAAAAGGAGCAAGGCACCTTGGAGGTAGCCCACTAGAATTGCAGATATAGGAATAAGGAAATTAATCTTTTGAGTGATGAATGTGAATAGCCACATTCATAGAAGTTACCATAAAGGCTATAATTTGGACACATCCAGTATCAATCTTGGCACGGTTTATCATGTCAGTGTTCTCAATTCTTTTTATTTTTAACCATCATCTACCCAGGGAGTCATTTTTAGACATGTTTTCTTTTTTTTTTCCCTCCCCCCAGACATGTTGTCTTAATTGTTACTTCTCCCCTGCTATAAATTCATACATACTGTATGTCACAGATATCCATATATCACTGATGTACTATTTATCTGTTGATAGACTGTGGGGCTTTGGAAGACCACAGTGAATATAACATCTAAGATTTAAAAAGCTTGTAAGAACCAATTTTTGCTCCCTTGGGAATGATCTTCATTGGTGACACATGATCTAGACTATTTCAGATTTTCTTTCTCGTGGGTTACAATCTTGTCCTCCTATCTGTGTAGCAATTCTAAACTGTATCATCTGGAGCACCTTCTACTGACTGATACACCAGTCTACCTGTATCAACAAACCAAATTGTTGTATTGATTAATTGACCCTTTTGTCACTTCCCTACACTGGAATCCTAACTATTCATAGGGTTCTCCGGGCAGATAGTCATTACCTTTGAAGTCACGGTTGGATGGAAACTGCTTCCACCCCAGTTACAATTAATCCTTGAATTCTGCATACTAAAGAGGGCAAACGGGTGCTTTAAGTGACACTCCAACTCTATCAACTCATTTACAAGTGGCACAGGGATGATGTGCAGAAGAGTTTGATCTCTAATGCCTACACTTTCCCTAGAACCCAGTCTCTAACTTGTAGAAGTATATGGTTCTTTCCTACACCAAAGTTCACAATTTCCCTATGAGACACTTATCAAAATCATCTCCATATTATAGATGAAAAATTCACAAAGGCAATAAGTGCTAGTTTCAGCCCTTGATCTTGTGGGTCTCTGATTTCAAGCTTGTGTGGATTTTTAGTACTTACCACATAATGAACAGAGATAATGAAGGTGTTTTCTGACATCGCATCAGAAAACATGGGTAGGCTAGATTAAAGAAAAAAATATAAAACAATGCTTTAACCAATGTTACCTCAATGATACAAAAAAAAAAATCAAGCATAGATCAGTTAACAAGAAAGGGAAATATTCATATTTCAAGGATTTATAAATAGAGGAAATCATATTCTGAGTTGTTAGTTGGCTAACAGACATGTATAATCTTTAAAATAAGATGCTAAATTCTTAAAATTGATGTGAGAACTTAAGACACAGACAAGATCACCTAATAGACTAAATAAAAACTATAACATGGAGTAGTTCCCACAACAAATAATTCACAGAAATCCTATAGTAAAAGATAACTTCGGCTGCAGATGTGTTCCCAATTAAAAAAAAAATACAAGTAAAATGAGGAAGTGATACATTATTAGGGAGAATCAGTCAATTCTATAAACATGAGGATTGACACTGAAAGGAACTTAAAGTTATAAAAAGTAACACATTCATAGTTTTAAGTTGAATAGAAACTTCATGAAAGGGCAGAGATGGTATGAATAAAAGGGCAGGTAATTTTGATTTAAAGTCAAGACTTCTAGAAATGAAGAATAAGGTCATAAAATTTAACTTCATTTTGTAATCAAACATCAGAGCAGACATGTCAGAGAGAGAAAAGAGGTGGGGTGGGGGGGAAGAGAGAGAGAGAGGGAAAGAGCGAGAGAGAGAGGAATATCTAAGGAAATAATGCCAATTTCTGTACAGAAAGGTAAAGAATTGGAAAATAAGACAGAGGCACTAAAAGACACTGAATATGGAATGAGGAAGTCCAAAAAATTTCTAAATTACCTTCTAAGAAAAGACTATATTGAATGGGAGATATATTATATTATGTTGGATATTCTTAAGTTTTTTTTATTCTTTTTTATTGAAGTAACAGGTTACATCATTGTATTTCAGAAGTGTAAGATTTTAAAGTATAAATGAAAGATATAAATCTTCAAATTCAAGAGTTAATTTGAATACCATTCAGGGAAAATAAAAACAAATTGATCCCTAGAACTATATATAAAAAAAGTATACAATAGCAAAGATAAAATGAAAATCTTCAAAACAGCTAGAAAAAAAATTTCACTAAGAGGAACATTCTCATTAGTAGTAAGACAAATATCTACAAAGTGCCAGGAAAAAATTTTTAGCAATCTGTAACTATGTATCCAACTAATCTAACTATTCAGAAGCAAAGGTGAAAACATATAGCATATTTCCTTCATACAACTTTTCTATAAATAATCATCAAAGGATGAGTTTTAGGAAGAGGGAAATTAAAGCCCAGGAAGAGAAGAGTTATACCTCTTGATGGTGAACCAAGATGTTGGAAATCATATTAGTGAATGTGAAATAATATTGGTGTGGGGGATATGATAGAGGGTGAAAAATAGGCCAGAGTTACAATATTCCAACAGGGTAAACATGAATGAACAGTAGAAGTGTTTATCTAAAATTTAAATTTGTTTCATACTTTAAGAAAACATGGCAAAATGCAGGTTTTTAATTTCTTTCATTGGGGGACATAGCAAAGACATGATAGTTTTCTATTTGCAAAATAAAATGGCAGAAATTAAATCCAAATATTTTAATAACCACAATTAATATAAATGAATAAAACTGCCAGTTGTTGGTCAGATACTTATATTATTTTAAAGAAGTCCAGTTATATGTTCTTCCAAAAGACAGACCTTACATATAAAGATTCTTGCTGGTGCAGTGCACTTGGTTTCTTTTTAATCAATTGAGAGCCTTAAAATGAAGTCACTTATACTCTTTTTTCATGATAGATGCCAAAACTCATACACATTCAGGAGTATTGAATGCTTTCTATGAACAAGAAATAATAGCAATTAAGTATGACTGGATCTAGATCTATTCCATGTATTTCAATACTTTATAGCACTGTTGATCTGTGTTTGCCCCAGGATTATTTTTCACAGATGGCTGAGGATAAAGCATATGAAAGAACATATATATCTCCTTTTATAGCAAAATGGACACATATTACAACATATGATATAGTTTTAATTATGAAGTTTTATCATGCCCTAATTAATAATAAAATAGAAATGTAATTAGCTGTGATAATGCTATAACATAAATCTCTTGTTTTCTGTATATCAATTTTTTTTAAAAGATTCATTTATTTATGCATACAAGCTGGGGTATAGGCCAGAGGTGTGGGGTGGTGAGAGGAGTCACCAGAGACAGAGTGAGGAGCAGATCAGGCAGATCTACTGAAATACACTGCTGAGTGGAGCAGCGGGTGAATCAGGAGAGGTCTGCTGCACCATGTGGGAATCTCCCTGCCAGTATCGAACTCGTGCTGCAGCTGTGGACAGCTTCACAGTGCTGCGCTTAACCTGTTGCACCAGCAGGGAGGCCCCCTACATCAATTTTTTTCATGTTATTAGACTTGATATTTTGGTCACGCGCATAGTTCTTAAAAGTCAGGGTAAATAATGGTACAGGTTATATTCATAGAAGTGCACAAAAACCAAATTCACAATTACATAAAATCAATTTATTTATGGAGGCAAAATGAATATCTGTCCTCCCCCCCCCCATTCATTTATTGATGCTTTAACCCCTATATGATAGTATCTGCAGAGGTATGTTTTGGAGGTAATTCTGTTTAGGTGAAATCATGGGAACGGAACCTCCATATTGTGTTAATGTTCTAATAAGAAAGGGAAGGAAGAGAGGTGGTTATGTGCAAATCAGGAAAAGACCTTCACCAGAAACCAAATCTGTAGGCATCTTGATCTTGGACTTCATAGCGTCAGAATTGTGAGAAATAATGTATGTTGTTTAAGTCACACAGTCTATGGTGTTTTTTGTTGTAACTGCTGGAACTTACTGAGACAAACAAGACTCCTTAATGAGTTTGGAATTGACAAATGGATCAAACTGGAAATGCCTATTCATTCATGTCAATTTTATGCTGACTAGGGGAGAATGTCAGAAGGGGGATAAGACCTTGAGTAGCCTGGGAACCACATTGGCCTAAGTCTTTGGTGTGTGCTAGTCTACTTGTGTGTGTTCACAATGAGAATACTTAAAACTAAATCTTACATTATGTTGGGCATTGCATTGACTATATTACCAGGTGTTTCTTGCCTTGATAGGCCCTGGAGAAGTATTAACAAAACATCTAAATGTTGAAATTTTAGTTAAATATTTCTTTGACCCCTCACATAGAAAATATTGAGCAATTTTCTTACACCAACTCAACCTCTTTGTAAATAGAGTAAAATGTAAGGAAAAAAAGGGAGGAAGAAAGAGAAGTAGTCTTACATAAGTCCCTTATGCAAACAGACATTAAACACATAAATTAAAGACATTTTTAGTAACTTCTATTTATAGCATTTATTAAGACATTCACATAAACTAAAACAGGTAGAGGCCATTTAGTTTCACAAAGAGTGCTTATATTTTAGTGCTCCTTCAGGTCTATTTAGTCCATCCTCATTCATATCTTTAGGTCACAGTGTGAAATCAGAGAAAAAGAATTTTTGAGAAATCAGGACATTCAGAAAAGATTTTTAAGAAACCATATTTGATAGAGGAATATGGATGCTTTCATAATGGGTATGGTATGGTAACATACATTTGAAGAGGTGCAAACCTAAATCCCTAAATCACACAGTGCTGTAAAAAAAGTTACTTTAATAAGAAATGATGTAAATAAAAAAAATAAGAAACACTACTGGGCACACTAACAGGAAAAAGAAAAAGGCAAAGAGATTAACCATGAAATCCATGTGAAAATCCACTCTGATTCAAGTGTGATATGGGATTCAAGCCATCATTATATATAAATATATTAATTATTCAAGTGGACATTTAGAAAAAATCAAGTATTACAGTTCTATTTAAGAAATAGCTTCCTTCAGAACATTCCTTTTTTAGCATTGGCAGGTAGCACTTTATTTTTATGTTTTTGCTGATCATTTTTATAGTCACTAACAATAATCTTCGTCAAAGGAATTTTTGTGTCAATATTTCCCTGGAGACAGAACAATAAAGAACAGGACCATAGAAATGATACAGAAAATTATGAAATCAAATATATGATGCTGGATTTGAAGGGGATGAAATTTTATATCAGATCATAATTTCTGTTGGCTCAGGTAAACTTTGACAAGTTTGCAAAAGATGCCTTATTACTTCTGATTATTCATTATAATAATTCACTATCCATGAACTCACATTCATTAAGGGCTTAATGTATGCCAGTGTCTGAGGACTTTAGATACGTTTGTTGCAGTTATCTCCAGTATCAAAAAGGAAAAAGAAAATAAACAAGTTTGGAAATGTTAAATTTAAGCTTTCTGGTAAATGATTAGGCTAGAATTTGAATACAAACCTCTTGGGCCCTTAAGACCTGATATAATCACTATGATGACTCTGCCTTTATTTCCTCAATATAGAACTTTTCCAAAAGGGTTCTAAGATAAAAGTTACTATTTCAAAGATTATCAATAATTTCAAGAAAAGATTATTTCTTCAATAGGCATGCATTAATGTAAATTACTTACTAAAAGTATATTAAGTATGTAAATTAAATTAAGTAGTAAAGGTTCAAGATCCATATCTTGTCTGGAGAGTTAGTGCTGGAGATGCTGATTAAGGAAAATGTAGATTCCATCCCTATTGTTTTATTATGAAAATCTTGCCCATTGTAATGAGCTCGAAGCACCTTATAAAATGGAATGAATGAAATTAGTAAACAGAAGCAGCAATAAGAGATTTCTTATTCAAGCAGGAACAGTATCCCCGGACACTGGAATTAATTCACTTAACCTTATCCAAATCTCATTTCCCACTGAAGTGGATAAACCAGTGCTTTCCTTAAGCAAGTTTTGAAACAAACAACAAAAAGATCTGTCAAATTACAAAATAATATCTAGCAGAAACCACTAAATTTGACATGTGACTTCAAATTTCCCACAGCACTTTCAGCTCAAATAAGTCGGCTGGGGTTTGTGAGATAAGTTGGTGATATTAAAGTTGAGATGCCTTTGCTATTGATCATGAACTCATCCTATAAATCTTGTGAAAGTTTAGAATATGTTCTAAAATTCTGAATGCAATGTCTTCTTGTGAGGGTTTTGTACAAATCTAATCACTTAGTTAAATTTGTGACACCCTTTCAATTTTAAGGCAGGAAGACTAACAAAAGAGACTAAATTCATGGCAGGAGAAAAGAGAGTGAGAAGATAGATTATAAAGAATCTAACATTTGTCTGGGCACTGATATTGGAAATTATTGCAAAGGTAGTATAGAAAAGACTATATAAATTAATGAGTTGTTTTCGTGTGTTCTAAGAAAGGCAACTCTTTTGTGAAGAAAATTATCTGCATTGCCCCTTTTTCATTTTATCACATTTGATTTGATTTGATTTGAAATATTTTCTGGGATTCTATAGTTTTGATGTATTATATGCACTTTCCAATAAGTGATCTATTTATTTACATAAAAAGCAAGATTTGCTAATGCAGAAGCAACATGAAAGACTTTTTCCTACCAATTTTCTAATGAAAACCAATGACAGTTTTTTTATTTGATTCTAAATTTCATTTACTTAAAATGAAAAATGTATTCTTAAAACTAAATAAAAAAAATATCATATTATCAGTATTTCTGGCAGCAAGTCAATGAATACTTATTCTGAATAGATCCCTCTGAATGGCCACTCTATAACTACCGTGTTTTGTCAGAAAAGTATATTAAAAAGTAGAAACAGCATCATGAATGAAGGAAGGGGTAGAAACAAAGTATAAAATATGTAATCTTTAAAAAGGACCTTATCACTGAGAATCTTAGTGAAACTTTAAATGGGAGAGTCACACAATCCCAAAGCTTCCCCATTTCCTATTCAATGAATAATTTACTTTTCAGATGAGATTTGCTAACATTATTGCAGAATAACAGTAATTGAAAATTATTAAAGCTCTATCTCTATTGCATTTTAAAACCCGGGCATTTGGTGTTTGACCAGGTCTGCCTCATCATTAAGAGTTTTGAGGGAAAGCAAAATTTCTGTCTCCCAAAGAATAAAGAGCAAAAACCTTAATTGCTTTCTTGTTTCCCACAAAGATGCTAATATGATGAACTGAATGTCAGGAATAATAAGACAGAATGATGGTGTACACCCTGCAAAGAGAAAATAAAACATCTTTTTATGTAAACTGTCACCAGAACCTCAAGGAAACTCTTTGCTCTTTCCCTGCCCTGATTTTGAACTGCTTCATTAAAAGTAATTTTGTTTTTCAGAAGGATAACACCCACATTATTCTATAAAAATAATTTTAAGAGAAATCTTCAATTAAGAGGTTATTGTTGTTTGAAGGATTTTTCCATAGTTGGTTGGTAGCTGAAAATGTGATCTTCCCAGTTTGAATGGAAATATGACATTCATAATGGTTTAAAATAGATAAGTGTCTTGTCTGTTTGAAATGCCAATGAACTGGTATTATTTATCAGATCCTTTGAAAATGTTGGAATTTTCAGAAGACAGAATTTTCAAAAAGGAGAGAAATATATCATCAATTCTTCCTGC
The DNA here is from genome assembly GCA_004024925.1 of Scalopus aquaticus. Taxonomy (NCBI): domain Eukaryota; kingdom Metazoa; phylum Chordata; class Mammalia; order Eulipotyphla; family Talpidae; genus Scalopus; species Scalopus aquaticus. Next base: position 370,644 of record PVIJ01000143.1, read on the forward strand.
ATCCAACTGATTGAAAAGTTAAATCAGAGAGACTGGTAAGTCCCCTCTTCAGTGCAGTATTTTGGCTTTTGAGAATTGAAAATAAACAAGAGATCATGAACTTAAGCTACATGACCTCCCCTTCCCCCAGAACACACACACACACACACACACACACACACACACACACACACACACACACACACATGCACCTTTCCTTTTATTTGTCTAGGGAAAAAAATCCTGTAAAACTCATCGCACTGGCAACCAACCCCTTCCTTACCAAGTATTTGTCCTGATCTAAATTTAGATATTTGCTTGGTCCATAGTCAAAATTTTTAAATACAGACTGCATGTAAATTACATGAAGGGAACTCAAATTCTTAATAAGAAAAGCCTTCCTAGCAATCTATTTACTACTACAAATAAATTTGTATTTGCCCTTCAGATAATTTCTTCTCTATGGACACAGGAAAATGCACTTGTCAATTCAGGCCTTAAAAATCACTTTGCAACTGAGACAAGGGACTTGAATGACCACATAGTTTCCCAGTTGTTAGCTCGTCTTTATGCCCACTTCCAAGTACACTATAGATAGATTTCTGTTGACCTAAAATAGCCCTTAGAATCCTTTTATTCCCCTTTCACACTGTGTGCTGAGAAATACTCATCTCCAGAAATAGTCATCATAAAAGTGTTCCAGGTCAAATAACACTGTGGAACTCTAAATATTGAATTATATTTGTGATGAAAAGGCTATATAAGCATATGAAAGACTCTGAGAAGCTGTGCATTCTGTTTTATAGAACAGATGCCCTTTCCACATTGTTCATTGCAGTGCTTCCTAAGCTTTCTTAATAATACAATGTCCCCCGCCTTTTTTGGGGGGTTTCATCTAACACCTGCTTATTTCTTGGTACTAATGTTCGGAGGAAGCTACTTCGGTAAACAATTCTCCATTTAAACAGCACTTTGGAGGTAGATACTTCCCTGTTTTACAGATAAATAAACTGAGGCTCAGGTATATTGAATAAGCTGCCCTAGGTCAAAAGCCCCAAGTCTGAAGCTCTGTTTTATAATGGGTACTGTGACCTGAAAATCCAAAGAGGCATATTTCTTTGAATATATTTCTGGCTTTGTTTAACATTTATCAGTGCATTTTTTAAAATTGTGCTCTCTTTAATAGACTTCTTTTTTCCTTATGGTCATGCCACTTGGATTTTGTAAGCAAACTACTTTTATTACATGTAATTTACTTGCTTAGAAAAATTATTGAATTCCATGCAATAAATACTCAAGACTTAGTCCAGTAGCACACAGGAAACATCATTTTATAATCAGTATGTGAAGGCATGGAATCAGGAAAGGCATGAATTACCTTACAGATGGGAATGATATTCAGAAAAATAACATGAGTCAATAGAGCAACATGAAATGAAATCTGTTTGCCTGAAATGACCTTGTTTAAGCTAATTTCAAAAATATTTTAAAGATTCAATTTTATATGTAATATTAAAATGAATTATACATTTAGATACATTAAAAGATTCTCCTCATTGTGAGGAAAAATGTTGTATATATGTGTACCTTTACTCTTGGGATACATAGACGTATTTTTATGGATAGAAAGCTTGCACAGGGAAAGACATATATATTTGGCTATAACTGATAAAAACAACCTTGTATCTGAATTGTTAAAATATCCATTTTAGTGATTTTAAATTTAATATAGTTTTCGTTTCCTTTAATAAATGGCCAGTGGACAGATTTATTATTATTATTATTTTTAATTTCCTGCATCAGATCTAGGTCTTTGATAAATACCACAGACAACCCCAGAACTGTAGGATGGGCTTGACAGTTCTTCAATAAAGGGCTGTGTGGTTTTTTGTCAGTGTCTTCCTTCCAGTGACAGCTGCTTTGTTCTTTTCTAGTCAGATTTTCTAGTTAACACATCAAAAGTGTATCTGTGTACACGAAGTATGAAGAAAACAGTTCAAAGAGGTAAGAGATTCACTTTTAACTCTTCGCTACATTTCCCCCACACTCCTTACAAAAGACATCTCATATGGAAGCTTTGGAACAAGGTGAGAAGTTCACGATGGAATCCAGGGATGTATGGCATTTAGGAATTCAGGTTTTAAAAGTCAAGTTGGTCAGGCAATGTGCTGAGAGACTCCCAAGCAGTAAGTGCTAATCTGGGGTGAGGCATTTGCATTTTTCCAAGACAAGCAGGCTCAAGGGCTGGACACAGTTTTTCCTGTTCGATTTATTGTCAAAGTCTTTTTTTTGGCATATTTTGATGGCAGTAGTTGCCTGCTTTATGCACACAACTTGGATCTGTTGCATGTACCTGTGCCAGCTGGGATTTCTGCATACACATGAGAGTTGAAGTTAGTCATGTTTCTCAGCTTAAGCAAACATCCTGGGTCTGGGGGAGAGGGAGACAACACAATCTTTTCAACAAAGGTGGCTAATCTAGATTGGTATACGCGTATTCAAACCCCCAGACAGTAAGTAACCTCTGGCACTTTGTCCCCTCTTGTAACATCCTAGTGTTGTCTGGGGAGCAAAAGGTCACTAAAGCACAGATTAGATAGGAGGCAGCCCCCTTTCTCCTCTGAACTGTCATGCCTCATCTAAGACCCAAGTAGGGAAATGTCTAGAAAGAACCCTTTCCACCTTCAGTGAGTCAGATTGAAATAAGCCAGCTCTGGATTGTGCCCTATGTCTATTTTTATTGCTCCGGGTGACATCAAACCAATAAACATTTATTTTAAAGAAATATTTCAATTTGATCCTTTAAAAAGCATCTGAGTAGTCATCATGAGAAAAATAACTTTGTTGGACTTTCTTAGGCTTGCTTTACAGTTGAGTGTGATTTTTAAATATGTTATACATCAGTACCAAGGAGCTCTGGCTGTCTGAAGTCCAGGCCACGCAAAATCCATGCAGGACAAAGACAAAATAGCCCTGCATTTTCCAAGTGTTTCTGGTCTTGTGCTCCTGGTACTGCGCTGGGCGGGAAGGAGGCAGGGCGGTGACAGAAAGGGGACATGGAGGTAGGCTGCCTGAGGTGGCTCAGTCAGGCGGCTTGCCCTTTCTAAGCTTCAGCTCTCTTGTATGAAGTGAGAAGTCTAATGATCTCATGTTCTCAGTAGTGTTGTGGGGAGAAGAGGGTGATTTTGCAGATAGAATCCTAGGCACAGTCTAGATCCATAAATCTCATACAAGCCTCAAAGATCATGTTATTTGTCAGGGGCTCCACAGACCTAAGATTTCATAAGTACTGTTGTGTTCCAGAAGTGTATACTATTAGAGTGCTGTTCCATGGGACATTTACTTTAAAATCAAGAAGAGGTAAACAATCTCAGCCATAGAGGATTTTATTTTCACCAGGATTCTGTGCTGTCTACAGTCTTAGGAATGTGATGGTACTTCTAAACTTTACCTCTTCCCCATTAACTTTCAATTATTAAAGAATAGAAATGACACAGATAGGCTTAACTAGCAAAGATAAGATCATAGTACAAACTCTTAAAACACAGTAATAATTTAAATTAACATTAAATGTAAATAGAAAAAAAAGTAAGAAAACCTGCCTTATCTTTTATTCAAGGTAAAAAATCCTGGCAATAGGATATTTTTATCTTTTCAAGCATTTATTCTTTAATTTGTTTTTCTCCTTATAAGTCATGGTTTTAGAATAGATAACTTTAAGAGATTATGTTTTTAGGTCTCAAAAGTAGGATTATTTTGCAAAATAAATACATTTCTCATATTTGAACATTTATTCTATATTAGATATCACTCTAACAGTTTTTAATATATTAACATATGAACCACATAAATAATCTACGAGAGCAATAATATTATTCTTCATCTTTTATGAAACTATTTTGTGAGACATCCAGCAAATGGTAGATGTTGACTTTCACCATCTTTATCTGATACAGAATTTATCTAAAAGGAACACATAGATCAATATACAGAGGCAACCTTAAAAAAATGTTCATAGCATGTTTTATAACTGAGAAAGATAATGGAGACAAGTTAAATAACAACAAAGAATAGTTAACATTTTATGTACACACAGACATCCATAATTATGGGGACCACAAACACATTACAAGTGATAGAGTAGTAAATTGTCACATCAGGAAATAAAAATTATTTTAAATTGTATGAAACTTACAAATCTTTTGTGGATGATACCTTTTGTATTTTAAAAATTGTGTCTTTTTTATTGAGATCTTTTTTATCTTATTTCACAGTTTTATTGAGATAAACTGTGCACAGTTTAGGGGTTCATAAACCATACCTACCATGCAAACACACATAATCCCCTACCACAATCCACTAGCCCTCTCTCCTCTTCTTTCCCCACACCATACTGTCCATTTCTGGTAGCCTCAAGCCTGTAATCAGATTTAAAGGGTTTGTTTGATTTAGTTTTATCTGTTCCTTTGTTTTGTTTCTTTACATTTCAGATATAAGTGAAATCATCCAGTATTTGTCTTTCTATTTTTGACTTATTTCACTTAGCATAATCCCCTCAATTTCCATCCATGTTGTCACAAATGGCAAGAGTTCATATATATATATGTATATATATCCACATATATATGGATATATGTGGATATGGATATATGTGGATATATGTGTATATACATATATATCCACACATATATACATATATAGCCAAGTAGTATGTCATTGTGTACACGTACCACATCTTTTTAAACTACTCATGTGACTATATCCCTGATGAACATAGACACAAAATTCCTCAACAAAATCTTAGCAAACTGAATTCAATAATGTGTTAAAAGGATTATGCATCATGGCCAAGTGGGATTTATTCCAGGGACACAAGGATGATTCAACATACACAAATCAAACAGTGTGATGTATCACATCAACAAAAGGAATGAAAAAAATATATATGACCATATATTAGATGCAGAGAAGGCATTTGACAAGATCCAACATCCATTTGTGATAAAATCTCAAGAAATGGGGCTAGATGGAAGATACTTGAACATAAAGTTCATATATGACAAACCCACAGCTAACATCATTTTCACCCATTGGTTAAAAACTGAAAACTTCCTCTTAAGATCAGAGTACAAAACAAGGAGTGTACTTTTACCGCTAGTTAGCATAGCATTGGAATTCCTAGCTATAGCAACTCGGTAAGGAGAATATATAAAAGAAATCTAAATACAAAAAAGTAAAATTATTCCTATTTTCAGATGATATGATAATATCCATTGAACCCCCCCAAAACTTCACTATTCACTATTAGAATTAATAAATCAGAACAATAAAGTGGCAAGCTACAAATCAATATGCAAAATTGCTTGCATTTCTACATGCAAACTATGAACTAAAAGAAAAATAAAAAAAAAATCTCATTTACAATTATACTAAAAAGAATTAAATATTTAAGAATAAACCTAACAAAGGAGGTGAGAAACCTGTAAATGAAAACTATAAAACATTAAAAGAAAAAAGAAGAAACAAAGCCATGGAAAGATATACCTTGCTCATGAATTGTAACTATTAAAATTGTTAGGATGGGACCTCCCTGGTGGTGCAGCGCTTAAGCGCTGCGCTGTGGTGCTTTCGGCAGCAGTGACCAGAGTTCGACGCCCAGCTGGGGAGATTCCCACATGGCGCAGCAGACCTCTCCTGCCTCGCCCACTGCTCCCCTCAGCAGTGCATTTCCGTCCATCTGCCTGTTCTGCTCCCCACTCTGTCTCTGGTGAACCCTCTCGCCACCCCACACCTCTGGCCTGTACCCAAGCTTGTATGCATAAAAAAAAAAAAATTGTTAGGATGGCCATCTTCCCCAAAGCAATATACAGATTCAGTGCTATCCCCATCAAAGTTTCAATGGCACTCTTGAAATAAATTGAGCAAAAAATAAATGTATTAAAAAGTTACATTGTAACTTGGGACTGTACTGCAGTTTGTGAGTCCTCTGCCAAATCTTCCTTATTCTTCCCCAATGTTTTTTCCAGTATTTATCTCAGTTAATTTATTTCAGCATTTATCTCAGATCTCTGGGACATCACAAATGATGTTTTGAGTTGTGAGGAATCCTCTCTTTTTGAAGACTCATTAGTCTTCAAAATTACCTAGGATATTTAAAAATAATTCCTAGCATATACTCCATAACTTCTCGATCAATGCTTAATGCCTGGGAATAACCTAGAGAGTGTGTTAGAGCACAGATTCCTGACTACTCCTCTAGGATTTCTGTTTAGTTTGGTCTGGGGCCTAAGACTCTGCATTTCTAAGTCCCTTGATGATACTGACAATGCTGGACTAGGGGATGTGCATTGGGAACCACTATGCTAGATCTTACTTTTCTGGGAAACTTTAGTTTTTAAGGCACCTGCAGGTGACTCTCATGATCAGCCAGGCTTGGGAACCAGTGTTTTGGTGAGAGTTCCATGGCATATTAACTGCTCACATATATGTCTGTTGAAGACCTGAGCCTGTCAAAGACCCGAGCCAGAATATTAAAAGCCTCTAAAGTGTGTCCAAGTTTGTGGGGAAAAGCAGATCTCATCTTAGAGATCTGTGTGTGTCTGTGTTGGTGAGGAGTGGGAAGGGAAAGAGCGAAACAGAAAAGTTATAGCAGAAAGGTTAAAGGTTCAGGTGCTTTGAAATACACTGGGGATTCTCTTTCCAAATATTTTGAGAAGTAAAAATGAAATGGAGTCATCATCTGTGCAGATGAAATGAGCACACAGCACAGAACCTGGTATAGTGGAAGGCAGGGCATTGGAGGATAGGGCTTGGGGATGCCCAGGAGTTTGAGTCTAGGTCTAGCTTCATCACCAAGCCACTAAATGCCATGTCTTTGATTTCTTGAACTTTTCCTCATCTCTTGGATATATCACTATGATTATTTGATTGTGTCTCCCCAGCCTGTATCTTGTCTTATTGACCATTCTATCTCTAGCGTGTAGAAAAGAGTTTAGCTTGTTGAATGAATGAGTGAGTGAGTGAGTGAATGAGTGAGTGAATGAAGTTAATTTTTCAATTCTTTATCTGAGTACTTGGCACAGAGTAGGTATTCTATAAATACATGCTGGATGAACTAATGAATAAATCTGCAAACTAGAGGTATAACATAGTTTTTCACTATTTTTGAAAGAAATATATATTTTTGAAAAGCTCACTGAGTAAGGTAGGTGCTGTGGGATCTCACATATAAAAATGTCCTAGTCTTCAAATGTTAGTGAGAACATTTTAATTTGACATGTAAGCATTCCTTCATGATAGGGCTGTTAAAACACTGAACCTGCCAGATTTGAGAGTCCATTTCTCTATCAAATTTTCCTAAAAGCAAGTATAGTAGACATATTGTTAAGTGCATTTTACTATAAGAAATTATCTATCAAAAAGAAGTTTTATACAATTTTTTTGAATTTTAAAATACTTGAAAAATCTCTCTCAATGTCATTTGGATTCTGTGCTTAATATAGCAAGATCAATTGTGAAATGATCAAAGTTCGAAAATTACAATTTTAATTAAGAACAATTTGATAAAATAGATGATTGGATCCAGAAGAAGTGGTACATATACACAATGGAATACTATTCAGCATGGAAAGAAGATAAACACATGCAATTTGCAGCGACATGGATGGAATTAGAGGGGATCATACTCAGTAAAATAAGCCAGAAAGAAAGAGAAAAATATCGAATGGTTTCACTTATAACAGGACTATAGGGAGGCCGGGTGGGAGAGAGACAATCAGTGGGGGGGGGGG
>PVIJ01000144.1:0-141072 GCA_004024925.1 Scalopus aquaticus
ATCCCTGACTGCTGGCCATTTATTTGGCTTTTATTTCTATGTCTGAACTCTTACTCACGTAAGAAGCTCATGTAAGAAGTAAAAACACTTGAAACGATGTTTGTTTGTGTGATTCATACCTTTCGGTGTCATTTTTTTAGCAAGAGGAATGCGTGTTTATTGTAGACATTCTAGAAAATAAAAATGAGCAGCAGAAGAAACTAATCCTCACTGTAATCCTAGCCCCAGTGTCTAGTGGGTGCATGGAGAGTGGGATGTGTAGATGCTGGTATCTTCCTTCTGGAGAACTGGGGCTGCGTATACTAGCTCCGTCCTATAAAGCTGATGCGTGTGAAGTGGCATTTGCTTCCAGAAAGATCTGTGTTACACCCTGCCCGGCCAAAGTATCTCACGCCTGAAATAAGGTTGTCTAGTTCATGACGAAGAGACTGTCCTAACCACGGTCCAGTCTCCTCCCAGACAATGAGCTCCCTTCCCCACTCCAACTTCCAGAACATTTTTATCCTCAAACTGACCTTCTCTCAGACTCCCTTTAGTGGCCTCCCTAGGGGTCTTAGTGGTTCCCACTTTTTGGTTTGTATGGATTGTTTTACCCACATCATTTGTTTTTTCTTGTGAAAAACAAACTAGTACAGGCGATGATTTCCCTTTCTGTCTTTTCTTAGCTCCCAATTTTTATTCATGTGACCTTAGCACTGAAATTCTATTTTCTTAATGGAATTCAAGCTGAAATTTAATAATGTTCCATTTTAATCTTGTTTTTTTTCTCTTCCCTCCCACCCTTTTCACTTGTCTTTTAGATAAAGAAATTAAAATCTTTCACTGGAGATGTTTCCAAGCTGTCCCTGGCAGACTCCTTTCTGCACAGCTTAATTCAGGTGCCAAAGTAAGGATCCCGATCTTTGTTCTTTGCAGAGTGAAGTTTTTTAACTTAATGACATTGAGAGCTACAGTCTTACTTTTTATCTTTCAGCTACTCACTTCGGATTGAAGCCATGGTGCTAAAGAAGGAATTTTTACCTTCTTGTTCGGCTCTGTACGCAGATATAACAATCCTGAGAACTGCTACGAAAGGTGAATACATAACGCTTCAATTACTTTGTTCTCGTGTCTTTTGGTGGCAGTTTACGCTTCAGCATGATTTGTTGCGGTTAGAGATGTAAAGTCCCATTTCTGATCCACCCTGAAAAGAGAAATGAGAGGTGGCTGTGGCAGGCATTGAAGTTTATTTCTATTTACTTTTCCCTCTGGTTAACAAATTACTTAATTGACCAATCAACCCAATCAATTAGCATATCACCCTCCACTAAAGGTAAGTTTCTTTCATTCCAAGCTTTGGAGTAAAAACCTTGCTCGTTGTAGCTGGTTCTCAGTCCTCTCTTAAGTTAGCTTTGTGCGTGGATGTGGTGCGTGCTGTGTATTGTGTCTGTGGTATCTGTGCGTATACGTGTGTGTAGCGTCTGAATGTGTGACGCATTGTGTGTGCATGCACTGTGTAGTGTCTGTGTTTGGTGTCTAGTGTCTCTGTGTGTGGTGTGTATGTGGTGGCTCATGCGCAAAGCCCTGGCCCCTGGGCCTGCCCCTCTCTCCATCCCCGGGCCAGCCTCTGGGGGGTTGAGGACCCACTTCCCTAGAAGCAGACCCCCTGAGTGCTGACCCGCCCAGGGACCCCCATGTGGTTCCCCTGCTGTTTCTGCTTCGTGGGGCGCCTTCTCTCCACTGCTGTCCCCAGACTTAACATCTGCCAGGCTGTCTGGTGAAGAAGGCCAAGCTGTTCGATTCCATTTCATTGAACAACTTGCTAAATGCTGCCCAGCTTGGAAAGACTCCTCAGAGTCACTTTCCTGCCCAGACGGGGCAGGAGCTTTGCTTGGTGTGGTGGCTCTGGGAGCGCAGGTGGATGCTGGGATTGCCTCTCCTCGCTGGCACTCCCTGACGTCCCTTTCCGTCGTTCTTCAGCTCCAGCCTGAGGTCCTCACGGTCATTTTCTGGATTTCTAGTTAACTGTTGTGAAGACTTGTGCAATCCTGTTGTTTTCCTCTTTAGTTGCTCTGGCCTGTACTGAGATAAAGTTGTTCTCTTCAGTCCATCGTATTTTCTTCATTTTAGAGAGGAGACTAGGAATTCAGGAAGAGTCTTTCAGTAGAGAGGTCTTTTTTTAAAACTTCTTCCAATCTCTACTGCAGCAACTTAGGAAGGAGGACCAGTTCTGTCCCAACAGAGATGGAAGAATATGTTTTCATATTGAGTGATGAGAATATGTGGGCCTGGTTGGAAGCGTTTCTTATCTGGCTGCCCTTCAAAAACTGGGCTTCTTAGATAACACAATGTAGGCAGCGATCCAAGTGTAATTTCTTTAAAGTAATACCAGACTTATGGAGGATATTGAAAACATATCGACATTTTATTGCCTCTTTATTCTGTCATTTTAATAATCAGACCCTTTTGGCATTTCAAAATCATTAGAAATTTTCAATATTGTTTCTTTGCATAGGTGTGTGTACAAAAGAATGCTCTGTTTAAAGAGCTACCTTCCCAATACATTACAGTATAAGTTCCTTTGTAGGCCTTTAAGTCAAACCAAATGAAATGGTGGTTTTGAATAAAATGGAAAGAATCTCTGGGTGCCTGAGCCCTAGGGCGGGCGCTTTGCACCTTATTTACATGCTCTTGCAGCCTGCCTGCTTCTGTTTGATCTCCCCATTGCCCATGGGCTGAGCAAAATGTTTTCGTCTTCCATAAATACAGTCTCAAAGGCGAGTGGATACAAAGGGGTAATAAATAACTGCTGAGGAGCAAACTCATTCCTGTATCCTCATGTCTTGCTTGTGTTGACTATCCCCCATATGTGGTTCCCAGTTAGACACTGGGGGTCTGGGGCAGCGATTGTCAGCAGCGTCAGATAGAACGCAGCGCGCGGGGCTCGACTTGGGCTTTTCCTGCCTTTGCTTAGAGCTCAGGGTCAGAGCTTGCAAGTGGTATTGTCTCTTATTCAGTTAAGCCGGCGGCTTCTCTGAGGTTCTGTGGTGTGTTCCTCTTGACAGAACTGATGTCTTGTGAAGAGCTACATTCAATATTACACTTGGTGCTACAGGCAGGGAATATCATGAATGCAGTAAGTAGAGCTCCAAAAAAATTTCAAATGTTGATTATCCAACTTCACGTGTCTGTCTAAAGGTATATGTCTATTTTTTTTCTTTTGATTTGTCTTCTTCAGGGAGGGTACGCTGGCAATGCAGTAGGATTTAAACTGTCTTCTTTGCTCAAATTGGCAGACACAAAAGCAAACAAACCTGGGATGAATCTTCTACACTTTGTGGCACAGGTAGGTAAATGATTAATGCAGAGATTAATGTGTCCCCCCCGGGCGGGGAGGTCTTTCTGAGGTGTGAGGTGTGCGCCTGGGTTGGGCAAGGGCGAGACGGTTCTCTTGGCCAGTTCCTGACTTGAGCTGCTCCTCGGGTGATAGGATTGGAGGGAAGCGGAGGCAGGGGGTGGAGAGGGCCAGAGGGTGGTGAAGCCGATGATGAAGAATTCAAATCCTAACACTGAGCATTTGGATTCCATGCTTTAAATACGGGGACTCAATCCAAGTTTGTGCCCAGGGTAATGGCAGGATTAACTTTGCTTTGTTTTTAGGAGTGTAAGGTGATGTGGAGAATGGGCTGAGTTGGAGAGAACTGGAAATAGAAGTTCCTCTTGGGGAGAAATGGGTTCAGATGTGGACTGAGCGTCTAAGAGAACAATGGCCGCATGGGTGGAGAGGAGAGGCCGGGGTGAGGTGTCGAGACATTTCTGATGGTCGCTTGACTGGCTTTGACCAGTTGTGTGCAGAGGGGGGGGACCAGCGTGATGCTCAGGGTCACTGCCAGTTTTTCCGTGCGTTGCGGGCTTGGCTACCTGACCACTAGCTTGGGGCTTGGGGCTGAGCCCTGCCCAGCACCGCCCCCATGAGCTGGGTCTGCGGGAGCCATAATAGACGCTTAAAGTGAAAAATCAGCCAAGGATATGTCATCTCTTGGCTGTTAAACAATCTCAGTGACGAAGTGTGCTGCTGTGTTTTCCTCCATGGAATCTCCTGGTGTGAAAGCAGTTACGTAGCGTGTGAGCCTTTCAGAGGACAGAGGGGAGATGCTGATTGGCCCCTTCTTAAATGAGATACTTTAACCTTGAAGCCCTCCATTGCTTTTCTTTGTATTTTACATTTTCATGGCAGTGACATTGACTTATAGTGCAGGGCTGAAGGGTGCTTGGTATCCATCAGCGTCGGGCTCGCTTCCAGCCCGATTCCATCCTTCACCACGCAGTCCGCTTTTCATTTAACCTCACGTACCTGCCCTCGTTCCCCCTTCTCTCCTGGTAACCACTAATTTAAGACCCTCGATTTCTTCATCTAATGATGGGACTGCTGGTATTTACCTCAAAAGCAAGTCATTGAGTGGGTTGAAGGAGATGTTCCATCAGGTGCTTGTTCGGCTGATAGTGAGCTCCATGTTCGGCTGATAGTGAGCTCCTTAGAAATAATACACCCCGTTACTACTGTGTTCTTCGGTAGACGGGGGCACACAGGCCTCAGTACTCATTTCAAAGTTTCTTTTCAGGGCATTAAAACAGTAAATGCCCTCTTCACCGCGTGGCTTGCAGGTGGCCTCCTGGGAGTTCCTTTTTGGTCTTTGTCTCTGTGTACTTGGACCCTGCCCACGTCGGGGAGCTTCCCGAGCTGGTAATTGCTCCCTTCCCGCCTGCCTCCCTCATCCACTCTGAACAGATGAAGAGGCCAAACACCTCGTGTGCCTCTGATTAAGCTCAGTGTGCAAACTGGTTGAACACGGAAGGTATCTCGCCACTTAAAGGCACAGGTATGAGTGGCGTGTGAGCAGGAGTGATTAGGTTCTCTCAGAAACAATGGGCCCTGCCTGAGGCCACCTGCTTCCTTTGAGCTTTCATGCACACTGAGTTGTATTTCATGTCAGGATTGGTTCCTCTGGGAAGTTCAGTGTGTCCTGAGAGGGGGGTTCTGGTAAATCTGACTAAGAACATCGGAACCGGAGTTCACGGCCAGGAGTCCTGCTCTGAATGTATCAAGTATAAAGGCAGGAATGGTGATTTGAAGCTTCCATAAAGTCCTGAGAAAATTATTTCCTTCCAGCTTTATCCATAGAGTGAGAGAAAATTCTGTTTCTGTTTTCCCTCCAGGAAGCTCAAAAGAAAGATGCTATTCTTCTAACCTTTTCTGAAAAATTATACCATGTGCAGGAGACTGCTAGGTAAGTAGGGAAGACCAAAAGTGAACTTGTAAGGATTCAAGGGTTTTCTTAAGCTATCTTCTCATAAAAACCAACTTTGGATTCAAGTTTTAACTTTTTTACTATTATTATTATTATCTATTTCATTGTTGTGTATTCCCCGTAAAATTCCCACCACCAATTCACCCATGAACCATCACCATAGTCCCTTGGTCCAACCACTATGGAAATCTGTGTGGAGGTTCCTCAAGCTACAAAAAATGGAGCTTCCATATGACCCAGCAATTCCACTCCTAGGAATCTACCCAAAGGGCACAAAAACATTAAGTCAAAAAGATACCTGCACCCCTATGTTTATTGCAGCACTATTTACAATAGGTGAGATAGGGAAACAACCCAAATGCCCAAAAATACATAACTGGATCAAGAAGATGTGGTACATATACACAATGGAATACTATTCAGCAATAAAAAAGATAAACTCATGCCATTCGCAGCAGCATGGATGGAGCTAGAAGGGATCATGCTCAGTGAAATAAGCCAGAAGGAAAAAGAAAAATAGCGAATGGTTTCACTTACAGGAGGAATATAGGGGAACCAAATAAGGGATCAGGAGGAACAAATAACAACAACAACAATAATAATAATAATAAAGGCTAGTGGAGAACAAGGGACTATGGCAATGGTTCAAATTTAAACTTTAAAAAGCTTTACCTTGCTGAACTTTTGGGCCTTCCTTTCATTTGCATACCAAGGTGTAATTCCTTTGGAATTTGGGGATTTTGAAAAATTAATCTTATTTTAGATCTCAAAAAGCCTGTTGCAGTCTATTCTTATGAATATCACAAGTGTAAAAAATGGCATGGATTAAGCAATTTATCTATCCACACCCAAAAGATAGAGCTCAAACAACACAGCCTTGAAGTTTGTATGTATCAGTAAACCTTCCAAGGCCATACATCACTGTTCCCTTGTCAAATCTAACATGGTACATTTGTTTTCTATCACATTAGAAGCTGGAACCTTACCAGGGACTGTGAAAGGATTTGGTTGTAAATTAGTCACTCAACTTTACAGAGAAAGTTCCTACCAAACACTGAGCTCTGTTTGTATCTGGTCACTCATGCTAGTTTGAATTTTGTGTTTTGAAATTTACAGTCTATATTCATGCGCCCACGGGTCAATTTTAATGACCCGATTTTGGGGGGGGGGGAAAGTCCTGATCTGAAGCTTTTGCTGATGGCCGTGGTGTCAGCGCTGCTGATGCGGGCTGCTCATGGGACGTACTGAATGCAGCGCTGGGACAAGAATCCCAGAGTCGCCTCTGCAGAGCTGCCCCTCCCCCCTTACAGGTTGGCCCCACTCCTGCCTCCAGTAAGGACAGCTCTGAGCCATGTGCACAAACACATGACTCATGACTTTGTCAGGCTAACCCTGCTGTTGGCCGGTGCGCCCATGTTCCTGGCTCTGAAAACCCAACCACAGATTACATGTCTTCTCCAGAATGAAATGATCGCCCAGAGGCGTCAACAGCTCACAGTCCACATTAACAGATCACCAGATTATCCCCCCAAAGGATAAACATCTTAGGAGAGAGCAACTGTTTTGGTGTTGAATTACTAAGAGAAATACGTGTGTGCGGTGATTTTTTTCTCTGATTGGTGTAAAAATGTTCCTAAGAGAAATCTACAGAGAGAGGACTAACCACTGCATCTGTGAAGGAAGCTTGTGGTCAGAGTTAATTCAATGGGGAAGGCCAGCTAGATATTGTCTTAGGAACAGCCCTGTTCAGTAAGGATTCTTGACTTGTCACAGAAGGAGGTGCCCTTGGGAGAATAAATGGGCCGAAGGTGGGCGCCAGTGATGGTAGAAAACCTCACTGCACAGCACGAAGTTGGGGTTGACAGCGGAAGCCAGGACGCATCCTGACGTGTGGACTCGCTCATTGGATTCCGCCTGGATTTTGGGTTCTACCTATTCATTTTACTGGGTGTGAAAAACATTCCCACTCACGAACCTTGATTTGAGTTTCATAACGAAAGCCTCACCCCCACATACCAGCTCCCTGCAGGATTTCAGCTGTGTGCTAATTCCCTCTAGGCTAGAGTGGCGGGCCCTGCAGTCCCTGGGCTCCCGCGCCCCCTCAAGGTCAGGGTTCTCAGCATCGCTGCCCAGCTTTTCTTGGGCTGAAGCGCTTGTGGTGGTGTTTAGTAACCAGAGGGCAGTGTGTAGGCAGTGAGTCCTGCTGGCTTTGAGTTCGAGTGCTTGTCGCGCAAGGTGTCAGGCTGGTTAATGAAAGGCTTTGCGAGTCCAGCGTTTCGGTTATCTCGCTGCATCTGTACTCTTTGGTGTGTATCTTGAGGAAGGAATCACCTCTTAAATAAACACTGGGGGAACCGTAAATACGGGGCCACCTCTGCGGCTTTCCCTCTGTTGGTTCTCTTTGCTGAGGCTGGTCGTGGCCGATGTGCCCGCTCAGCACGTGGCTTCCCAGCGCCGCCTGCCCATCTCCCCTTTCTTCTGCCAGGTTGTCTCTGGATAGCACCGAGGCGGAGCTGCATTCGCTCTTTGTCAGGACGAGGTCTCTGAAGGAGAACATCCAGCGGGACAGTGAACTGTGTCAGCAGATGGAAGATTTCCTGCAGGTTCGTGGAGGTCTCCAGACAGCCCCTCTAATTCCACCTGCCAGCAGCACCCCAGCTGGTTACATTTGCAGGGGTGTGTTTGTGGAAACAGTAGGTTCCCACTCAGGTCCTTCCCCCAACCAGTAAAAGGGACTTTGTATTTCAGTGCCCCTCCTTTGCCAGGATGCTTTTTAGCCGGAGATGGTGCGTGTGGCCTAAGCCGAAGGGGTTTGTTTAGGGGCTGCCCCTCCCTCTATCGCATTAGTGATTGGCTACCACCAGCTCAGGGGGCTTAACCTCAGCAGCTCAGGGCTTGGTCTAAACCCCAGTTTTAGTAGTTCCTGTCTCCCAATCAGCATTCTGGACAGAAATCATAAACACACCCGAGAACCGGGCTGTTGTCCTTCCTTTGTTTTCATGGAAGAAACAAGCTGCGTTTGGGCCTGTTTTACAATAAGCCGCACACACAGGATCGCCGTGCCTATCAGCACCCCAAAGACACCAGCCCCACAGGGTGTGTCCAAATAACATCAACAGAAAACAGCAGAGTGGACATGTTTGTGACAGCTCACTGTGACTCACTCCTCACGGAGTCTGACGTAACTTCTTTTATCTTCCTTATTTTAAAAAATGTGGCCCCTTTCATGCTCTTAGTCTCTGGTGGGATAGTGGGCTTCCCCCCATGCCTGAGCCCTGGCGTGGGCACATGTGTGCAGCACCTGCCGGTCTGGGGAGGAGCAGTGAGCTCCGAAATTGGTACCACTTACTTGTCATTACCTCAGTTCTCCCGACTTCAGCTCCGTCAGCAAACATTGCATTTCACTTGGCTCGGCTGTGAGTTTATCTTTGCCAGTAGACACGTGTTCTGTGTTTTCTTCATATATAACCAAAATCTTTCCCCTTGAAAGTGCACAGATGTTTTGGTTTTTTTTTTTTTTTTCTTTTTAAAGTGAAACAACAAAACCAACTCCAGCACAGAGACACCTGATAGTAAGAAAACCATCCAGGGAAACGTTCACACAAATAAACCCAGAATTCAAGGAGGAAACCCATCACCCCTGGAGACCAGACTTCCGGAGTCTCGTCCCCCAAGTCCTATTTTAAATATTAACATCTTACACTACAGAGCAGCACAGGAAGGGTTACATCAAAGCCGGCCCTGTCCTAGCCATCCCTCTGGATGGCTCTTCGAGGGCAACTTTGGACTAAGCTCCCCTTTCTGGCCATCATTTTATCTCTGTAAATGAAATGTCCCCCACAGCAATTTTTTTTTTAAATAAACTTCAGTGTCTTTTTAAGTAAGGGAGATAAAATTGTTTCAGGTAGGGCAGGGCCAGCCCCAAAGGGTTCCAATTGCCAGTCTAAAAATAGGGGGCTTTGTTTTTTGTTTATGTAAAGATTTTTATTTATTTTTGCATACAAGGGTGCAGGCCAGAGGTGCAGGGGTGAGAGGTGAGAGGATTCACCAGAGACAGAGTGGGGAGCAGAACAGGCGGAGCAACTGGATACACTGCTGAGGGGAGCAGTGGGTGAGACAGGAGAGGTCTGCTGCACCATGTGGGAAGCTCCCTGGCCGGGGATCAAACATGTTGCAGTGGCTGCCGATAGCTTCATCGTGCTGAGACTTAACGACTTGCACCACAAGGGAGGCCCTGAAAATTTGGAACTTTGGTCTCTAAGCGGGGGGAAACCATCCAAGATTTCTGCATTGAAAATGATAGCAACGGGTTTGCAGGTTGGTTTCAGTATTAGGACCCTTTGGGGGAGAAACAGGGAGTAAATTGGTTTGGAACTTCAGTCCATAGCACACAAGTTGGAATAGAAAATTGAATGTGCACCTCTGCTAATTTGCCGTCGTTCACCATTGCTCGCGTGACTTTGGACTTTTTCCTTTGTGGCCCTGATGGTCTGGGAGGGAATCTAAAATAACTCCTAGCAAATAGTTTTTCAGACCTATAGTCATATTTCATTTTCCCAAGTCCTGCGCATGACTGCAGAGCGCCTGCGTTTCTCCCTGGTCTTCTCCGCCCACAGGCTCTAGGGCTGAGGCACAGAGGTGGGGCCGAGCCCGTGTAGGCTATTGTCAGGAGTGCTTTTTCCTGCCGTTGAGCTGTTCTTGGCTGGAATCCATCTTTCCCCCTGTGGAAGAATGACAGGCAAAGATTTATCTTTTCATTAATACCCTTTTCTTCATAAAGAAAAATACACCGTGAATCCATACTCAGCCTGGGGCTGCTGACTCAGATGGTTACTTTCTCTGGTATTTCGTTTCCTGAATAGTTTTGCCTTCCTACCACCTCTTGAATGGCTTGGAGTAAGAGAAGGCAGGGAGTGAAGGGGGCTGATAAGTCTTCTCGAATTTCTCCTTGGGTTCTGTAGTTCTGAAATTATGTCTGAGCAGCCGTGCCTCACCTCGCACCCGCTTCCTAGTAAGTTGACCACGTCCTAGGCCCAGCCCCCACTCACAAAGAAGTTTCTCAGATACAAACCTTTGTGAAGCACGAATGTGTGATGTGCTTCCCACGTTCCTTCTCTCATCAGCCTGTTCCCCAGTACAAGGACTGCAACCTGAGCCCCGAGAGCGTGAGCCCGAATGTTCAGTCTCCACAAGACTGTGGCTCCTCTTATGGGCTGCTCCCTCCCTCCAACTCGGTATTCAGTGTCACTGAGCTGCTCTCCAGAATCATTCTGTGCCCTTGGCCAAGCACAGCCCCATCTGAAAGGGCTGGGAGCTCCCTGCGGGAAAGCAGCTTCTCTCAGTGCAGGCAGGGTCCAAATCTGTAGCATGTAGCAGCTGAGCAACATTGAATTAGGAGAGAATGAAGAGGAGGGGGCTGAGTTGGGGGAGAATGGGGAGGGTGGGCTTGTATAGGCAGAATTCCTTGGGTGCCCAACAGAAGCTCCTTCTTTAATAACATATTGAGCCCACCCCAAGCCTGCAAAATTTTGTTAAGGGAGAAACAAGCATGAACTCTAGAAGAGTTCCCCAGGGAATTTGGAGAGCACACCTGGATAGGCAGCCCTGACTGAGGGCGTTAGTCCTTGGGGTAACACTGACCTTGACACGGCTCCCCTGGAATTGAATTTAAAGTCCTCTTCATCAGGACGACTTGTCATTACAAACAAGTGACTTTAGAGCCTTAAGTAAACCATCGAACCATCGAACCATAGAAGATATGGTAGGACGGGGCAGAGTGGGTCCGATAAGGCCACAGTACCCTGTGTCATTTTTTTTTAAAGATTGATTTATTTATGCATACCAAAGCTGGGGTGTAGGCCAGAGGTGTAGGGGGGTGAGAGAAGTCACCAGAGACAGAGTGGGGAGCAGAACAGGCAGATTGACTGAAGTACACTGTTGAGGGGAGCAGCGGGTGTGTCAGGAGAGGTCTGCTGTGCCATGTGGGAATCTCTCTGGCTGGGTATTAAACTCCTGCTGCAGTGGCTGCCGATAGCTTCATGGTGCTGAGACTCAACCCCTTGCGCCCCTGGGTTGGCCCACCCTGTGTCGTTTTTGCCGTGATGCGCGCTGGTGGCGTTCTGCAGGCCGAAGCGCGTCATCTTCCAGGCCTTACACACGAGTTCACCCTGCTTGCTGAGGTTCTGTTGGGGTTGAGTTATTTTCCTTTTGGCTCTGAGTGCATTGGACTTGCCATGAAACTTCTTTTCTGAACCCCGACACTGAGCCCAGGAGCACCGGTCTCCGGGCACTGGCCGGGGTGCCGAGCGCCTCCCCAGCTCACTGTGCCCGTTTGTCTTCCTGCAGTTTGCCATGGAGAAGCTGACGGACTTGCAGCAGTGGAAACACGTGCTCCGGGACGAGGCCCACACCCTGATAGACTTTTTCTGCGAAGACAAAGAAACCATGAAACTGGACGAATGCCTACAGATATTTAGGGACTTCTGTGTCAAGTTCAACAAAGCAGTTAAGGTACGAAGCCATCTCGGGGTTTTCGGAGCTGTCTGTCTTTTTACTATCCTCCTTCCAGACCCAGCCCTCTGCCCACGACAGAAAGATGGTGCAGCGTTTCCACGGTTTTAGGGAAGTTGGGTCCAGGGAGGGGGCCAGGCCTTGTTGGGATCACTGGCAAATGGGTCTGCCATCCCAGCCCCGCTCGCTGGTCTCGCCAGGGGTCCAGCTGCTTATACCAAGGCTCGCGCTAATGCCCTGAAAGCCTTTGCTCAGTGATGCTTATTTACGATGGCGGGCCCCGGATTGAAGTCTCTGCCGCGTCCTCACCCCTGTCCGCAGGAGAGAACCTCCTCTTTCAGGGAGACCTCTGTTGGGTGGGATCGTCGGAAGGCCCTCACCTCTTCCAAGCTCCCTCTCCATTGCCATCGCCAGGGCTGGCACTGCAGTCTACCATGTCACCCCGCTGCCCTGGCCCAGAGTAGGCTTCAGAAGCCTCTAATGCTTACGAAGCCTGCTGCTGTCCAAAGTGCTAGCAGTTACTTTGCTCGCCTGCCAGACTCTGATTCCAGTAATCTCTGAGGTCAGTGCAGAAGCCAGAAAATTCTCTGGGTGGTTTGGCTTTGCATATCAGGCTCTCAAGAAACACACCACCTCATATCCCCTCCTCTTGGCGGAGACGAGAAATCAAATACTGGTGCGTCATGTCTCCTTCTGTACTAGAAAGGCGGATTCGTCCTTTGCAGAATTCCTTTGAGGGGCTGGTGAAATTTCTCTCCAGCCTTAAGTGGGAGCCCAGAGTGACATGAGCCACCCACCCTTCCTTTCTCTCTCCGGCTGGGAGAGCCTGTGGCCACGTCGGCGCTCCCTGTTCCGAGCAGTGAGCTCAGCGAGGGAGGTGGGGTGGCTGGTTGAGGCCAACTTGGCGCTTCCTGAGCCGGGGTGCGTGACCCTCACTTCTAGTCAGAATCCTGCAGGCCCGTGGGACCCTGTGTGCTGTGCTTAGCCCAGACCCCCTGGCACAGTGGGGAGGCTAAGGCCAGAGCTGTGGGAGGAGCCTCGGGTCACCAGGCAGAGCCAGAGCCCCCCAGAAACTTGGAAGGGAAAGCCCATGAGGAACTTGGTAGTTAACAGTGTGGACAGTAACAGGCCAGGGTGGAGAGAGCTGCGTTATTTTCACAACACGAATATATTGACAGTGCACAGCTGGCAGCTGCAAGCTCTGGGGTGTGTTGGTTCAGCGGCTGTTTCGGAGCAGCGTGCAAGGCAGAAGGATTTACAAAGCAAATCCTCTTTCCTGATCGCGAGCGGAGGGTGGGGCACGCGGGGCAGGGCACCCTGGCATTGCTGGGGCTCCTTTACCAGGGAGCAGCCTGAGAATGGAGGCCAAAAGGCACCTCGGTATCTCTGGTGTGCACTTGTGAATCCAAATCATGCTGCGTAGACGGCGCCACGCAGGAACGTGCGGGCATGAGTGTGTGAAGCCACGTCCTTGAGACATGGGGTCCATTTTGGGCCCCCTCTTTGGACACCCGGGATGTTTCGTTCTGCCGTCGCCCAAAGAGCTCTCTCCTGAAAGTGCTCTGTCTCAGCCAGCTGAGAAGCCAGGGAGGATCTCCCGGGATAGGAGGCTGCAGGGTGTGTGGAATCGCAGCCTGCACCGAGGGAACGGGGCCTTGGCCGGAAACCTGCAAGCCGGGCCCAGAGAGCCCCACGACAATCTTTAGTTTGTGGGGGCCAGGCTGGTGTGCCCCTCTATTCAGGCCCTCCCCTCTAGACATGTGCCTGGACAACCGCACACTCTCCTCCGTGCAGGGCGCTGTCACGGGGCGCCTAGGGGAGGTGGCTCTGGGGCTGCCCGTGGACCCCGCGTTTCATGCGGCACTTGGGTTTTCTTTGCCCCTCGCTCAGGACAACCATGACCGGAAGGTGCAGGAGCTGCGGCAGCAGCGGCGGCTGAAGGAGCTGGAGCAGAAGCGGCGGTCCTGGGCGGCTGGGGAGCTTGGGGCATTTGGCAGGAGCAGCAGCGAGAATGACGTGGAGCAGCTGACCAAGAAGGGCGCGGAGGATCTGCCCCCTTTCCTGCACCCCAGGCCGGTCAGCCCTTCCTGCCGACCCCCCAACACCCGCCGCTCCCGCCTCTCCTTGGGCACCTCTGCCGACCGGGAGCTGCTCACCTTCCTGGAGAGCTCCACCGGCAGCTCTGAGGAGCTCAACGACTTCAGCAGCTTGCCCCGCAGCAGCCCGCACCAGGCCCAGCCCACGGCCGCCTGGACGGGGCCTGGAGGACGGAGGGACGCAGACTCCCAGCCGGCACACGGCCCGCAGGCCACTCGGGGCCAGGAGGAAGGCCCCCACCCGCCCTCGGTCTGGAGGAGCCACCTCCCTGCCCCCTGGCCTAGGGAACCTGCCTCCGCTTTGCCCCGGGCCGGGCGGGGTGGGGCCAGCGTCCTGCGGAAGAGGAACAGCGAGCCTGTGGGCCTGGGGCCAGCGTTGTCCCCGCCGCTCTCGCCATTGGCTCTGGGGATCAAGGAGCACGAGCTGGTCACCGGGCTGGCCCAGTTCGAGCTGCAGAGCCCCAAGCGCCCCGAGGAGCCAGCGCAGCTGACCCTGAATGAGGCCCACCCAGTGGAGCTGGCGCCGCCGGAGGACCGGAGTTTGCAGTGCCCGGTGGTCAGCACTGGCTGCCCCATGCCTGGGGACAGGGGTGCCCCGGGGGGTCTCAGCCCAGCCCTGGAGGAGGACGCGGCTGCCCTCGGGCCCAGCAGTGCGGCCCTGGCATCCGCGGGCAGCAGTGACCCCGAGAACAGAGATCCGGGGCGTCTGCTTTACATGTCCGACACCACCGACTGCTCTCTGACCTTGGACTGCTCAGAGGGCACTGACTGCAGACCCGAAGGAGGGCCGCCGCGGGAGGGGGCCGAGGGGGGTCGCTCTGTGTCTCTGGGGGCTGGGGAGCTGGGGAGCAGCCAGGTTTCCACCTCCAGCCCCACAGGCGTGGCGCTCGCTCCCGTGTCGGGAAGAAGCGGGCCGAGCCCCAGCGCTGGCCTTTCCAGGGACCGGCCCGTCAGGGGGAAGGAGGCGGCTGCACCGAAGGGAAACTCCCTCAAAGAGGCGTCCCCTGGCGCCTCCAAGCCTGGGGGCGTCCGGCGCAGCCCAGGGGCGGCCGCGGCCAAGCCCGTGCGGACCCTGACCTCTTCGGAGAGCGAGAGCATGCGCAAGGTGGTGCCCATCTCGAGGTCCAGCCGGGGCTCTGGGGGCTGGAAGCGACCCCCACGGGAGCCCGCCAGCAGCACAGAGGCGCCGTGGTTGCGCCGGAGCTCCGTGAAGGGGACCGCGGACACGTCGCCTCGGAGGCCCTCCACGGGGGCGGAGGAGCAGCGGCTGCCCCGGGCCAGCGGCTCCGTCAGCGCCCGGCCCGGGAAGGAGGCCTCGCTGCCGCCCCGGAGCTCTTTCAAGAAGCCCAGCGCCAAGCCCCTCAGGAACGTCCCCAGGCAGAAGCCGGAGGAGAATAAAATCTGCCGCTCCAACTCCCAGGGCGCAGACAGCCCCGAAGAAGAGCCCCCAACCCCTCCGGCCCCCGTAGCCCCCCGCGTCCCAGCCCCTGTCCCGAGCTTTGCCCGAAACACCGTTGCCTCCTCCTCTCGGTTCATGAAAACGGATTCCCCGCCCGCGGGCAAGACCCTCACCAGGACGGTCTCCCAGCGACAACTGAGGATGAAGGGGGCCCCCGAAGACGCCGCTAGCAAAGACAGCAGTGCCCTGCGGCGGGCCAGCAGCGCCCGGGCCCCCAGAAAGGGGCCAGCGTCTGCTGATGGTGCCCGCGTCAGCTCAGAAGCCCCTCAGAAGGGCCGAGGGGCTGGGGACAGGGCTTCTCTCAGGCCGAAAGACTCAAACAGGACCACGCTGGGAAAAATCCTCAACCCCTTGTGGAAGTGATGGGGGCCCGCCCTCACCCTTCTGGGGGCCAGAGCGGGGACTGGCTGCTGCAAAGGCTGACACCCATGTCCCAGCTAAATTCGGCAAGGCCTCTGCTGCTAAAGCTGCAGCCGGTGCCTCCTCCTGCACCTGCTCCCACTGTGAACCCCCAACCTTGGTGTACAGTGACTGCTGTGATGGCTGGCACCGCCCCTGCACGCCCCCAAACATCCGTTGATTCAGATGCATAAGGTGACCTTCTCATGTAACCAGTAGAAAAAGAATTTTGGCCAGTTTTTATATATCAAAGACTTACTTTTTATTATAAAAATGAAAGTTATTTTAGTTGATTCCTTTGGCAGAGTGAAATGCCACCTGGGGTAGGGGGGAACAGGGACAGAACCCCTCACTATGAAGATACTTTGATCTTCCCGTGCCCCCTTGCCTCAGGGCTGCACCTGCCCACGCACTGTCCATTGCTGGCAGCTGAAGTCTGCAAGCCCTTGGGTGTTCTGTGGTTGGCATCACCTCCCTCGGGACCTGCCGCCTGTTCCTGTCTCCCCCGCGGGACTTTGGGTGAAGGTGCACGAGTGAGAGAGAAGGGGGAGGAAGGTCTCCCATAGAACCTGCCCTGTGCTCAGGGCGGGCACCCTGGGGGGCCCCCACAACTGCTGGGTGAGCCTCCCTGCTGCTGAGTGGCAGCGCTGGGAGAATGCCGAATCTTCCAGCATCTGGAAGTGCCATGTTTTCATGGAAAGGCATCAGGAACTGTTGAGCTGAGCACATCTTTGCCTTTCTGTGTGTTCTCGTTTGTGAATTTGTCATAAAACAGGGTGAAGGCTGCTAGGACTTGTGTTCACTCTGGTTACAGAGAGAAATAAGCCCCCCGTCTCTCTTTTTCTCTCTCTCTCCCGCTCTGTCCCCCACCCTCGCCCCCTTCAATGGCGATATTTTCAACATGATGTGCTTTTTGTTACAGTGGTTTTTAAACTCTGAGAAATACCAAGTCAAGGTTTTAAAAAGTCACCCTCCCCCCTCCAGAGAATTTACCGTCTGGAAATTTTGAAAGGAAGAGTCAGACTTCTTTCAGAAGGAGAAAAGTGTCCCTTTCTCTAACTGGTGCACATTTCACCGCTTGCCCCCGGAGACAAATTTGAGAAGTGGAATTCTTAAAATTTTTAAGTTGCTCCCCTTTTTCACTTTTGGTCATTTGTTAGTGAAACCTCAGTTAACATCCAACAGTCCTAGAGGGGTTTAGGCAAATGCGATGGATCCAGGGGGTTTGTGTGAGAACATCCCCTGCCCTCCCCAAGTGATTTGGAAACTGTGGGCTCCATGGGGCAGCATGTCCGGGCTCCACAGGGGTTACAGGAACCCTGCACTTGCTTCACCTCAGAAAATCTAACCAATCCGATAACTAACCATGCGTTCCGCACCGTGTAAAACAGGCCCCCGGGGCAGGGCGTGGATGGAAGAAGTCGGACGTTTGGATTTGTGGACAGTGAAGGGGGCAGGGTCCTGGGGACCCGGGTCCACGTCCCTGCTTTGTCACTGATACTGTGGCTTTGGTCACTCCCGCTCCCTAAGCCTGTTTCCCAGGCTGTCCGGCTGGGCCCTGGCCTCAGCAGTGGTTCCCAGTGTCGTCCTCGCTCCCAGAGTCCCAATCTGCCCCCACCGGCTTCTCAGAACCACCCCGGCGTCTCTGCAGCAGGGATCCGCCCAGGAGAAAGCACTTCCGACTGGGCTGTTGCTTAGAAACCCAATAAGCTGAAAGTGGTGTTTTACTTATCCCTGTGGACAGCTGTGTATGCATCTGTGCGAGCAGGTGATCATTTTATTACCTTTTATCGGTAATAAGCTTGGAAATATAATTTAAGTCTATAATGGAAAAATGTAAATAAGTTTCTATATAAATTTGTTTAAGATGAATGTATTTAAAGGCTCATTTATATGTTCTTTTATGTAACATGTAGTTTAATAAAATTCCTGTTTATGGGAGTTAACTTTTATCCTGGCTTCTTTTGGGGTGTGGTATGTGTCCCCAGCAGTGGGAAAGTATGTAATCAGCACAGAGAAAGAGGGTGCGGGAGGAAGGGGGTGCAGAGAGGATTAGGATCCAGCAGTCCTTTTTTTTTGGCTAGGCTTGAATGTTATATTAAGTTCCTGTTTCTATTACATCCTGGGAGTTGTGGTTTGGTGTTTTCACTTTGTGTGCTCATTTAAATGGAATGCACTGTCTCCCCTTCCTCCTCCAATTGAGACTTCTTGAAGGGTCATCAGCTAACTGCATATGGGAGAAAAGACAAAGACCAGCCCTCCTTTCTGGCTATGGAAGGAAGGAGACCCTCTAATCTCCCTTCCTCATCTGGTGCTTGAAAGGTTCGAGAGCTGACCCCGGGCTGGTGTTGTTCACGGAGCCCAGAGCCCACAGGAGCGGGCACCGCGCCAGGCCTGTGGGCCCCAAGCAGGCGTCCGACACGCCGGCCGTGGAATGTTCAGCTCCTCGTGCCTACTCACTTTATTCCATGTTCAGGGCCAAGGTTTGTGTAATCGACGTGGGCCGGCAAGTCTGGATCTGCTCCTGAGTGTCCTCATGCGTTGGCCCAGGACACAATTGGGAAATCGCAGCTCACCTCTGCGGCCGCCTAGGGAATGAGCGGCGGGAGGGCGGGAGGTGTGGTTGCATCTGGAATAGGTGTCCGTGCTGATTTGAAAAGAAAGGGCAATTGTGCGGAGAGGCACACCCCTCCTGCTTCACAGCCACCGTCAGTCCTGCCTGTGCTCCTGTTTTATCTCAACGTGGGTTAGAGGAACAAGGAACGTGGGTCAGGCACCAGCAGAGGAGAGTCGAAGGGGGGTCCTCGGGACGTGGACAGCATGGTTTGGGTGCTGAAACGGGCCTGAACCTCTTCTTACTGTACCAGGGGTTACCAACATAAACCCAGATGGACTTTGTATTTTCTTTTTATTTGTTTATTTATGCATACAAGCTCGGGTGTAGGCCAGAGGTGTGGGGCAGTGAGAGGATTCACCAGAGACAGGGAGCAGAACAGGTGGATCTACTGAAATACACTGCTGAGCACAGACGAGACAGGAGATGTCTGCTGCGCCATGTGGGAAGCTCCTTGGCCGGGTATCGAACTTGTGCTGTGGTGACTGCTGATAGCTTCATAGTGCTGCGGCTTAACCTGTTGCGCCACCAGGGCGGCCCCTGGACTTTGTATTTTCATAGTGGGTCCCAAATCTTTTTCTCTACCCTCTCACGTTCTGGCTTCACAGGAAATGGCGTTGCAGCCCTTCCAAAGACACAGCTGTGTTTGCAGGGGCCTTAGTTGCCTAATTGTTCAGGATTCTGCATATTTATGTAGGTGAGGCTCTGGAAGAGTTTGCTAGAACACTGAATTTTCTGAAGTGAACACATGAATTTTTGCCCCTGAGGGCAGCCCTCCTTGCCTCCTACCTGGCATGGGTGACATTTTGCTGTTTCACAGGGTTCTCCTTTGAAACTCAAGCTTTATTCTTAATTCTTCATTATGCTCTGGCGTCATGGTCCAGGTCTGTCAAAAATCAGATTACTTTTCAGTGTGGTTCCCCAAATACACATAAGCATCAAACATACAAATCAAATTTGTATAAGGGATGTTGCATCCGGTCACTAAGTTCTTAAAGTGATTTGGGCCTTGAGCATTAAAAAGTGGGGAACGGTGGCTATACAGAACGACCCCGCCCAGCATCTTGGGGTGACAGAGCGGAGCTCAGGCTGAATGCATGGCAGGGTTGCAAACATACCCAGAGCGACCTCTCACTGGGGAGGGGCCAGTCGCAAATACCTCCCAGGGAAACGTTCTGGGACTCAGCATCTCCTCGGCGAGACAGGGCAACTTTCTTCTAAACTGAAGAAAGGTCTTTTCTCTCTTCCAGGTCAGCGCTCTGCAGTGAAGCTTTTGGCTTCCCGGTGGGTAAATGGGAACACTGGACCCCACTGCAAGTGGGGTCATGGCCTTAAGTAGCACCCCTGTCTACTCACTCATGGGTCCTCGACCAGGAGCCCCAGCAGCCTGGCATGAGACTACCTTTGTCTCAGGTTCGGAACCGCGCACACCCGGCCCACAGAAGCTGTGCAGCCTCTGGGTCCAGTTCCCAGGAGAGGCTGGATTCAGCCCCCGCCCTTCGCTGCCGGACAGTGAGAAGGTGACGGGATTTGTGGGGAGCTGCGGCGTAGCCAGGGTCAGGGCCTCGGCCCAGGGCAGCAGGTCGCTGGGCCAGGGGGGCGCTTCCATGAGAGCCACATGTTCACTGCCATTGGTGGGTGCATCTGAGTCTCCCCACCTCTGACCACGTGGGAGCACCCACTCTTCCCAGTGTGGGTACACCAGTGTGCAGCAGGACCCCCGCGGCTGGTGGGGGAGTCTGGGTCCCACCCCAGACCTATACTGAGTCAATCTCACTGGTGGAGGCCTCAAATTTGCATTTTAAACAACCACCCTAACCAGGGATTCGCTGTTAGTCTCCCCTGCTGCTGAGAACCAGCTGGCGGGCAGAGGCTGAGCCTGGGCTTCTGAGATGGGCCAAGGAGCGGTTCTCAGGACTGGGTCCTTCCCGAGTTCCTGCACGAGCCGTTCTCAGCCCCAAGCGGGCTGCAAGAGCTCTGCCTCCCAGGGGTCAGAGGAGGTGGTTCCATTTGGACCTTTCAACAGGAGCAGCTTCAATTGTACTTTTGGCTGCTCCTTTGTGTCTGGAACACTCTGGAACGCTGCATCAGAGCTTCTGGAACAGGGCTCCAGGGGACGTAGGAATGATACTTCACTCGAGTGTGGCAATGGCTGCCCTTCAGGGAGAGGATAATTCAGTGTCTGTGAAGCTGATAAGTGATGAACAATGCCACACCCAGCTGGGTGCCCATGGTGAGGTTTTGTTAGCAAAGCTGCTCTTTGGAGCCCTGTTTTTGTGGCCTCTTGGGTGACGGAGTTTTCCAGGCGATGGCTCTTTCTACGACCTTCACGAGTATCACTTCCACTCAGTTCTCGGGAGTTTTGCTCGCGGCTGTGCAGTGCAGGGGCCAGGCTGCCAACACTGTGTGACCTTGCCGAGGCGGGCGGGGGTGGGGAGGGGCAGCCGTGCAGGTGCTGACTCAGGGGCCTGGCGGGGCGACAGGGGCGAGCTCATGGAAGGTGTTCAGAGACAGGGCACGACAGCCCCTGGTCCCACTTTCGAGTGTGGAAGTCCTTCCGGAAGGACTGGCTCAGGTTCCATCCACATGGAGCAACTGACCTTCCACTGCGTCACATGAAAGTGACTCCGCATCAGATGGAGAAAGTGGCCTGTCTCACCGCTTGCAGGACACATCGTTTTGCTTGGGGCAGGTGCAACAGAGAGGTTCGAGCTCCCTGAGATGAAAGGGCTGGAAGTTGCTCCATCTTTTTCATCCAGAAAGAACAGGGCTCCCATTCAGCGGTGGCTGAGGGGAGACGTGAGCGTGCTGGTCAGCTGTGCGTTCTTCTTTCCCAGGGTGCCTGCGGTTCCCACCAGCTGATTCATCCTGGGGAGGAGAGGGAAGGGGGTGCTGCCTGCGGGGCGGCTTCCTGCTGCTGCTGAGAGAACAGACAGCAGATCAGCCCCCAGAGGGCCTCCCACTCCCGAGCTCAGGTTCAACTCCAATACAATAGACATCAGAGTGACGAGATGAGCACCTGGACAAGGCATGCGATGCGCTCAGCCCTTTCCCAAGCCCCTGCTTTTCTCATCCAGCCCATACTGGGTTGAACTCTGGCTAAAGCTTTTCTCCCAAGAAGCTCAGAGCTTTGCAGACACACACCCAGAGGCCCAGTGGGAGGTGAAACTTGTCAGTCCCATGTTTGGGCGGCGGAATTCATTCTGGGAGGAAGGGGAGCGTGCGAGTCCGAGAGGCCGCTCGGGACGCCCCAGAGCATCAGGAGCCATCACCCCGAGCGAGGTCCAGCGAGTCGGTCCTCACCTGGACACCGCCCCGGCTCCGGCGTGCTTTCAGAAGGAAACCTGCTGAGCTGGAGCCCGACAGAGGAGAGTGACGTGGACAGTCCAGGGCTGGACACCATGCCCGAGGACAGGCCACCGTGACTGGAAAAAAGGGTACTACAGACCTGGCGGTGGACTCTTCTGTGTTGTTCCGTGGCACAGGGGAGATCAGGCGCGGGAAGGGCCCACCCAAAGCCGCGCGTCCTGCCCTCCAGCCAGAGACCCTCCGTGTCCTGTTACCCGAACACTCTGGGCCTGGGATTTAACTGCCCCAGACTCAGCTGCTGAGTTGAGTCGGTAGGCGCTGAAGGGCCAGAGTATCCCTGAAGGGGTCACCTCCCAGAAGGCCCTTGGCCCCTTCCGGTCATGAGAAGAACTTTCTGGCAATCCTCTTGGCCGCGGTGCCCAAAGGCACACAAGGAGGCGCCTCCTGGTCAAGCCACGGTGCCCACGGCAGCATCTGTTTGTGCCTCTTGGGTTTGTCTCTGTGGCAGGGCGCTGGGGTAGAGACAGTCACCTTATGACAGGTTCTCAGGGGCAGGGAAAGAAAAGCTTGTGATTCAGGGCAGCTCTGAGTCTTGCAGAGATTCTAACAAGGGCTCTCAGCCCTGTGCTGCCCAGGGGTTCCTGAGAATCCCACTCACCCCCAATCCAGCTTGAATCCTCCTTTCCACCATCAACTCTCCTCTAATCCTTGCTTTGGAAGTTTCTCTTTCCCTCCCCGCAACTCTCACCATGCTCAGGGGACAGTGCTGAGCCCCACCTGCCTTGTTCAACAGTTGGTTGCATCTGTTTGACTCCGGAACTGGAGCGTGACCCCCGAAGGGTGCATCTGTGTTGGGCGTCTGGGGCGTCTCTCCATCCACAAGCCCTCAGGACGCAGTGTGGCCATCACTAAGTAGGCGCTCAGCACCTGTGGGCTGATGGCACTGAGGGGGTGAGGGGAGGTTTCAGGGGCCTGTGCCAGAGGGGAACTGGACAGTCTCACATCCGGGGCTCTTCCCTCACTGGCAGTTCCCTACCTCACAGTGGTGGCCATGGGGCTCCCAGCTGAAAGCTCTGTGGAAGGAGCAAGGCCTTCTGGGAAAGGAGGGTCCTCAGAGACCAGAATGGGAACGGGAACAAAGACAAAGACCTTGTGGAGCCCCAGGTGCTGAGCCTATGCTCGCCATCAGGAGGGAAGCTTGTGGGAGCTTCTCCCAAAAACACTCAGGCCCATTTGGAGGCAGCTCCTTCTGGGGTAGCCAAAACCCCCTATACCTGGATACCCCTAAACACACTCACAGGCACTGAAAGCAGGGACTAGCAGCCTCCAAGCATTTTAAACAGGACCCTGGAATCTGCGAATTGCAGAAGATGCCCCAGACATTTCAGGGGGCACTGGGGAGCGGGCAGGCCAGGCGTCTGCCCATCAGTGGCAGTGAGGCTGCCTCCTACGCTGCCATCTATTAGCCATGAGGCCTTGGCAACTGGCTTAACACCCTGCTTGGGAACCATGACCCCACAAAAGTTCAGACAATTGAGAGGCCTGAGTGCCGACAGGCATTAAGAGAGTGTCGCTGCTGCTGTCACTGTTCTTGGTCAGAGGCCAGACCTGGACACTTCCCATTCGGAGAGGGGCCCGCGTGCTGTGTGCCGGTCCCAGGGCAGCTTTAGAGACACGTGCACTGGGCTCCCCAACAACCTGCTGACTCTATGCAGCGCGTCTTCTTCATCCTGACCCTGCCTGTGTGGCTGAGTGACCTGGGCAGGTCGCTGACCCTAGCTATGCCTCTACTTCTGCTTCTTACTCCTCTTCCAGCAGAGTAAGCAAGACCAGGTTCCATGACACCTGACAGGTCATAAATGGCCAGCTTGTGTCTGATTTATTGGCCCAATAAAATGCATTTGCTCCCAAGGCTCATGATCTCACCCTCAAGGCCAAAGTCTTCTGGGGATTCCCTCCCACCTGGGACTCCTGGCGTGCCTCGGCCTGGGTGTTTGCCCAGCTCTCAAAAGGAGGGACGGTGCCGTCTACGGCAGGCTCCATGCTGACTCAGGGAAAGGCCCCCGCACATTCTGTGCCCAGCGCTCCCTCAAGGGCAGCAAGCCCAGCGAAGCGTGAGGAACGGAGCCTGCGTCTGCAGCCCAGCCCCTGCCTTCCTGCCGCCACCTCGGGACATTGCTTCCCTGCGGCCACCTGGGCAGGTGTGTCCTCCGCCTACATCAAACCTGCCACCCTGGCTACCAGGAAGGCAAGACAGAAAGATGAGGGACAGCCAGAGCCTCAGTGTCCACACACCAGCAAAAGGGAGGCCACCCAGACGCTGGGGAGGGGGCAGAGGCCTGGAACTGACGTGACCCTTCTCGCTGCCCTGGGGACCAGGCCAGACTCATCCTCTGAATGTGTTTCCTCACGCTCCAAAGTGGAACTCCACACCCCCCAAGTTCCCATCAGGGCTGAGACTCTTTGACTCGAGCGCAGTCAGAGGTCACTTCAAGACAGGGTTCATTCTGAGAAACGCGTCGGTAGGCGATGTTGTCCTTGTGGGAGTGTCTCACGTTACTGAAACTGGAGCTATCTCCACATGCATAGAAGGCGCTTAGTAAACGGTGATTGAGGCTGTCAGGGGCGCCTGTCCTGCAGACGTTTCCTGTGTGCTTAGTGCAATGTGCACAGGCACACGTGCGAGAAAAATGGTGGGTGGTGGAGTAGACTTATACCCGTCATCACAGATGTGATAGGGCCACAGGATAAGAGAACAATGACTTAGCATCTGGCTTCTGGGGAGTTGCTGCTAGAGTCATTTGAGCATAACACACCACTGCTGTCGGGAAGGCGAGTCCCTCTTGCTCGCTCATGTTAGCCAGGTTAGCAACTAATACAGTGGCATCGAAGATTGACAAGAGAAATGACCCAATTTAATTAGGTACATAAGAGGAATTTGCACAGCCATGAAATATTCTCAAACAAGGAGAAGGGGCTAGTGGTTTGAGGACTTTAAAGGGAAAGAAGGTAATTTACTTGAAGATGAAAAAGATCATATATTTTGGGATGCAAATGTTTACTGGCTCAAACAGAAAACAATGGGCCAGAGAGGAATTTTCATTAACAAATACAGGCAGGTTGCTCCTGTCCACCGTCCCTAGCCCCTGTGGTGTAATTACCTAGGGTGATGTCCTCCCTCTGGAGCCGATCTCCTGGGCTCATTCTTGAGGGAGTGGACGGGGAGGTCATGAACTCTTTCTAGATCTTTAGGGCCTTGATCGATTTCAGTTTAAAATAACCCTCATGCCAAAGTGGAACAGCGTGGGGGGTCTGCCCTGCACCCTCTCCCTTCTCACATGTGGCTACAGTGGTAGCTGTGGCCCACAATCCTCCCATCTTTAAACTCTGAGGTTTGTCATCATTGGCTTTCTTGGAGGAAAATGCTGTATCACACCTGGCAAAATGTTGAATCTGTGAAACTATTATAGAATGGAGCTGGGGAGCCATTGCAGAGAAATTTCGTGACCTGTTTTGTTTGAGTGGGACCAAGGACCTTTGGACTGGCCCAAAAGCAGTTGTTTAAGGAGCCGTGAAGCAAACTATTGTTTAAGAGCTGATGATTAATTTTACGGCCAAACCATCCCGAATATCTCTGATCTCATCAGGTCTGATTAGTGCTCGGATGGGAGAACTGGTGATCGTAGACTTTTAGCTGCGGGACAGACTCAATCTGCTCCCTTTTCATCCTGTATAGAGAATCAGTAACCAGTTACATATAGCCAAGAATACTTTAAGCCTGTTAAAACTAGTTAACTCAAGAAATGTATTCAATGATTGATTAATACTATTAGATAATATTTAGGAGTCTAATTTCACACCTCAGTAAACGGATGTATCATCTCATAGCGTCCACCAAAGTTCCAGGGCTATCACTCTGCTCAAATTGACTCCCACTAATCAACGCTTTTCTTCAACCACTCCCGGGTCTTCCTCATCTGACTCTCCCTCCGTGGGGCACGTGGCACGTTTAGGTTTCCTGCTTGAATCTGTGTACCTCCAATTGAAGTTATTTGATCCCAAATAAAGTTAATTGGTCTTTCTAATGCTTGGCCTTTTTTAGGCTGGCAGCCTCACACCTGTGCCCACTTAGTAGGCCCAGGTGGTTGAGCAAAGAGCTGCTGCAGGACGTGAGAGGCCCGTTGTGCGAGGCCTGTCGCAGGAGGAAGTCAGAGGGCTCAGAGCAAGCTGGGAGACAGCCTGGACGGGGCCGCTCCCCAGGTCTCTGCCGCCTTCCCGTGGGACTCCGTGAGTAGGTAAGCCACTTACTCTCTTTGTGCCTCAGCAGCCCCCAGCATGGGGACATTTCCTGTCACGTGTTTATCTAGACAACAATGGATCAGGGGAACTGGTATTTTAAAGGGCTTTGATCTTGAGTAACAGGTGCTGCTTGGAGCCAAGAGTTGTCTTTTACCGCCTCATGTTCTTGCAGGGGGTTAACTCTGAGTGGTATTTTGCTGTCGCTTGAACACAGCTGCGGCCATCTTGCTTCCTTCGTCCTCTGCCTTTCGCTAGATGGGCGGCCCAGAGGGATTTTTCTATCCAGTGCCACATAGAACTGGTGACCTGAAGGGGTTTCTAAAAGCTTGAACCCCAACATCTGGGGCTTCACGAGTCAGGTGGAATCCTAAACACCTGGGGATGACTCAGGTATCAACCAGCACAGTTTCTTGTCTGCTGACACCCTCAACCCTGAAGCTGAGGAGGTTGAAATGGGGGATTCAGAATTCACCTACCCTGTAAGTGGTCAGCTTAGAGGTGATCCTTTGGGGGGTAGGAGGCAACATGAACGGTGTGTGTCACAGGTATGTGTTTTGGGGAAGGGGGCCTCTGTGGTCCGAGAATGTTCTGTACTTTGACCAGGGTATTGATTATCTAGGCATGTATGAAATGTGTATATAGGTATGTGTAAAAATTATCCTATGCAGCTTCCTCTCTATGTGTGTTTTGTGCTTTTAATACAAAGTTGGCCCTGAGGGGTAGGGGGCATTAGTGATAACGCCCATCTTGGAATCTGTGTATGCCCCTCTCTCAGGCAAGCTTCTACCATAAGCCTCCACAAACTGCCCACGTTAATACCCTGCCCAATTTTCTTGCCAGCAGTTTTATGGGTCTGCGGGTTCTAGCAAAGCTGTTGATGTCAACCTGTCATCCCCACGCAGTGCAAGGGCTCCAGACTTGTCACGGGCAGGGCAAGTGCCGAACGGGTTGTGGGAAAGATGGTTCCTGAAGACTCGTGCCTCCTGCGCTCAGCGCCACAATGATATCATTTCCTCCAGACACGATCCACACCCATTAAAGCCCTGTCCAGGTTCTACACTTACCTGGCCAGGTGAGTCGATGAGGTCATTGGAGCGCTGTGGCAGTTGTCCTGGAAAGGGAAAAACAGCATACAACAGCGATAAAGTAGTCCCTGCGTGAGCCTCCCAGTTCCCTAGGAGGTTTTCACCTTGAACTCTATGCAGAAAGGGCCAGTCAATGCCAGTGCATTACGTACTTCAGGCTGGGCACCCACATGCTAAGATAAACGTGGCCAAGCCCTTTAAGCAAACAGTGTGGGGAGGTTGGGTTGAGCAGTCAGAAAATGGAAGCAGACAGAGAGGGGGAGCCAGAGGGCTTGTGGGGGCTGGAACCTGCATCAAGTCTTCCTCTTGCCACCAAGGAGCTGTGCAACTAGGGCAACTCACATGCCCTCTCTGGGCCATTGTTTTTCAACCCTAAGGTGAGGAATTGTGTTGGAAGGCTCCTGAAAGAAATGGAATGAGATCACCCATATCTTCATGAAGTGATTTCAGAGTTTTGCTGGTTGGTTTCTTCTGTACTACCTTGTTCTGTGTTGGAACAGGATAAGCTGAACATTCATAGTTCTCGGCGCAGTTACCATCCATCTGTGCAAAGTGCTTTCATGGTGGACACTGTTGTGTTCCCCCATTTCCCTCTCCTGGGAATGGAGGGGGAATCCTTCCCACAGCCCGTTCGGCACTTGCCCTGCCCATGGGAAGCCCAGATACCATAATGTATTTGCTGCCCATTCTTCGATACATGTACGCATTTGTGGATAGGTGTATGTGTATCTGTGTATGGATCATATGTATTTATTCATATATACATCCTTGTAAAATATGCGTCCTTGATTGGGGTGTGTATTTTAATTTACCTGAGCAACAGCGTACTCTGAATCCCTTGGTCTTTATTTACTTCACTCCCTGTTTTTATGATCCTCCCATGTTGATTCATACAGATGCACAGAATTCCTTAGAATGTGGACTCCTCATTATCCCTATCTGTTCCCCTCGTGGTGGACACCCATGTTGGTTAATACACACCATATCACCACCCCCAGCACCACTGGCAACATTTCAGCCCATAGAGAGTTTCTTGGGAACGGTGACCAATCGCTGTGAGGGTGGGGACAGAGGCCAGCCGCTGGTGCGAGGAGGCAGCACCGGGAGAAGGGCGGGCACACAGGGCATCGGCAGGCTGAGTTCCTGGCACTGGCTCTGGATTCCCTTCTCTGGGGAAGGCACATTTTTCATAGACTGGCTCCTGTTCTCGGCGTCATGGACCCCTTCCTTTACAACCTGCACGATGTTTTAGTTCATTGTGATTTGATTTCCCACTTGAGTGGCTTCTCTCTTCCTAGATGGCAGGCCCTCCGAGGGCAGGCAAGTTACACACGCTCAACACTTAAGACTGAGCTCAGATAGCAGATGCCCAGCAAACAACTGTCGAATTTACAAATCAGGACTTGGGTTGTGACAGATATGAGCGAAGCCTCGGCAGGGCAGGGAGGAGGAAGAAAGGCCTGGGTCACACCGTTAAATCGGCCTATGCATGTGTCTGGCCTGAGATTTGGGGGGGCTCCCTTGCCTTTTCTGAGATCCAGCTCTGCCGCCAATACTTTTGCTTTAGAAAAGCTTTGACCCCAAATTTAGCCTCTAACCTGGTTCCTTCTGCTCTCTTCTTCCCGCCCTTCCTTTTTGTCTCATTGAGTATCACTGCGTGACCCGGCGACCCTGTGCTAGACCCCGGCCCAGGGAGACTCACTGGCAGGTAGGGGAGCAGGACATCACGATAATCACAATGCAGAGAGAGGATTCTGTTTTCAAGAACAAGTTGGCCCCAGGTCATTGGAGGCAGAGAAGTCTGGTTAACTGTGGCAGCGCCGAGGAGGTGATGGCAGAGGGGTCCATCTGTCCAGAAGGCCAAGGGCGAAGGTCTCCTTGTGCAGAGGTCAAGCAACAGCATGTCAGGGGGCCTGAGAGTTTCTGTTTTTTCTGGAGCATCGGGTTCAAGGCAGGGATGGGGTGAGGCGTCCGGGGAGCAGGGAGGTGAGGCTGCAGGGGAGGTGGCGGAATGGACAGGCTCAGGGACTGCATCCTCGGCGGATTCGATTATCAAAACCTTGTAAGCAGGGCCAAGTGGGAAGCAAACTTGCTCTTTGGAAGATCCCACATGTGTGCAAACATGTGGCCCTGAGGAGCTGGTGGGGAGGGTGTCCCTGGGGTACGTAGAACCTTTTTGAGCCAGAGTGACTCCTCCTCTATGGGACAGGGGTTCCCCACTTTGTCAAGCAGACACCCCTGGGCAAAGCTGTTTCTCAGACTTGAAAAAGACCACTGGACAAATGGTCGACCTTGCTGGAAGGTGAAGGACATGGTGAGCCAGACCCCCAGGCTGTGCCCATTTCCAGCTGGGGCAGCTCCCCGGCAGTGGTGCTGGGGGGACGCCTCCTCTTTATACCAGAGCTCACATGATGGGGGACCCTTTCCTCTCTTCTCTCCTGCAGACAACCTCTTCCATTAGGAGAATCTTCCTGAAGCCACTCGGCTGAGGAAGCCTTATGGCCTGTGGGAGAAATAATTATCTTTCTGCTTACTTCAATGTTCGCTGAAGAGAAATTTCATTTCCCCTCCACCCATTTCCCAAACTGGACTTTCAGGCTCTGCTGCTCTCTGGGAAAGTGTTTGGGGGTGACCAGGCCTTCAGGTCTTTATTCTCCTCCCTCCCCCACCCCACCAGCTCGGCTGGTTGAATCTCTCCTTTGTCCCCTGACCTCAGATCCCTTGCCAGGTGACCCAGCCGGTGGCCTCCGCTGTCCTCCTTCCTCTTGGCCCTCCCAGCTTCCAGAAGCAGCAGCAGCAGACAATGCCCTGCCAGGTCCCCTCAAAGGGCCGTGAAATCTACTGTCAGCACAGGCCTGTCCAACCAGGAAAACCTGGGCTACAGCCGCTTCCTGGCAGCCTGAGTTCCCTACCCTTAGAAACAGTGCCAGAGACAGACCTCTAATGCCACCTCAGCACCGGTGACACTCAATTCCCTCTTGCACACCCTGAAGGAGACCCAGGCTTTGTCTGTCTCAGTGGAGGCAGGACCCAAGCACACGCTTCAGCCCCTTGGGGTTCGAGCCGCAGAGCTACAGCTTTCCCCTCAGGGAGAGGCCAGCGTCACCGGGGAGTTTATTAAAAAGCAAAATGATAAAATCAGATTTTTTTTTTTTAATTCAGCTTGTAACAGCGAAGACAATACCATCTCTTTCCTGCTCTCCCTTCTCTCTCACGTCCTACCTTCTTGGGCCGTAGCAGCCCCAGGGAGGCTGTGGAGGGAGCGAGTCCTGGTAAAAGCTCCCCAAGGGGATTCCGTGTGACTCAGGGTCTGGTCACAAGCTGCCTGCTGTTTGCTCTAGGGGAGGACCAGATCCTTCAGTTGCCAATCTAGTCTGTGTTTCTGGGGAAGGCCAGGAGAAGAGGGGAGGTGGTTGTTTGGGGCTGGAGTGGTAATTTGCATCCACGCAACCCAGCGAGCTATTTGGCCCTTTGGTCAATGAAACCGCTGACCTCATTCCTCACAGTCTAAATATTTGAAGCGCAGACCTTCTTCTGTATCTTTTTTTTTTTTTTTTTTTTTGGCCATTTTACGATGATCTAAGCCAGAGTTTTAAGTTCCTGGATCGGCTTGTGGTCAGAGACTAGGAGAGAAGGAGGCGGTGAGGAAGGTGGGGACAACCCAGCTATTTTAGGTTCTCAGGAGACTTTAATTATTTATAGTACTCTGCGTTTCAAACCCTCGGACTCTAAAAAGTTACACCGTGCAGCGTGAG
Organism: Scalopus aquaticus; assembly: GCA_004024925.1. Taxonomy (NCBI): domain Eukaryota; kingdom Metazoa; phylum Chordata; class Mammalia; order Eulipotyphla; family Talpidae; genus Scalopus; species Scalopus aquaticus. Next base: position 30,815 of record PVIJ01000144.1, read on the forward strand.
AGTGACCCTGACACCAGCGCCTAGTCCGCCCTCTCTGCAGGGCGCCCACGGTTAATGGCGCTCCCTGGAATTCTGGGGTGTCCAGGTGCTGCATCTGCGCTAACCGAGCGCCCCGCGTGCCCCCCGCCCCCGCGCCCTCCGCTCCGCTCAGCTTTCTCAACGCTGCCTCCTGCCCTGGCAGTGGGTGCGCTCTGACAGGTGAGTCACCCGTCTTCCTGCCTGCAGTGGTGAGGTAACCACTCAGGTGCCAAGCAGCAGGGACGAGTGACTCACAGCTCAGTTCTCCTTATTTGTCCAGTTTTCAGTGAGCCAGGTCCTTTCCAGAAATATGTCTAGTAAGGATGAGCCATTTATTCACCTGAGTCTCTGCCAGGCTTTTCTCTTAAACACTAGGTCACAGAGCTAGTAAATGCGGGTCGGGGACAGGGAGGGGACACTGGACCCCGAACCTGTCAGTCAGTCAATAGCTGTTCACTGCGGTCCTACTACCAGTCACTGTGTAGGCTTCGGGGCACAGTGGAGATGAAAGAACCGAGCCCTGAGTGACAGATGTGCTGTCAAAGAGACAGAATACTCACAGGGACATCAAGGGGCTTTGACACTGGTCACAGCCAGAGAGAAACACGCGAGGATGTGCTGAGAGTGACTTGCAGGGTGATGTGAGAACCGCAGGCAGACAGCCCTGACTCGGCCAGGAACCCCGCGTGTGACGGGGACAAGCCTTCCCCGGCCGAGACCTCACTGGGTTCCCCTGCACAGAGACGACGAGGGCCCAGGTCACCGGCGTCTCCTTCCATCCTGGAGAGAACAGGAGGCTCAGGCACCACTGTCTGCAAACACTTCTTCCCAGTGTCCCCTTTCGGGGCTGCAGCCCTTAGGGAGCCATTTGTTAAACTCCTTCATCAAGCAACGGCAAAAGCTCTAGGGAACACAGAACGGCAGGAGAGGCACCAGCCTGGATACCTATATATTCTGTACAGGTTCAAGGTGGCGTTATGCCATCAGGCCTTGCTGAAAGCCCAGGAGGGAACAAGGGTAGGTGGCTCTCTGGAGGGGCGAACTGGGCAGCTGGGCTTGGGTAGCCATAAGTGGGGTGAGGGGGAGCAGGGCGGAGGTGAGGCACCTGGGGAAGATGGTGGAGAAAGGTGGCTCTGTAATAGAAGGTGGCAGAAGCTTCTCAGGCCTCGGGAACCAGAGCCTCTGAGCACATGCACTGGCTAAAGAAGCTCCCTCCCAGCTCCGTCACATCCCAGCGCCCTCAAGCCAGTTCTGGCAAGCAGATCTGGTTTGCTGAATGCTCTCAGGGCCAGCCCCAAAGGGGACCTGAGTTCAGCAACACCAAGAAAATCCTGCTTTGCTGAGAGGACCAGTTCAGCCCTTGAGAAGCAGAGGTGAGAGGCTCTACCTGCCCCTCCCTCAGAGAGTGCTGACTCATGCATTTATAATTTTTTTTTTTAACACGTAGTTTCATGTGTCTTTTAGAAAGTGGGTTGGTGGCCACGGGGCCCGGGCCCTGGGGGCTTTGAACTGCAGGGGTGTGGGATTGCAAACTTCCACCCAGGCCAAGGCTTTCTCATCTTGGTCTGTCAGAAACAGCACTCACAACCTGAGGAGCAGGGCTTCCCCGGTGGCGCAGCTATTGAGTGCTGCGCTGTGGAGCTGTCAGCGGCTGCGACAGGAGTTCTACGCCTGGCCGGGGAGAGTCCCACATGGTGCGGCAGACCTCTCCTGCCTCGCCCGCTGCTCCCCTCAGCAGTGTATTTCTGATCTGCCTGTTCTGCTCCCCACTCTGTCTCTGGTGAGCCCTCTCGCCGCCCCACGCCTCTGGCCTGTACCCCAGCTTAAAAAACAAACAAACAAAAACACAACCTGAGGAGCAGTAGGCAACAGGATGGCTTGAGAGGGGAAAAGAGACGGCCCAGAAAACTCCTTTCCTGTCTGATTCTTGCTGGTCCGGGCTGAGGAACCGTGAGTGACATATCAGCGCAAAAAGGCAAGTTGTGAGTTGGCCAAGCCCCCGTCCATCGCGCTCCACGACACACAGGCACTCTCGCTCCGGACGCTGACGGCTTCGCGGGAGCCAGGGCGGCCTGGGAGGTGGGTGGAAGTGAATGCAGGGGCTCAACGCCGCGAGGTGCATCAGCTGCAGGCTCAGGAGCGGCCATTTGAGACATGCGCCAGATGCAGGGAAGCAGCCTGAGGTAACGTCTGTCTTCTCTCGGCCTCTTCTCCTCTCCCTGGCCTTTTCCTCTCCTGACACACCAACTCCTTTCTTCCTGGCTCTTGACACCATTTTCCTTTCTTTCTTTTCCATCTCTCTGGTTCCCTCCTTCCCTGTGTCCTGATGAGTAAAGTGGCCTTTCCCCTGCCCCAGAAATCCTTAAATATTTACAGGAGCACAGCTTTTCACACAGGAAACCTTCACGTTTGTTCCTTCTCACGGACTGTGACTCCCTTAGGGTGAGGAGACGGGGTCTCCCAGGTGCCCCCTGTCTCTCAGAACTGGGCCTGTGAATAAGTGTTCCAAGAATATGCAAGCAAAGAAGACTGCTTGTGATAAGGTGCCCGTGAGGGCGCGTGAGGGAGAGGCGGAGGCGGGACGTTCAGTCACGCTTTAGGGGCAGGTGCCTGCTCTTAGAAGTCCGGACTTCCTCGGGCCCTTTGGTCAAGTGGACTGTGGGTCACTGCCAGGCCTTCAGGGGTGAGGGCAGCTGACTGCCCCAGCTCCTCCTTCAGGGAGTGAGATCAGGAAAATGAGAAGAAGTGGGACGAAGGCGTAAGTTTAGATGAACTTTCTCTATCACCCCATGTAGCCAGTGTCTGAGCTTTGTCTGCCTGCCTTGGGAAAAGCTAATTTTGACTCTAGAATCCTGAAGCGGAGAGGAGGGCAAGCAGCTTCTTTGATGGAGCTGCTACCATGTGCCAAGTGCTCTACATACATGATTTCACTGATTCATGAGAATCTAGTTTGGCGTGTTATCTGTTTTAGGAGAGAATGAAGTCCGCACGGCACGCCATGAGAAGTAGAGGTAGGGATGAACTGACCTGGTTTTGAAGTGGAAGATCCTCTTTCCATTAAATGATGCACAGCAGTGGCCAGCACAAAGAAGGGGAGCTCTGAATAGAAAAGGGAGCGTCCTTTCAAATTAGAGACATGTTTGTAAATATGGATTTGCTCTGAGTTTTGGACTCAAAGCTGACCTGTGAAATTTGAGACCGTTCTCGTCGAATATTTGCTATCTAAGCTTTCCTCGCTCAGTTGAGTTTATACTCCATAATGAGTCTATTGATTTAATCACTTAGAACTTGATCTCACTCGTTTGTATTTTATGTGGGCTATTGAATCCCTTGTTCACCACCTGCTCTAAAAACAGAACTTGTTTTATTTTTGTACAACTGATTTTCCTACAACTCGAGGAAATACTTGTCCACATATTCCCTACGTTCTCTTCTCTGAGGTGTCCAAGATCTCTTAAATTTCACACGAATTCTCCTCAGACTCTCATGTCCCACAACCTTCTTGTCTAGTGTAACTGATTCTCTGGGTTCATTTCAGTGCCCCCCTATGAATCCTCTTCAATGTGACTTTTTGTGCCAATAGTACCTAGGGACAGTCTCCTCATGGTGGCATTTGAGTGAGCCTCTGGTTAATAAGATGCTCATGTCAACTTTGGTCATTTATTGAAGGTCAGCTGGCATGCAACTGTTAGAGAAAGTCTTCTCTTCCCCCCTTCCTGGGGATCACCTGTTCTCTTCGAGCTCTGATCAGGCCATTCTTCCCCAGAAATCCTCTCTTCTTTCCCCCAGAGTGTGGGAAGAAGAGGGAGGAAGGGTGCTGAGAGGCACTCGCTGGTGGGCGCTCAGCTACCCGCTTACTGCCCAGTGACTTCCACATGTCAGCCCCACCACACGTCAAATACAAGCCCCACACAAATGACACACTCGTAAATGTCGCCTGAACATCAGTTCCCGTTGGCTACGGGGCCTGAATGCCCAGTGGCTGCTGAAATCAAAAGGGAATTGGCCTTTCTGTCCTTAGGGGGCAGACCCGTGGCCTGCTGTGAACACCCAGCGGAGGTGGCGCGGGTGAGTGCCGAATGATTCTGTTCTTCTCTGGGCTGGAGGTTGGGGTGCCCAGGCCTAGCCCTGGAAACCCCTCTCATTTGACTGAGGAGTGGGCATCCCCAGGGGGTGCTCTGGGGAAGGTCAGAAGGTTGGGGTGAGTCCTTCTGCCCTGAGATTGTGTGTTCTGGTTCCCCTGAACTGTCTCACCAAACTCTTTCCATAACTGATGAGTCCAAATGAAATGTGGAAAATCCTAGTTGGGGTGAAGTGTGCCCCCCACTCCTTGCTTTGTTGAAATCCCAAATCTCTATCCCGCAGAATGTGGCCATACATGGAAATCAAGTTGCTGCAGAGGTAGGCAGCCAAGTCGGGGCCATGCTGAAACAGGCGGCCCCCTAATCCGACAGAACTAGAGTCCTGATAAAACTGGAAATGGGGGCACAGAGGCACGCAGGGAAACCCCATGTGCCGATGAAGGCAGAGATGGGAATGAGGCTGCCCCAAAGATGGCCGGCAGATGGGGGCTGCTGGGGAGAGGCCTGGAGCAGTTTCTTCCTCACAGTCCTCAGAAGGAACAGTACTTTGACCTCCGACTTCTGGCCTCCAGACTGTGAAACAATCGTTTCTGTGGTTCCTATAAACACACCCCCTCCCGGATGCTCAGTGGGGGAAAAAGTATCCTGAGGTTGAGTTAGGAAGTCACTGCAGCAAACTGAATTTGCATTAAAGGCTCTGAGAAGTTCTGAAGTCAAGAAAACGGTCTAACCCAGGTGTATTCGTCGGCTGGGGCCTAAGTAACAAAAATCCACACAAGGGTGGCTTAAGCCACAGAAACAAGAGGCTGCTGTGCAGACTCCTCCTGAGTTGGGTCTGGGTTGGTGATGCACCTGTGAGAAAGAGGAGGTGCTGTTTCAGAACCATCCATCCGGGAGGGGGTGTGTTTATAGGAACCACAGAAACGATTGTTTCACAGTCTGGAGGCCAGAAGACGGAGGTCAAAGTGCTGTTCCTTCTGGGGACTGTGAGGAAGAAACTGCTCCAGGCCTCTCCCCAGCAGCCCCCATCTGCCGTGGGTCTTGGTGCCCAAATCTCTTCACTTCTCTGGGCTGGGTTTTTACCTGTGTGCAGCCAGAATAGGAGGGGTCCCCAGAGCCTGGTGCTGGGGGCTGGGGGGAGGCCTCAGCGCTGTTTTCAGGAACTGTGAGTGTGCTGGGGTGGGGTGGGGTGCAGCCAGATTCCCTCGTCCGTCAACTGTGGGGCCTGTGGGGGGCAAAGAGCAGCCCTCGCCAGTCTGGCTTGAGTTCAGAAACAGCAGCATAAACCCAGCCCCTTTCTGAGAGGCCTCGGGGACAGCCCGAGACAAGAGTCTCCAGAAGGTGATTCCCATGGTTCTGAGGGTGGTAACAGAGGTCAGCGCCCCCCCCCCCACTACCTGTCTGCTTTCCTGCAGACCCAGTGGCTCACTCTTCACTCAGGGCTCCCCATTATCTGCACTGTCCACAGCTCCCGGACAGAAACCTTGTCCAGTGGGAGCTATAGGAAGAGCCCGGGCAGGGAGCATGGAAAATGGTGTCCGGGCTGAAAATAACACACACACAGCCAGGGAGTGTCACTTCCTAATTCCTACCTCAGGATGGGCCTGGCAGATAAGTGGGAGGAGCAGGAGATGTGAGGGCAAAGGGGTGAGGGACACTGATTGTTATGCTGCAAATATCCCGCCTCCAGGAGCACCCAGCTGCACTTGGGGGCCCCGAGTTTACCCCACAGGAGTTGTGAAAGAGCTCACACCCAGAGGAGGAGGAGAGAGGGTGGATGGCACGGTTTGCCATTCCTTTCCCCATGAGATAAGTGCAGTGACCGCAGGTTAATACTATCCCACCCTCCACGGCCCCGAAGGGCACTGTGGGCAGCAAAGGAAGAAGTAGCAGTTTCTGGCAGGGCGAGACATGAGTGAAGAGGGCACGGAAAATAAGCTTGGACAGGCAGGTGCCAGCCAGACTGCTGGGGTCTTGAATGTCTCCTTTCACTGCAAACAGCTTCAGGTCCCATTCTGAGCGCCATGGGGGCGAGAGGGACCCATCAGAGATGGGCCTCTAACTCAGAGGGTTGAGACTGTGGGTGTGGGGCCCAGAAAGTGATCAAGATAGGAAGCTCTGAGGTGCCTCACTGGGAAATGGGTGGTTGCAAAAGCCCAGAGCCTCAGAGGCAGGTAGGTAAGAAAAATGCTCCTGTCCCTCCTAGTGCCTGCTAGAGCAGCTGGGCTTCAAAGGACTGATGCTACCAGGTGTCTGTGTATACTGCCAGCCTTTACTGAGAAGACACAGTGAAGGGGTGACCCATCTCCCCCTTGCTCCTAAAAATGCAAACTCTTTGATAGTTTCTTATTGTGTGTACCTAACATATGCCTACCCCTGCATTCAGCATTCCTTCTGGGTGTTCCCAGAAAGAAATGAAAGCATATCTCATGTTCTCACAGGGAAGATCAGAGAAAAATCCTCTCATGCTTCTGATAGGAAGAGGGGAAAAGCAACCATTTAAGAATATGCCAGAGATTTCTGTTCGCAACAAGGTCCACGCTCAGGAGAAACAAATTAGCCAGACCTAACCTAGGGGGTTTTATCAGAGCCAGTCTGATCTGGGGGAGGGAAATCCGAACTCCATCCATTTCTAGCTTGCCTGTGCCACTCAGGCGGGGAAACCTGAGAAGCTCAGTCCCAAGCACAGGTTCACAGAAAGACCCAGACGTAATCCTACAGACTATGGAAGGCACAGAGCACTGCCTCTCCCCCCACCTCATCACCACATAGCTAATGGTCCATTTGCAGTAGTTGCTTTTACCCAGGACCTCAGGTTCTGCTATCAGAAAAAAATGACGATCCGTACTAAAGACACAATTGGCAGAGACAGAGCAAGCCTGGGAACCAGTCTGAGACCTGGGAGAGACACTGGAATCGTCTGAAGGGGAATTTCAAATGACTGATTAAAATGCTAAGGGCTGTAATGAATGCATTCACGAACAGATGGGCAATATAAGTGGAGAGATGGAGATAAGGAGTAAAGCAAAAGGAAATGATAGTGATCAAAACACTGCACCAGGAATGAAGAATGCCTTGGGTGGGTTCGTCAGTAGACTGGTCACGGCTGAGGAAAGGATCTCTGTGCTTAAGTTCGTCTCCATGGAAATTTCCAACATAGAAAAGCAAAGAGAACAAAGACCAAAGAAATAAAATAGATTATCTAAGCACCGTGGGACAACTAAAGTATAATATATGCATCGTGTGGCTACCAGAAGGAAAGGAAAAAGAAAGGAACAGAAGAAATATTGGAAACAATAAATCACTAAGAATTTCTCCAAATTAATGCCAGACATCAAACCACAGATCCAGGGAGATCAGAGAATACCAAGCAGTACAAATGACTGAAAACCTACACTAGGTATATCATGTTCAAATTATAGAAAGTCAAAGATAAAAACCCTCAAAAAAAGCCAGAGGAAAAACACCATACTTGCAGAAGAATAAAGACATGTGAAATGACTTCTTAGAACCCATGCAAGGAAGAGAGTAGAGGGAAATATTTAAAGGGTTGAGAGAAATAAACCATCAACCTAGAAATCCTCACTGGAGAATTATCCTTCTAAAGTGAAGGAGAAAAAGGAAAGTAAAGACTTTCTTGGACAAACGAAAATTGAGGAAATTTGATGTCAGTAGACTTGCCTTGCAAGAAATGTTAAAAGAGGTTCTTTAGAGAGAAGGAAATTGATAAAGGTCAGAAACTTGGATCTACATAAAGAAAGGAAGAATAGCAGAGAATAGGTCAAGGAGTAAAATTGTATCTTATTAGAATTTTAATGTGTATTCCTTTGAATAAGATGAAAGTTAAACTTTTCATTATCCGAATTAAGAAAAAGGACTGAAAAAATAACTAAGCAAGATGAACTGTAGTTCTCCACGCCTTTGCTTCAGGCTTGCCCTTCACTGGCCCCTGATCAAACTGAGCTTGCGCTGTTAGAGGAGAGTGTGCACGGCGCGCCCCTTCCCTGCCTTGCTTGTCTTCCAGTAGAAGGCTAAACCTTCTCTCACTTGCTTTTCATAGAGCCAAAGGTGCAGCCTAGGAGACAGGATGTAAAAGACAAACAGAGGCTCTAATTTGGAGGATCTTTTACCTCCTTTGTGTCATTTAATCCTAAAAGCTCCTGGCTCTTCCTGGCTCCTTCCATCAGGCAGAGTTAGAACAGCAGCAGAAGCCATTCATCTTAGACCCAAAAACACTGAGTCGCTAGGACACATGCAGCAAAAAGAAGGTTATTTGCCTGAAGACCCGCGGGAACTGAGTCCCTGAGAGAGGCAGCTGAGAGGTCGCCCTCCCTGAGCAGGCGTGGACTGCAGAAGGAGGGGCTGCTGGCTGTCGTATTTGGCCGTGACTGAACGTGGTGCGCTGGGTGGGGTTATGCCTGGTTCTCTCTGGGGCTGTGCCCAGGTCCATGCGTCACATGAGTGAAGACCACGTTTCTCTCTGTTATCACTGTACTAGAGGAATCCTTATGAGGGAAGCAAACATATTCTAGAAGATGCATTAACTTGGAGTTGTCTGGGGGAGATATCTGAGCGGATTCTAGGGGAACAGACTTGGTCAAAATCAACCTGTTCACTGATCAGGTCATTGGCTCTTCCTCTCATCCGCAAGCCCTACATGGTGCAGAACCCAGCGGGCAGAGTCTGTGAACAGTCACACTCTTGCCTTCCTTCCCATAACTCAGTCTGGGGAGATTTTAGTTTTTCTTTTTAATTGCTCACTTGGGACCTGAAGCCAGACAAAAGATCAGCACTTTAAGATTATAACTATTTTAGAAGACAGATTATAAGCTCAAGGATTAATCCTTTGGTGGCTCCATCTTGGAAAGATGGCAGGGAAAGTGGGGGACAGGATCCTGGGGAACAGACAGGGTTGTTAGGTAACCCGCTGGGAGCTCAAGGTCACAGGATGCACCAGCTGCTGCAGAAGTATTTCTGTTTTCAACAACCAGTCTGCGCGCACCTGGCGACCAGCACTGTAACTGCCATTCAAGGTCATGAAGCAACATCACTGTTGGGGCCCTGACTCGTGTTGTTGGGTCTGCAACCCAGTACCGGAGAAAGCATCTCTTTAAACCTGTGATGTTCCACGTTTAGCCGATCTAGCCCAGACCTTGTCATCCATAATATTTTGATTTATAATTATATAGAAAACTCACAGTCTACATCATGTCGACATAGGTAGCAGCATCAAGACGAGGGGTTGGCAAATGTTTTCCATGAAAAGCCACCTTGTAAATATTTCTGGGTTTGTGGGACATGGAGTCTCTGTCCCTCTGTCACTGTATCATGGAAACAGCCATAGGAATAGCAAACAAATGAGCTTGGCTGTGTTCCTATAACGTTTTATTTATGAGGGCCTCCCTAGTAGAGCAATGGGTTAAGCGCAGCTCTTGGAGCTGTGGGCGGCTGCAGCGGTGCGAATTCAACGCCTGGCCGGGGAGATTCCCACGTGGCGCAGCAGACCCCTCCTGCCTCGCCCGCTGCTCCCCTCAGCAGTGTTTCTGTCGATCTGCCTGTTCTGCTCCCCACTCTGTCTCTGGTGAACCCTCTCGCCATCTCATGCCTTTGGTCTGCACCCCAGCTTAAACATAAAAATAAATCTTTTTTAAAAATTTATTTATGGGCACTAAAATGTGAATTTCATATAATTTTAGTGATTTAACCTGTCAGGAAATTTTCTGATTTTTTAACCTCTTCAGCCACCACCAAAGTCCGACTGTCTTTCCCACTAGCTGACATCCTCTGTCCTTGCACCCCTCCTGTCCCCTCCCCTCTAGTGCCACTGCTTCTCAGCACCTAAGCGTGAAGAGCCAGCATTTAGACTTCTTCATGTTATCACGTTATTTTAAAAGGCCACTAACAAAGGAGTTGGGTGCGTGGGCTCTGGAGTGCCTGGGCTGAAACCCAGCTTTATCACAGCGAACGACTTTCCTCTCTGCCACGTTGTCACTGCGCTGTGACAGGAGTAGGTGAGTCGATATGTGAAAGGTTTATAATGTGCTTAATAAAAGGCAGCTGCTCCCATTCCTGTCCTGCTTCTCTGCTCTCTCTCACATCTCTCCCTCCCTGCCTCCCTCCAGGGTCGAGGAAATGCCAGGCACTTTGTGGGGGGAGATGCAAAGCAGGGGAGACTCAGCCCTGTTCTAGAGGCCTTTAGGCTATTAGGGTTTCATCCAGTCACTCTTGGTATAAAACACACCCCCCAAACGTAGTGCCTGGAAACAAAAGCAATCATTTATTTGCTTACTGTTCTGCAATTTGAGCAGGGTTCGGTGTAGACTCTGCTCCACAGAGTCTTGGCTGGGTGGCTTTGCTGGAGCTGGAGGCTCCAAAACACCTGTGTTCACATGCCTGGCGCTGCAGCTGGGATGTCTGAAATGGCCAGAGGCTGGCTGAGCTGAACCCTCTTCCCTCCAGCACTTTTTGCTCGTGGTTTCCCTCTGGCAGGGCAGTTGGTTTGGTTTACAAGGCAGCAGTTTCCATGAGGGCAAAATTAGGAGGAAGTCTCTTAAGGCCCAGGTATAGATGTCACATGGTGTCATCCCTTCCACATTCTATCACCAAAGCAAGTCCCAAGGCCAGCCCAGAGTGGAGAGGAGGTGAAGCAGTCTTATGTCTTGATGGGAGGGAGTATACACAAGATGGAGGCCATGTGGGTGACCACCTTTGCAGATAACTCACCACAGGGACAGAGACACATGGTATGAGCAACTTGAGACCAGACATCAAATCTGATTTCTTCACCCTTTCTCGCCAATACCAAGAACAATGTTTTTTGTTGTTGTTGTTTGTTTGTTTTTTTTAAGATTTATTTATTTATGCATACAAGAGTTGGGGTGTAGGCCAGAGGTGTAGGGGAGTGAGAGGATTCACCAGAGACAGAGTGGGGAGCAGAACAGGAGGATCTACTGAAATACACTGCTGAGGGGAGCAGCGGGCAAGACAGGAGAGGTCTGCTGCGCCATGTGGGAAGCTCCTTGGCCAGGATAAAACTTGTGCTGCAGTGACAGCTGATAGCTTCATAGTGCTAACACTTAACCCCTTGCACCACCAGGAAGCCCAAGAAGAATGTTTTTTTTTTTGTTTTTAAGATGCTCAAGCAATATTTATTTCTTTGCTCGTTCTGAAAAATTCTCCTAATTTTAAAATGTATCATCTTTTTAAAAGCTGTGTTCATCTTACTGAAAAAACACTAAGGTAATGCTAGTGGAAAATTAAGGTTTCAATTACTCACTCCACAGTAACTTCAAAAAATTTGTATATATCACTTTCTATTTCTACACGTTCCATTTTTATGGTAAATGTTATATTCTAAAAGTTCTGAGAAAGAGACAAACTTTTTATATAGTCTGTTCATATAAAATTCTGTTTTCAATTATTTTTTACTGATCACAATAGCCAACATTTTTTTCCATGTCTCTACATGGTCTACTTAATTACACTTTTTTAATAGCTACTACAATTTCCATTGTGTTGATCTATCATAGCCCATTAAATCTTTCCTCTAGATTGTTTCTATTGTGGAATGTTTTTCCATATTCCAACATAGCCTTCCTGATTTTTTAAGTGACTCGACTGAATGACATTTCATCAGTTTATCTACCACATTCTATGAATACACGTTCCCTTCACACTGGCCATCTCGGCTGTGTGTACAGGCTGGTCGGAGCAAAGCTGGTCACAGAGACATAACTTGGGACCAAGACAAGCTAAATCTGGGGTTCAGGCAGAGGGAATGGTGAGTCTGGGAGAAACCAGGGCTTCAAGGGGTTCAGCCCTACTGGACTTTTATTTTTGCTCCTGTTCCCCCACCAGCCACACATACCCCAGCTTTTGTCCCAGGATGTTTCAAATGCCTCTTTGCCTCCTCTCAGCTTCCTATTGCTGTTTTTTTTTTTTTTTAGAATATTATGATAAACATGTGACATCATATTTCCTTTTCCTTCTTTTGAATTTTTTTATTAAGATAAGTTCCCAGGAGTGAATTCCTGGGTCAAACGGCATAAATATCTTTTTGGCTCCTGCTATGAATTGAAAAATTGCTTGTGAAAGTGGGTATCGGGACTGGTGCCCTTGTTGAGGGTCAAGTTGGCAATCAGCCTGGGTGGGAGGGAGTGCTCAGGTGCCAGCCACAGCACTCTCACACTGTAATGGCCCTTGCGTTTACTGCTCCCAGAGTTTCCAGGTCTAAAGAGAGGCGTCTTGTCCATCTTTATATCCCCAATCCTAGCATAGTGCCTCGTCCTACAGAGTAGAAGTAAAAGCAATACTAATTTTTTAAAAAATATTTTTTTGCATAGAAGAACTAGGATGTAGGCCAGAGGATTCATCAGAGACAGAATGGGGAGCAGAACAGGCAGATTTACTGAAATACACTAAAAGCAATACGAATTTTACTTGAAAAATGAATGATTACATGCAATGATAATTATCCTCTCAGACTTAAGCTCAAATTCAACCTCTTCTCCTTTGTCCCTACTTGCTCTGCCTCAGTTTTTTTTTTAATCTCTAAAGTGGGGGCAATAGTGGGATTTGTAGAGGGTGTTTCTGAGGGGTCTAGCATACAGTCTGATGTAATAAAAGCCACGTTTTTTCATAATGATGTCACAGGCTCACTCAAATGTCATTGCAAAACTATTCATCCATTTTCCCCATTTATAGGTTAGGGTCTAAATATTTCCTAGTATACTTGAACAAACTCTTCATATAGTTTAAATTTATAGTCTTCTGTCATGTTGCTTAAAATATTTTAGTTTTGCCATTTTTGATTATGGAGGTTTTACAATTTTCTATGTCTATATAGAAATTTTCTTTTAGATGTCATCTATTTCATCAACTATGAACATTATTCTCAGAAATCTGAAGTTATTTTCCAATTTTTACTGGTTTTTTCCAATTTAATTTTTAAAATGTAATTCTTAAATCCATTACTGTATAAGTTGTGCTTCTAATTCAATATTTTCCCCTGGCCTTGTCCACTACCATATTGGATTGCTAGGGCTATTGGAAAGAAACAACCAACCAACTCACAGAGATGTATTCTCTCACAGGTCTGAAATCAAAGTGTTGGCTGGGCCATCTCCCTCCGAGGGCTCCCGGGACAGCTGTCCCCGGCCTCTTCCAGCTTCCAGTGGCTCCAGGTGCTCCAATCTCTGCCTCTGTGGTCACACGATTTCCTCCTCTGTCCTGTGTGTCTCTCAAAACTACACTTGAGATGGTTTTTAGGGCTATTTAGATAATCCAGGGTAACCTCATCTCAAAATCCTTAGTTTAATCATATCAACAAAGCCCCTTTCCCAAATAGGGTAACTTTTATAAGCTCCAGGGGTAGGGATTTCATATCTTTGGTGGTCACTATTAAACTTACTATGAGTATTTTTTTTTTAATAAACTCATACTTTATTCTTCAGGAAAGACATCTGTATGTATCTAAATGACTAATACAAAGGAGCTCAAAGGTGAAGTCAGGAGACAGTGAGGGTGGGCTCCATGGGGTGGGGGAGCAGTTGGCCTCTGAATTATGATTTGGATCATCAGTGCTACTATGGAGAAGTGGCCCATTTAAAATTGTGTCCCAATAGTGTTGGCAACAGAAGCTCATGCTCCTAGGAATCGGAGTGGAACTACCTTTTGCCCTCTGGTATCAGAGTCAACTAGTTAGCCTCCTTGTATCTTAGTGACAGAGCACCCAGCTTAAAAACTCCCTGCCTCCCTTGCATCTAGTTGTACCTATGAGACGAAGATCCAGCCAAAGATCTATAAATGAGAATTCACTGGGTAGAATTTCCTGCATAGTTTCTTCAAAGGGAGACAGCTGAGAAGTGCCTCCCAACCCCATTGCCCAATTTCTTTTGCCTTCTTTCTGCCTGGTATGAAAATGTGATGGCTGGAGCTCTAGCAGCCCTATTGAGCCATGAAGTAACCACAAAGCTAGAACTTAGTCATTAGATATAGTGGAAGAAAGGTCTAGGCCCCTGATGAGTTAATGTGCTAACCGGGCCCTGCCTGCCCCTTACTTATTTTATGAGAGAAATAAATCTTTTAGTTAAGCCATTTAAGCCACCTTAGTTCTTGAAAATGACAGTTAATCTCAGTTTCTAATAGATACAATTTCAAAACTCTATTGACTTTTTTGGCAATGAGTAAAATGAATTTATCTATAGATTTCAACTCTAATATCACTTCTTCAGAGCTACCTTCCCTGACTGCCCACCTTAGCTAAAGTTGCCACCCCCAACCTTGTCACTCTATCATGTTACCCTGGTTGCTAGAACTTATTGGGCCTTTCATACCCACAGTTTTATTTTTTCCCTCCCTCCCTCCTTTCCTCCTCTCTCCCTCCTTCCTTCCATCCCTTCCCACTCCCTTCTATATCCTTTCTTTCTTCCTTCCCTCCCTTTCCTTTCTCCTTCCCTTCCTCTCTTCCTTCTTTCCTTCGTTGTTTGGAAAATGGAAGATCCATGAAAGCAGGCCTCCTGCATGACTTGGGCTCTGCTATACAATTCCTGACACTGATCGGTGCTTGATAACTATGTATGGAATGGATGAACCTGTGTGGGAATCAAGATGAGCTACTGGGAGTGGGTGGCACTGTTGAAAAGCTTCCTTAGGGGAAATCCAAGAAGCCTGAGTGGAAAACTTGTCAGTGCAAGTGGTTAGGAGTCCACACTACCATGTGGGAGGAGATGTCAACTTTCCATCATCCTCGCCCACTCCGGGCCCCAAGGCCTGAGAGGAACACGAGTTCACAGTCAGTGCCTGTACCCACTTTGCCTGGCCTCTGCTTGCTGGCCTTCCCGTTATGACCTCGGTGTCCTAAAATGTCCACGTCAGGATTGAGCTGGTCCCACGGGGAAATAATCACCTAGGGCCTCCAGGATGATCGTTGTTCAATGACTGAGCCCTCAGTGCCCCTCCTGGCACAGGCCTTCTCTGCAGAAGATCTTTGATAGAAATACTTCGGGTTTCTCCTGCTCATTCCTTAGATAAATTCCACTCAGTCTCAGATTTTCAGCACAGGTCTCACTCCTTCATGAAGTCTTCCGACATTGCCCTGCTCTGCCTGGGTCTTTCCCGTTCCGATTGCCATGACTCTTAATCACTGTGTCTTTCATTTATTTACAATTTTGTTCATTCACCTAAAAACTTGTATTTAGGGCCTCCTCTGAGCTGTGTGCTATGCAAGCAACTGGGTTACCATGAGAACAAAAATAAATAGGGCCCCTCTTGACCACATATTAATTATTTAACAGAAATTTCCAGTGTGCCTATCACCAAATGGGCTAAATAAACGCCCCGAGGTTAGGGGATACAGAGCAGCGCCAAGAAGATGTCAGCTGCCGCTGCAAGTTCTCTCTTCGAGGCCCGCGGGGTAGTTTACCCGGTGCAGGCGGCGGACATGGGCAGACACACCAGTGCCTGCCGCTACACGGGTCCTCTCCAGGGCTGGAACTCAGAGTGCCCTGCTGGGAGGTTCTGGGAGGGGTGGACTCTGAAGGGCAGCCTCCATCTCTGTCCAGCAGCTGCTGGGCATGAACATCGCGAAGGAGAAACTCCATTACCCACAGAAAGGCAAGACTTGAGGTCTGGGCCACCAAGAAGTAGAGGGGTGGAAGCTGTTTTTGTTATTGTTTCTCCTTATTTGCTGTGACATTAGTTTACAACACTATGTAGGTTTCAGGTGTATAAACGTCTTGAGTCAGCAACTTTGTCTCACACCACACCCACCACCAAGTATCTAGTCACCATCTACCTTCAAGCTGCTCCCTCCTCCCTAGTACCAATCATTCTGTTGTCATAGTCTAAAGGTTTGGTGGGTTTGGTATTTTGTTATTTTTCATTATGTTTGTTCCGTTGCCTTTTTTAAAAAAACATTCCACAAGTGAATAAACCTGTATGGTATTTCTGTTTCCCCTCCTGAATTGTTTCACTAAACATAATTCCTACCCCTGTTCCATCCCGGTTGTCACAAACAGCAAACTTCTTTTTTATGGCCGAGTAATATTCCATTGTGTAAATTATGACCACATCTTTATTCACTCTTCTTTTTTTTATTTTTAGAAATTTATTTATGCATACAAGAGCTAGAGTCTAGGCCAGAGGTGCATAGGGTGAAAGGATTCACCAGAGACAGAGTGGGGAGCAGAACAGGCAGATCTACTGACATACACTGCTGAGGGGAGCATGGGGCAAGACAGGAGAAGTTTGCTGCGCCATGTATTAGCTTCCTGGCAGGAGATTGAACTCAGGCTGAAGTGGCTGGCGATAGCTTGATAGTGCTGAGACTTAACCTCTGTGCCACCAGGGAGGCCTTTATTCACTCTACTGTTGTGGTGAACTTAGGTTGTTTTCAGGACTTGGTTATTGCAAATGGTGCTGCAATGACACCAGGGTGTGTCATGTGTGTTTCTTTTTTTTGATCCATGTTTTCATATTCTTTGGGTCAATATCCAGAAAGGAGATTTCTGAATCACATGGTAATTCCATTTTTAATTTTTTGAGGAAACTCCATGCTGTTTCTGTGGCAATGGTACCAAGTGACATTCAAAGGGCAGATGTTTTGTTTCTTTCAGTGAAAGCTCACGAATCCATAGCAGAATGGCGCAAAGTCCTGTCAGAGAGTCACGGGAGGGTCTTAATGGCACCATCAGAGGAGCAGAGAGACAGCCCTTCCCCTGCAGGTGGGGGGCGGAGGGTCAGTACAGATCCTGCCTTTCCTTGCTCAGTAAGTTCAAACACGTGTCAGCGGGTCAATGAACTTGTTCCCTGTCCTCAAGTACAAGGGCAACCAAATCTCCACTGTGATATTGTTTCTCAACCTAGACTTCAAAACACCACAAGCTCACAAAACCAGAATCTTTTCTATCCTGGGCTGCGTGACGTGGAAGCAGCTCCCAAACTTTGTCACAGGGCCCCTCCCCTTTTGACCCCCCACGCCTCACAAGCACAGCACCATATCCTTGACACGCAAGATGACCTCCGTGGGCCCAGCTGGATTGAGGGGGCGACTGGATGAGCGTGGATGAACCATGTTGGGGTACACTTCATGGTTGTACTTCATGGGAACATGACTCTGAATACGGCACACCTCTCTGGCATGGCGATAATTAGAAGCAACCAGGCCAGTCTGGGGTTGACCTCGTCAGGCAGGCCCAGCTTCCTTAACATATGTGGAGTGCCAGTCTTATGATGATCTGCTTTAATCCCAGCCTGGCTTCTCCCTACCATCCAGAACTCTCCAGTCTGGTCCTACCCACCATGTGAGTAGCAAACATAAATTCATTTTGGAGATTAAGAAAAACATAATTGAGAGGGCAAACCCCTTAGAGGAAGAAAAACCACAAACAGCAATGCATTCCAATTCAAATTACCTGCTGCTCTAGCCATCTGGGCCCCTGCCCCTTTCATTTAGCAGTGTGAGCATGGGAGTTGGCCTTGGTGGCCCTGTGGCTGTGGATTCATTGTCACGGTGTCTTGCAGGCAAATCTCCTTTGGCGCATTTCACTGGGCTATGAGCTCTTAGGGATCCTTGGCCAGAGCACCTGAGGGGTGGGCCCACTAGGCACCGGCTCCACCCACACTCGTGGGCCTCTGAGCCAATGAAAGTGGTGTCCTTAGAAGAAGACTTCGTAATGATGGGGACACATAGGAAAGTGCCATGTGATGAGGTTGCAGAGATTGAAGTGATGTACCCACAAGCCAAGGCATGCCAGCATTTGCCCACAAACCATCAGAAACTAGGAAAAGGCAAGGGGGTGTCTCCTCAGAGGGTCTCAGAGAGAACATGATGCTACCAACAGACTCTGGCCTCCAGCACTGTGAGGCCGTGTACTTCTGTTCTTTGAATCCACCCAGTTTGTGGCACGGTTATGACAGTCCCAGCAGATTAATACACAGTAAGCCCTTCTACTTACTAATTTATACCAGAAGTAAATTTATTGTGACAGGTAATGTCGCATAAGATTCAGGCCCCTTCCTATGTAAGCTCCTTCCAAGTTCTTGTACCTTATGATGTGTTTGTAATTTTGGATTATTTCTCTTAAAGCATCCCCCCAATTATGTGAGATTTGGACCCCACAGCCCAGCTCTGCTGTTGCTCAGTGCGAACCCCTCTTTTTGCTCCCCACCCAGAGTAGCACCAGCAGCACCAGCCCCTCATGAGTTTCTTTCCCATTCTTGGGTCCCTGGACCACTCTGGAAGGGTTTAGAAAGACCAACACCGGGTGGTTTTATCTGTCTGTGGGGACAGAAAGCTGAATTAGCGGCCTCTCCCAGTTCAGCACCCCGGTCACTGTTGTAGAGGCTGTCCCTCAGATCCTCGTCGAGCAGAGCTTGCATTTCCAACAGACAGCCTGAGTATGATGGAGACTCAAGCCCTGGGAGAGGCCTGTCACTATTCCAGCCTGGCTGCTGCTATTCCAGGCTGTCCTGCTCCGTGGCTTCCCCACCTCCACCCACACCTGTCTTCATTCTTCACCTCCAGATCAGCAGAGATAGCAGAAATGCCCCTGTGGGCCCTGCAGCTATGCACACAGGGACATGTCTGTCATCTCAGAGGGAATTCTGTCTCATCTGTCTCCCCATCTCTGATCCAGCCTTAATGCAAACCAATAAGCCAACAGATCTTCGGGGTGCTAGGGAGCTGTGGATGAACGACCTCCAGGCCCAGGAAGGGGGCGGTGGGCCTGGATATAAGCAACCAGGCAGAGCAGACTAACATGAAGGATGTGGGTCATGCTCAGAGCGCAAGCAACGTGCTGTCTGGCTCTTTAGGGGGGAATTCCAGTTCCCATCTGGGTGGGGGCAGGGGGCTGTATGAAGCAGGTGTTGCCGGGTTGTGATTAAAAGTCTATAACATCAGCTGACCGCGCTGGCCAGTGGGAGAAGAGCTAGTTCCCGGAGGGCCCTGGTTTGAATCTTCAGTAGCTGGACCATGGAGACGCCCGGGACCCTCGCAAAGGTCGGTCCAGGCATCTGGGGGTGGCCAGGGCTCAGGATAGCTGCTCTGACCACTCGGCAGCAAAGTACTTCAATATTGTAACAACCAGTTCAGCCTGCTGGGTAGACCAGCTGGCTCCCACCCCTGAAGGAGCGAGGACTAGGCACTTGGATGGCACCGATCGGCCCCTTCCCTCTGGAAATCTATTTCCTCCCATTTCCAGAGCAGCTCTCACTGCTGGGACTGCCTCTTTTGCTCTATGTTGCAACGACACCACCTGCCTCCTGTGAAAGAGGGTATTGTTTCCACCTGGCCGCCCACACTGGGTGGGTAGAACAGCGGGTACCCACTCCCGGAGCTCACCCCAGCCAGCCGTTCAGCCTCATGCCCAGGGCAGCTGAGGGGTTGAGTGGCTGTGTGTGGTGTGTGTGGCGGGGAGGAGATGGGGGCGGGGCTCCTGGGCGCCCATCCACAGAGCCTGATAGAACTAAACCGTGGGTGTGGCTCTCGTAAAATAAACAACTCCCTGGGCATTGCAAATTCAGACACAGTGCTGCAGTTTTCTTAAAGATGTAATTATGGTTGGGAAAGCTACTCTCCTCGGAGTTCACCACCCCTTGGGTATAAAATGTTTACAATAGGAAAAAATGTAAGGGATTTTGTTTTGTTTTTCTTGAGTCATTTTAGCAACCCACTGGTTATATAAAACAAGGTGCTGAGGACTGTGGTCCACAAGAAAAGGGCAAAGGGGAAAGCCCAGTGTGGCAGGGTCAGGGCCGGTGGGGGGCGGGGGGGGAAGGGGCACACAACCCAGCCTGATCATACCCCAAACTACACGGACCTGGAGTTCCCTGGGGTGTGGCCTAGTTCTTAAAAAGGCCTGTCAAGACTCAGATTACCTGGGCAGAGCAATTGAGGTGTGTTTCTAAATTTAGCTCAGTGTCTAATCTGAGACCTCCACACAAGAAGGGGAGGCCAGGCATGTTTGAAGCGAGGGCAATGTGTGTGTGTGTTTGCATCTATTTGTGTGTGTCTTTGTGTGTTTATTTATGAGAGAAAGAGAAAGCACCAGCTACTAGGGTTGGTTAATGGAAGGTGGGCTCTGGGGGCACCTGCGGCCCATCTCAGCCCTCGCCTGGGCCATGCTGGCCGGTCAGTCGTTCCCGCTGTCTTAACCCTGCCTGAGAACACGTATGTTCTTCAGTCACCCCGTTTTTCCACGCTGACGCGGCAAGGGAAAGCAAGTTTTATGCTTCAGGCTGTTTTCTTGTGGAAGTCCTAGAAAAGCAAACACATAGGTGCTGGGGCCAGGAAGTGTCCTGTCGGCACAAGGGCGTCTGCACGTCCCCGGGAGGCACCTCCTCAGGCCCAGGCCGCCTGTGCTGACGATGGCCGGCCGGTGCGGCCTCGCTGCTGGCCCGCGGCCCGGGCTCCTCTTTGCCCTCTTTCCTCACAGCCTCTTCCCCTCTCTCCTTCCTTGTCATTTTTAATCCCTTCGCTTTCCTTGCCACCTTCTCAACGGTGTCTTTCTCCAGAGAGAAGCAAACCGCAGGCCAAAGTGCATAATTTGGTGCAGGAAACTTCTGAATTCTATGTTGGGAACAGGTTTTACCTCAAAGCCCCCTCATGGAGCAGGAGGAGGCTTGGGGAAGGCCAGAAGCGGGGGCAGCTGTCTGACCTCCACGAGTCGGGGGCAACTCTTCACCCCATGCTGTCCCCTCACAGACCTCTCCAGCCAGTGCTGGTGGGCACTGCAGGCCTCAGAAGTTGGGAACCACTCATCTATGTCAGGGTTATTCCACACCACGCCGGCTGCTGGGCACAGAGCGTCTCATGTAGCATTGTCTGCAGAGGATTGTGTTGTTCTGGGAGGGCGTTGGCCGCTGTGCCGCTGGTCTGGTTGTTCTTCCTAAGACTTGCCAAACCAGACATTTCCATATGGTCAGAATCCAAAATTTTCACTTAGTTCTACTTTCCCACCACTCATCACAGTTCATGTCATGGTTTTGGTTGTTGTTAATTATATATCTTCTAAAAAACAGTATGGAGAGTGAGCCCAGACTGGTCATATAACTGTCAAGTGAAGAACTTTCCTTCCGTGTCCCAGGGCAGGAAAGCAGCAGATGTGGAGTCATATGTGTCTCGTTTCAAGGCCTGCGCGTGTATGGATCCCTGGGTGGGAAGCCGGCACGAGCAGGCCGAGAGCAGAGGCTGTGGTGTGACCGGGTCTTCCCGGCGCCAGCCGCCATGCTGGGCCTTTGATGACCCCCCACTCTGGCGATAATTTTTGTGGCTCTACAGAACGCATTCCGTGCCTAACATGGAATCCCATAGCTTTGGGATTATACAACATGGTCCCTCTCCGCCAGGAGTGGATAATCTTTGAGGGGTAAGGGGAAGGATATAAAACGTAGAAATATGGTTCATTATACAATTCCCCCTCCCCTGCCATCTGACAAAAACCTGGTGTGTATGAGGCTTGGGCTGAGGTTGCTGGAGAAGGCTCCATTGGGGTGTACTCCCAGTCACAGGGGAACAGAAGTTTCTAGACCACAGCCACTCTATTCCAGGCCCAAATTAGGGCCCCGTTCAACCCATGCTAGCAAAAGTCAGGTGAGGAGACTTGATTTCTACCCTCAAGAGACTATTATAAGGCACCCCAATACCCCCCCAACAGGGTGGGGTGAGAGAAAGCCAAGTAGTGGTGCTGCAAGTTTTGTCCCTGCCAGTCTATAATAAACCTCCCACACAAACACTGTCGGCGGAGACCGCACGGGGTGCATGGGTATCTACCCCCTGACATCAATGAGGCAGGATCACCTCCTGTCTCACGGTGTGTCAGAAGAAGCAAGTGGGGAAGCAGGACCTTGACCTTTTCCCGGAGGTGACAGGACCGCGTCTGCGGTGGAACACGCGGGCGGCTCTGCCTCTGCTGCCTCCCCGAGGTGCCCAGGTTGATCTACGTGCCGTGCCGTAAGGCTGAAGTCCCCCTTCACAGAGAAGGGGCTCCTCTGAGGCTCACCCTCAGCAGGTGACGTTTCAGACACTTTTTAAAAGATATTTTTGCTCTCTGTATAGATGAAGACGTTGAATGAGTGGAATGGCTTGTAAGGGAAGCAGAATGGGGACCAGGTGCCAGAACTCCAGGCACCCTTCCCCACCCGTAGCCCCCGCAGAGCCATGAATGGCTTCTTTTAGCTGCTATTAACAAGCTTATACTTAGCTTTTCTTTTAACAGGCACATAATGGCTCTCCCACGAATCTAAACTAATGAAACAGAGTCCTTTCCCTTTCCCAGTGAATAGTAACCCAGGAGAATTCACTGCCCCCAAGTTATTATTATAGCAAATAACTAAACAAGGGTAAAAACAAGATCAGACATTTGTCTGAATGGTGAAAACCAGGGCAAGCTTTTAAATCCATTTGCATTGAAGCAGTAAATGGTCTCCAACTCAAATCTGGGACGACATCTCAGTAGGAGATGATTAGGTGTGGTTTTTTGTTTTGTTTTGTTCATTTTTTTTTCCTTTGCAGAAAGGTTTGCCTCTTATTCTGAACCGCTCTGGGCAAGTCTGAGAGGAGATTAGCTGTAGAACCCTAATAAAGGCCCTAGTGGGTCTTCACTTGTAACTGTGGACAGTAGGTCCCCCTTGGTCTCCCTGGTTTGTATCTCAGAGCTCAGGGCAGGCGCCGGAGTGGGATGTCTCCCTGAGGTGCTGCCCCTCAGAGGGCTCTGGCAGCGGGCTGGGCCTGCATCCTCTGCCAGCACCTTAACTCACGCAGTTATTCCTTGAGCCAGTTATGTGTTGAAGCAACGAGTCGCATTTCGCCAGTTATGGTGCTGAACCATTATTAAGGAATTAACCAGGAGACTGTCACTCCAGGCTCTTATAGAACTCTATAGAAAATGTGCTGGGATTCCATTCAGGGGAGAATTCAGTTGTGGAAGATGTCGCTTTTTCAGAAATTCCTGTATTTCAGAATTTAGCTAATTTAGTATGATTTGTCAGACCCACAGGCTTCTGGGATCAAAACCATGTTTTAAAATGGCTCTCCTCTCTTCCTTCAGACCAAAGTTCAAGCACACACTGTAGGCTGGTATACCAGAGAATCAGAAATAATTTGAAAGGATGGCTTTTAAAACCCAGAAATTAACTTCTAGGTTTCTTCAGGCCAAAAGCCAAAGGTTTCCAGTCCCATGAGGCATCTTGGAAACTGCTACAGGCTTTGTAGTTCTTTATATAAAAATATGAGCAGGAGATTATTGTTCTATGCATTTTCTTTAAATTCACGTATTTGTATACCTTGGAGGAGCTCTCAGTTAAATTCAATTATACACCTAAATATAACAACAATAACAAAACTCGATATAATAAAATGTTTCCAAGCCCAGCAGGTGGCCTACTTAAAACAGTAATTACATGCCCTCACATTTGTTATAATGAGATTTGATTCATGTTTGGGATTCCCTACGGAACGTATGAACAGAGAGCATCACCACAGCCTGTGCCTGTCACTGGCAGACAGGAATAGCAGAGCAACTGGGACTTTAGCTCAAACTAACTACAAAAACCAGTATTTTTACGAGCACTTGTATATTCCTTACTTTATGCCACTGTTCTAGATACTTTACTACATTACATCTTTAAATCTCCTCACAGCTTCATACAGTAGGTAATTTATTTTTCCCTGCCAAGAGTTTATAGTCTTTTAAGGGAGACAAATATTTAACCAGATAAATATAGCACAATATGGTAGATTTAGTCATGGAACTCAGGGAACTGCAGGGATACAAGCGAGAGAGAGATATGTGACTCAGTTTCCCCAGTATATCAGGACGGAGGGGAAGGAAAGGAATACTTGAGCCAAGTCACTATTTCTTCTTTCTTGTATAATTACACTTTCATAGTTTGAAAACATTATTAATATTTTACAACAGATTATCCAATATATGCTGCGGTGTTCAGTATATTTCTGAACAGTAAAGTATTAGTCTTTAAATCATACCCACTGTCTTCTAAAACTGTGGACTACAGCTGGCTTCTGCTGTTGTGAGAATTCTGTTGGTTCAATCTATATGGCAAGTCATGAACTTTTACTCCTTGAAAATTAAAAATATGTGGTGATGAGGTGAATCATTAAAAAGCAAATCTGGATAACTCAGCATGGAATGCCTCAACCAAATTTGCAAACAGCTCTCACCCTCTGAATTCAGAATCCAGGTGTGTTCTCTTGGCTTCTCTCATGTTTGTAAAACACTTGAGGCAATGTTGAAACAGTGGGAATTGTCACATGAAAACTGGTGGCTTTCTCATTAACATTAAGACTTGTGATGGGAGTGCAGTGCGCGGCCTTTCTCACATCCATTCTTCCTTCTATCCCTTCTTCCTTCTATCCCTTCCTTGTTTGCCTCGATACTTCCTCATCGTCCATCCCCATTTAGTCTTTTTATGATAAAATGTATCCCATATAAACAGAGGCCACTGAATGCATATGCATGGTTTAAAGAAAAATAATAAACATAGGGCCAGTTTAAGGAATAGAACATTCCAGAATATAACCCATCCTGGCCTTCCTCCCTTCCTCCCTCCTCCCAGAGGTAAAAACCTCCACCCTGATGTTAGTGGTTTTGACCTAGTTTTATCACATGGGGAATCACTAAGTAATATTTTGCTTTGGGGGTGTTTGTATACCCCCTCTCTGTGGACACTTGCAGCTGTAGTTTAACTGCCCCCTGCTGTTTTGTCCTCTGCATCTCATAGTTTATGAATTCTTCTCTCAGTGGACATTTGGGGTGTTTCTGGGTTTGGACCCTAATAAGCAGCATCTTTGTGGACATGCTTGCCTGTGGATTTGGGGAAACTCTATGCTTAGGATTAGACCTAAAACTGGAATTGCTGAATTATACTATACGCGGCAGTCATTGTACCAATTTATAATCACACCCAGGATCATCATCCTTTTTAAAATTAAGAATGTAATTTTGAGGTAAAGAAACATATATTCACAAAACGATTTTAAATAGAAAAAAAGTCCCCATTGCTCTGATCCCCCCAAAAAAGATCTTTCAACTTCCTTTCTTTACTTCGATTCTGACTCTTGCATTCCACCTTTTAATTCATTTATCGTGTTTTTCCTTTCGCAGATTCATTCTAAAGGCCAAAGCGCCTGCTTTACTGTCCTGCTCTTTCCTGCTCTTCTGGCTCAGTTCCCACCCCATATGCACTCGAGGACCTGGAAACTCCCTGTGGATTCAAGGACTGGAGCAAAACTCCCTCCATCAAACAAGCAGGAGAGGGCAGGGGCCTGGTGGCCTCTGGAAAATCCCCCCTCAGGCTTCCTTTTGAGCTAGCATAGGCTGTTTTGTTTTCTTTCTTTTCAGTTTGTGTCATTGGCATAATTGGCCTTTGGGGACCAGCAGATACTGGGTCTGTGGAACTCCCTGTCTGTTTCCTGAGCAGGGAGGTAAACAGCACTGGGGCCACTCAGTGTTTCCTGGGGGGTGTCTGTGGCTTCAGCATCACGGGCTGAAAAGAGAAGCATCACAAGGTAAAGTTTTCTGAGGCAAATGGGACAGGTCTCCTCGCTCTTTGCTAGAAACACACAGCAATGGCTTGAACAGAATGGGCAGACCAGATCTGGTCCCTGCCAGGGGGACCACTTCCGCTTGCTACTTCTGCTTGACACAGGGTGTGAAGAAGGACTACAGAAGAGCCTGGGTCACCTCTGCAGCTGAGATGCTTTAATCGACTCTCACCATCTGGCATGGGGCATCTGGGCTCTGGGCTGTGTAAGCTTCTATCATCAGCCTCTAGGGGATTCCCAGAGGTGAGGAGGCTTCTCCCTGAGTTGGGTACTGTAGCCATCAGAGGAGGCTTCGGCTTCACCTCACTCAGCCCGGACACTGGAACCACCTGGGCAGCTTGAGAAAAGACCAGTACCTGGATTCCACCCCTAGAAGTTCCAGAGCAATGAGACCTTGGTGTGACCTGGGCATAAGAATTTTTCAAAGCTCTCCAGAGGATTCTAGCAGGCAGCCAGAGCTGAGAACCACCCCCACCCGAGCTCAAAGGCGAACCATTCAAGGATCTCAAGGCACAGCCATTGTTTTCGATTTGCTTTAATAAGGACTATTTATTAAAGCCCACTATGTGCCAGGCAAGGCGCTAAGCTCTGAACCCCCTAGCTCCCAGTGATGAGCTCCCCTAACAGTAAGGAGAGGAAGGCTCAGAAGAGCTGAGAGATTTGCCCAAGTTTTTAAGTTCAGATTTAAATGTTCAGGTTTAAATTCAGATCTTTCTGACTTCACCACCCGTGCTCACTTTACACACCGCCCCGGCAACTTCTCATTGGGAGAACAGCAAGGAGGTTTGGAGAATGAGCGAGCCCTTTCATTCGATGAAGCAAGAGAGTTAGCATGATTTAAAACGTGAATGAGGGGGAGACAGAAAAATGCAGGGGAGTGAGGAAAGAGGAGGCAGTGGTCCAATTTGAATTCAGGATCCAAATCCCTCGACAATGAAGTCTTCCTTCATGCCTCGCAGAGGAGACTGGGTCATCTGCTCCCATTTGGGGCCCAGCATGTGTGCACGAGGCAGGTCTGGGAGCGCTCTGACTCAGCTTCAGGAAAGATGGGGGAGCCCTGTCCACCACATCCACTGATCCCTTGGTTTGGAGTCCTCACTCAGTCACAGAGGGTGAAGGACTTAGCTAAGAGCACCCAAAACACTGCTTGGTTCTAGCCTCATGATTCTCTCAAGGGCCTCAATCATCTGGGTCACTGAAAAAAAGATCTTTAAAAGAGTGTCTTACCTCATCTTTCCAGATCTGACCAGAAAGCGTGTGTGCGCGCGCGCTCACACCCTGACAGGCATCCTCGCTCCCAGGAGAGCAGAGACGGTCGTACTGACGTGAATGGAATAGGCAGCCACGGTCACTGGGTCTGACTGGCTTCTGTGGAGTCACCGTAGTGCTAACTAGCAAACACTTTGCTAGTGACCTCGCTTTTCTCTCCTGTCCAAGAGTGCAGTGTCCTGACTGGCCGCGGGGGGTCTGCCTACCTGCTGGGCGAGACACTGCTTCTGCCTGGTCTCTCACAGGCCCCCAACTCCAGGATCTCTCCCCCTGAGGCAGGTACAGCCGATGCCTTGTGCGCTACATCTGGACGTGGAGACCCCGCGCGAGGATCGGGGATGTGTGTTTTCCTTTTGGTTGGTTTTTCCCTAGAGAGGCATAAAGTAGTTGAGAAATGCAATATTTGGAGGAGCTAAAATCCCCTGCATTACCACAAGTAAGACTCTCAAGTCTGCAGCTGAGACAGATGTCACAATAACACTTAATATAACTATGTGGCCTTGGCCGGTTTTTCCTTCCTTGTGTGGAGTGAGATGGGAGTCTTTGTTCCGGTCTGAGCTGTGAAAATTGTAGAAAGGGGAAAGCATAAAGGAAGTGGCTGTGTGGTGGAGGTGTCACCCAGGAAGACATTCGACCCTACCAAGAAACCTCATAGATTCCGGTTACCAAGGGACCCTGAGACCCCGCCCTAACGTTGTCATGGAAACAGTCTTCATGTAAACAGAATGGTGCTTCCACTGGATCCCTAACCCCAAGGGGATTTTGAGGCACTTTTCCGAATTGTAGACCTTCAGAAGTCTGCAAATATATTTTTAGGGATCCATACATTGCAGGAGGACTTTGAGAGTTCTAGATCCCCGGATGGCGGTTTACACCGGAAACGTCATAGGGGTGCAGAGCCTATGCCTGCCTTTGTGCTCACAGTCACAGTCTTCAACCATCAGTTAAACTGATAGTGGTTAACTCTCCTTTTCTCACATAAAGGTTTTTATTTATTAATCTTCTCATGAAAAATCTGCACAATCACCCCAGATAGTCACTGCGGAATCTTCACTCCTGCTGTTGTCCAGTCTCCAGCTCACTCTGTGCGAGCCCCCACACTGGACTCTCTTCCTCTGCTCTTGCAGCCCTTTCATTGTTTTCTTCAGGTCTTTTTCTTCTTATGTATTGTAGGTGGAGAAGTGGAGAGGAAATTTCCCCTACCCTTGTGTTCTTCTTGGACTGGTGGTGCAATCAATTAACAGACATATTAACTGGAGAAAAAGAAACAGAATTAATTACAAGCATAGAGACTCTATATAGATGTATGTAGATTCTAATGTAAGTGGGTGGATGGATGGATGGATGGATGAATATCTCCTGACCTAAGCGTGGGATAGGAGACTGGGCTTTAAGGAGGAAGAAGTGGACACACATGATAACTGCCGTGTTGACTGGTTTCGCTGATAGAAATGTTTTTATTTCTGCTAAAAACCCTAAATCTGGGTAAGATCCCAAATTTTCCTCCTTCTAGGTAGTCAATGGAGTGGTAAAAGTTTCTTGTGAGCCTGCAAAGTCTCCATATGCTAAAGTGACATATCTTGGGAGGTCTGTTCTGGACATCTCAGAGAGAGGTCCATCTAAACAGCCTGGGAAGGCTTATCTCCAAAAGTCTGTGTTGTGTTAGTGTTTCTTTGTATAATCCAAGGATTTGTAAATCATTCCAAGACTGGTTGTCTTGCAACCTCCAAAATGGGTTCTGAATCCAAATACAAAGATGACATCTGGTCTTGTACATTTTAGTGAGTTTTTTCTGAATTTCTGTTGTGGGTAGTGTTGCTTTCCCAGGGTCGAGGGTGTTGATAATGGTTTGTTGCTGCTGAGACACTAGTTGGTCATGAACTTCCTAGTCTGGATGGTTACTATGTTGTTCATAATAGTGGTGGAATTTCAGGCAACTGGGGAAAAAAAATCTTTTTTAAAAAAAGCTAGTAGTCATAAAGGAAAGTACCCCATTCTCCAAATCCATTAGTTGCCTTCTGTTCAACCTCCTCTCTTGTCTTTCATTTCTGGATCTGTGGCTTCACCACGAAGCAGCCACTGAATGCATGTCCTTGGGGAAACCCCACTGACAGAGCTGGGCCTGGAGGAGCAGGTGGGATTTGACAGGTAGGGAGAAGGGGGCAGGGTGAGGGCAGCTGTGTGGTATCTTTCACCTCTACCTATCTCCAGGTTGTCTCTTACTTCGGGGTAGAAGCTGAGTGGTTTGGGAGTGGCTTGAGAGTTGATCAAGTACTTCAATTTATGGATTGTATGTAATCAAAAAATATATATCAGTAACAGTTATAACTTCTACTTACCTTCACTTTAGCACAAGATTGGGAATGAATTTTGCTGAGATACACATGTCCAAAAGAGTAAACTATTTTTTTATTTGAGTCTGGCTTCCCATTTCCTGTCGTGGATGACAAAGATAGTTCTGCTTTGGAGTCACTTAGGGAACTAACTGATTGATTTAAAGCAGGCAACCGACAAATATTTGCAGAAGCCATTTTAGTTGGTTTGGTAACCATCATGTTCTGGGTTTTCCTACCTCCGTCTTCTAGACTGAGTTCTACACTTGCACATCCAAAGCTTGGAGAGAGGGTTTGAGGATAGCTCTGGAAAGCACAAGGTGGGCGCTCTGTGATTTCTCAGGCAGCAAGAGGCTGAGAATGCACAAAGGGGGCTGCTTATTTTGAGAAAGTTGTCTTGTCCACGTCTCTCCTTCATGTCCCCAGGCATTTCTTGTGGCACCTCGGTATTTGATTCTCAGTCATCTCTTCCTTTTATCATTAGCACAAAAGCATCTCATTGGGCAGGTTTCATGTTTTAAGTAGATCAGCTACCATGAGGTAGCCTCTGTTGGGAAATTTCTCCTCCAGCAGATCACCTCCCCCTCCTTGATACCTTCTTCCCACATTGCCCGCCCCCCCCCCCCCGCCTGGTTTTATAGGACTTGCTCTGAGGAGTCCCTGCAGGGGCAAGCCATGTGAAATCCACCCTTTAATTCCAAGCCTCCATTTGTTTCATTCATCTATCAAATCCCTGAACACTGCAATGGGGAAGCGCTAGCACAGAGCCGACACTGAGCAGCCGGGACCTTGCGTGGGGGTTGATTATACACCTGCGTAGAAGGCGTGATCTTGCCCACACCCTTGACCCTGTCTGTTATCTTCCTTCTCCATGTCCAGGATTCTGGCAACAGCCTCATCCCCTCTGGGTTGGACCCGTTCCTGCCAGGGGACGTGGCAACAGATCAGACAGGTACAACCAGGAGGACGCTCTTCATAGGTAAGAGGGGTAAGAATAGCACTACTTCGTACGTGTGGGACTACTGCCGATGAAACGAGAACGCTGTGTACAGCGCTCAGCACAGTTGGCTGTTGGTGGTGCTGATGTTTCTCCTTCCCACTCGCCCAGGAGGTTTTGAGGACTTAAACCCTGGTGGCAGCGAGGAGCTCTGTCTTGTCTCTAGAATGGGTTTTCTTCCTCTTTCCTCTCTTGGGAACTTCATCCACCCTGGTCCGTAATCCACGATCAGATCCCAGCACAGAGCAATGAACAGTTCCTCCTGTCATTTCACTGAACTCAACATCTTGACTTTAGTTTTCTAGTCATTTGTTTCTCTTATTTCTATAGTTCAAATGCATCTTTCACTGCAAGGTGAGGGTCTTTCCACCCAACTCCCTGGGAATGCCCATCTGTGGCGCCTCCAGACACACCCTTGGCTCCCAAGCTGGGGGTAAGCAACCTCAGGTTTTAGAAAAAATGGAGAATGCCTAGAAATCTTCGTCTTCCCCACCATGTCCTACCCCCACCTGATTAATAAGCTCTGTTGAAGTCAGAACACTTTTTTATTTTCCTCCAATTTTTCCCCTTTAGGGTATGATCATTTCCCTCAACAGTGTATCCAGCACTAAGATTGCTGGGTCATAGGTAAGCCCAGTTCAGCTATACTAGAGATTGCCAAGGAGTTTTCTAAAATGGCTATACTGATTTATACTCCCACCAGGGAACTATGAGTGTACAAGTTGCTCAATGTCCTTGCCAATACTTGGCCTTCTAATTTTAGTCTTTCTGGTGGGTGTGTAGTAGTATTTCATCGTGGCTTTAATTGGCATCTCTCGACGCAATTCTGATACTGAGTAGTGTCTGTCTGCTTATTGCCATTCGGGTGCTGACAGCCCAGAAAGAGACCGCCACGGTTGTTGTTGTTATTATTTATGACAAAGATGCCCCTGCATTTCAGTAAGGGAAAGTAATGGTTCTTTCAATCAATAGTCCTGGATCCACAGTAAATCTACATGGGGAAAATGAACAGTAACCCCGACTTAACACTACACACAAAAATTAACCAAGGTGGATTGTAGATATTAATGGGAAAGGTAAAACACTCAAGTTTCTGGAAGAAAACACAAAATAATATTTTCATGACTTTTGTGGCACTAACCATTAAAAATAAGATAGGGTGACTGGATTATGTGAAAACTAAGAACCTCGTCTTCACCAAAAGATACCAATGAGAGAGCTAAGAGGCAAACCACAGACTGACAGATGTTCTCAATACAGAGGTGTGACAAGGCATTGGTGTCCAGAATATGTAGAGTGCCTGCAAATGGAAAAGATATCTACCAAATCTACCAAAATTAATTAACTGCTTGGCTGAAATGAATAAATAGAGAAAGGAGATTCTGTGTCTCTGTCTACTCCTGACTGGTAGGGCTACTCCAGTTGTTAAATTGAGCCAAACTCTTAAATAGGCACTTTGCAAACGAGGGTATCCAGATGGGGATAGAAGCACCATTTGGACAATATTGAGATTTCACATCAGTCTCCTTTGTTTCGGTCTTTCATGTCTTACAATGATGTTTTGTCATTTTTCCAGTGTAGAAAAGAATTTTTTAATACTTGATCTTAGCCAAATGGCCAAGAAATGATAGAAAAAGGTTTTTAGCATAAAATTAATCTTTAACTTGATGTCATTCTTTCTTATTTGGGAAGAGTAGCCATATAAAGGCGAGTATATTTCCAGTCTATTCAAGGTCGACTTTGAGGCAGCATAGAAGCCCCACGGTGGCTTCGGCCTGGCCCCCACGGGCCTCAGCGTCGCTGTGGCCCCAGTCACCGTGGACTCATTCCACCTCCCAAAGCCGCCTCCCTGCTCTCACTCTGCCTGTGCCGCTTCCCTGCCCTCGGGGCTGGTTTCATTTTGGTATCTACCTACAGTTTCAGGCGGGGCATTTGTTGCCAAGACAGCTTAAGTGAGAGATTCTTGGTGGACTCATCCCTGAGAAGCTTCTCAGGAACTCAGTTTCAGCTGTCTCGGGGGGTTGCAATGTCCTCCAGGGTGAACTGAGCGAGTGTTGACATGGTGTCAGAGGAAGCGGGGCAAGGCCTCCTGGAGCCCAGAGCGTCCTCTAACACCAGCTCCTCGAGCAGAAGAGATGTTGAAAGCCCAGTTGGTGGTCAAAATCCTTAGTTACAGCTGAATTGCAGAAAATGGAAACCACCGAACAACTGAGCAGCAGCCCCTCTAAGTCGCTGGCCCCAAGGGCAGCCCATTCAGTGTTAAAAGCAGAAAGAGTAAAGGCGAATGCTCTGGAGAACAGCCTCAGTGAAACTTTTCATTAATTGAAGTTTGGATAGAAGTGCTAGAATCATTCTGGGAATCTACCAAAATTAATTAACTGCTGGGCTGAAATGAATAAATAGAGAGCTGAGAAAGGGGATTCCGTGTCTCTGTCTACCGCTCACTGGTAGGGCTTGCTCCAGGGGCCAGAACAGCCAGGCCAGTAGAGCTCGGGCAGAAACAGCGGCAGAGGCGCCACAAGACGACATCGGCCCTTACTCAGGTGGGCTTCTACTGCAGAGGCCTCTGCCGAGGGCGGGAGGCCTCTGTTCAACCTGCCTCTGCTTCTTTGCACCTTGCCTGGAATCACCTCCTCTAGGAAGCCTTCTTGGGCCACTTCCAATCCCACCATGTCCCACTTGGGTGATGCCGCCTCTCTGTGGGGATGCATGTCCTCTGTGGTGTCCACTCGCCCTGTCCCTCCTCTCCTCTACGTTATTCGTTTATCCTAGCTGAGCACTACAGGGTAAGGCAGGGCGCGCTCAGGTCACAAACCCCTCTGTCCCAGCGCTGCCATTTGACTCCCAAGCTTTGCCATTTGACTCTAAGCAGCTCAGTGAGGGGCATATCTTTGTTTTCCTGATACCTCGCTTCTGTCACATGGGCCAACACATGGCCACCCTCACTGTGCTTTGAACTGAGTTGCCATTAGAATCCTACTGAGATGTCTGCATGGTTTGTTGTAGTCCAAGCATAAGGGATTGAAAGAACAGTTCCTAAAGGAAGGAGTTGGTGGTGCGTGTGGGTCACTGAAAGTATTTTAATGGACACATCACACTGTCCATCACAGCTTGACATGTATCTGACTGCACTGGGAGCACGCCAGCTGGGCAGGTATTTCCAAAGCTTAGCAGACAGCAGTAGGAGAACGCTTGTCTCACCCCTGTCCCCGCGCACCTGGGCGCAAGTGCTTTGCACTGAGTCAGACTGGAGCTCTCGTTCCTGAAGACTCTCATTTGGGATTCTCTTCCTCTGCGGTCTCCGCTCTGGGAGCCGAGGTGCTATAAAAATAAGACACTGAACGGGGTTTGGATTTACCACTAAGCAAGGGGTTCTGGAAGAGTTTCTGGCACACGATTCCTTTCTCAGATCTGCCAGGTGAGCGGGCTGGGCTGCGGTGGGTGATCACAGACATCTCCGGCTCCAGGGCCCAGGGAGGGTGGGCTCAGCCATACAAGCAGCAGCCTCCATTCTCTCTGGTCATTGACCTTCTTTCTTGGTCATCTGAGTTCATGAGAGGAAAAAGCAAGTATGGCTGAGAGGTCCCTCATCCTCAGCTAGGAGGAGCTAATACCTGGAAGAGAGGAGCAGAGGGGACAGGTGGGCGCTGTGGAGGACGGGGCCCCAGATCCGCTGGCCCTGTGCTGTGGTTTTGTTCAGGATCTCGCCTGCGTTTAGCGCGTGTCTGGGGCTGTGGCCCCCTCACCTGGGAGGTCGGGAACAGGCTGTCCTCGATTCCTTAAGGAGACAAGGAACCAGTGATAGAAACACATAAATACATGAGCTAAGCCAGGGAGAACAGGGTAGGGTCACCAGACCAAACAAAGGACGTCCAGCTAGGTTTGAGTTTCAGACAGGATGAAGTCATTTCAATGTAAGCCTGACCCAGGTATTGGCTGGGGCATACTTATACTGAAAATTATTTATTGCCATGTGAATATGCTCGACACTATTGAACTATACACTTAAAAGTGGTTAGGGTGTTAAAAAATTATTTGACGTTAGATGCGCGTCCAATTCAACTGACATATTTTTTCTTTTGCTAAATCTGGCAACTCTAAAACAGAAGCAAAGAACTTCCTTTCCATTTCCCCTTCACTCCAAACTGGGGCCATAGATAGTCAGAAAGATTCTCTGGGGGGCAGTTCAGCTCCCCGGGGCATCGGCCCCAATTTGGTGGGGTGAACAGCAGGTGTCTGGGCTGTTGGGTGGTGTTCCTTCCCGGGAGTCTGCAAACTCGGGGGAGGGCCCCTTCCCCCAGGGGGTTCTTGGATGCTGCACGGTAACCCCGGGTGTCAAGGACCCACGGAGCCCACCTTCCAGGGAGGGAAGAGCCTGAATCCCAGGAACTGAAGTTCCTGTAGGACAGGCCCTGACAGCCGCCAGAACTAATGGCCCGAGCAGGTCTGTCATCACTCCATCTCATGCTGCCGGTCACGCCCAGGCTTTTAAGCTGCGCTCCCACTTCCGTGCACTCCCACGGCAAGCAAAGCAATCCCACACATAAAAATCTGGATTTGCAAAAATTATGATAGTGAGTGATTATTTTATCTTGTTGACAACGCTGTAGGCCACGCGCTTTCTTAATTAGTAAAACTTCTCTCATGCTTTTAAAATAAGATCCCATTTGGAAAAGAACAAAAATAGAGGAAGACTGGCCTGCCAGCCCAAGGCAGGCCAGGGGTTGCCCATGTCTTTCCTCCCTGCGGCCCAGCCCCTGGCAGGTGTCTCCAGGTAGCCACGTGACAGCAGCGGCAGCACTGGCTGCACGTCAGTGAGACTCGCCCTGGGAGTTGGTGGAGCCAGTCTCGGTACCTTCTAGGCACACTACTCGTGTGCCAGTTCGGGCTGCTGTTTGCTTCTGTGTGTTGTCCCCTCTCACCCCAGATGTGGGTGGCCAGAAGTTGGAGACCCGTGCGTGCAGAGTGGTAAGGCCTCAGCAACTCCTGCAGTCAAAGCTGTATGGGGGAGAAGAGGACTGGTTTGCTCAGCCCAGGGGTGCATCAAACAGATGAAGAGGACCATGGGGGACTGTGCCCCAGCTGCCGTGCAGCCAGCATTTGGTGACGGTCTACACCACGCATGGCACTAAGTTACTGAGTTGTAGAAAAACAATGGAAACAATAATAATGATAACCATAGATAAATCCTCTCCTCCATGCCAGGGGTTGAATTACATCCCTCCAAAAAGATACATTGAAGTCCTAGTCTACTATATCTCAGAATGTGACCTTACCTGGAAATAGGGTCCTTGCAGATGAAATCAAGTTAACATAAGGTCATATTCAAGTAGGGCGGGCCCTGAGCCAGCGTGATTGGTGTCCTTAGAGGAGGGACATGTGGCAACAGAAACACATGGGAGAACACAAAGGAGATTGGGGTGATGCAGTGGGAGGCAAGGATCCCCAAAGATCGGCAGCAAAGTCCCAAAAGCCAGAAGCGAGATCTAGAACAGGTTCTCCCTCAAAGCCCACAAAAGGAGCTACCCTTTAGCCAGCAGATAGTGTTGCTTTCTTATAACAGCCCTAGCAAACTAAAACACGCCATCATCATAATAATCACCATTGAGCTATGATTATATGGCAGGCATTGTGTTAAGTGAGTTACTCAAATTATATCACTTGTTATCCTACATCACAATTCAATAAACAGGGTTTGGAGAGGTATGAGATTGTGCAGACAGCACTCAATACCCAAGATGTCTAAGATCAGAGCCTGGGCTCCTGATCACCCTGCTTGGGTACAAGCAAGATTCAGACAGCAATAGCAGGCTGGGTAAATATGGTAAATATGGGCTTCCAGAGGCACCCACAATGTCATGGAGAAGGCATTATAAAGACTTAGAAGGTTTTCAGTCTTAAAAGAGGACCAAAGAGGGATGGCAAAGCAGAACTTAAAAAATAAAGTTAAAACCAACCTTAGGTAAAACCCAGAAACACAAAGAAAGAAATACTTTGGGGTGAGAAACGTTCCGCTCACATCTCCAAAGCAAAAATCTACTTCATCCAGGTCAGCTCCACTCAGCACCCAAAGGGAAAGAAATTTAAACTAGGAAGTCAGAGTATGAGTCAGTTTAGGCTAGTTTATGCTGCTATAACAAATGGGTCCTGAAATCCAGTCTCTGGAAGTTTGTACATTTTCATTTACTAGGTAGGGTGAGTAGAGTGGCAAACCTAGATGGCCACTAAGAGGAAGGGCAATGAGAGCAACTTGGGTCCCTCCAGACTCATTTGGGGAAGATTTAGATTTCTGACGTTTTTTTTGTAAGAATGATGCTAAGGAAGAAAGAATCAAAGGCTCAAAGAAAAATTTTCTTGATGGCAACTGACTGGTATAGTAGTTCAACCATGGTTAAGTGGATGGCAGATTAAAGGTGTTAGGGATAACTATGATCTCCGTTTAATACTTGGTTTTATGTTGTTCATTTCTGTAATGTTCAAAAATCCTTTCCCTATAAGTAAACATTACCTCTTGACCACATCTTTATCCAACACATAGATGCTTAATGTCTGTTAAATGACTCAATGCTCAGTGTTCATAGCAGGAAATAAGATACAGCTAGAAGAATCATAGCAGAAACAGGCCATAAAACTTGCCTTGGCTTGCTTCTCTCTTCTGAACTTTGGGTTTTCATGGGCTAGTAAAACCAAAGGAAAAAAAAAAAAAA
This sequence comes from Scalopus aquaticus, assembly GCA_004024925.1. Classification (NCBI taxonomy): domain Eukaryota; kingdom Metazoa; phylum Chordata; class Mammalia; order Eulipotyphla; family Talpidae; genus Scalopus; species Scalopus aquaticus. Next base: position 67,786 of record PVIJ01000144.1, read on the forward strand.
AAACGGATAGGTTGGTCAGCAAGGACCTTAAAAGGAAAAAAAAGAAAAGACAATAAAAGCCCCAAGGAAACAATGATCACCTACGAGTGCCATCTACACAGCGAATCAAAACATTAGGTTGTACCTGGAATTAGAATAAATGCCATCTTCAAATTGAAGAATTTACATCTTTGAAATCTCATTACATTGTTCTCATATTTCTCAATTTGTCAAAGCAAACGCAGCGCAGCGTGAAACTGAAGCCCAGGCTTCCCCTCTGGAAACCTGAAGGACAGAATCCCAGAGCAGGGAGGCCTGGTTCTGGCTCTACAAGTGGGACTGGCAGAACTAACTGCTGCCCCTTTTTGGAGGAGGGGGTGTTCCCAGAGACAGTGCCCCTCCGGATCCCAAAGTGTCTCTCACCGGCCCGTGACCCATGAGCCTGTCCCACTGCGCAGGGTGGGGCCTCAGCATCAGCACTCTCCTGGGACAGCGCTGGGCCCTGGCTCCTGGACTGTGGCCCTCTTGCCCCAAGCGAACAGTTCTCACAGGGATTAGCCAGAGGCCTGGGCTGTCAGTGTGAGCCCAGTCTGCAATTCTGCCCCTCTCCCTGACCCACCTGAAAGAGCTGCCAGCCTTGCCGTTGCCCAGGGCCTCCTAGCCTACCTGGCCCCCAGCTCCCCATAGGGCTTCCCAGCCATGAAGAGATGGCAGAAAACAAGCTGGCACCTTGGCCCTTCCCTCTGTCCCCATTTCAAGCCCTATCCCCAAACTTCCTGCCACTGCCCCTGCTTCCAGGCCCATGGTGGGGAAGGGGTTGTGGAAGGGGATGCTTCCTGCTGACTCCTAAGATTCTGTGCCCTTGACTCTTGCAGACCCTTGAGCTCCACGGGAGGAGCCGTTTTCACTCCCTGGAGCTGGGAGACACACCCCTCCCCGCTGGTCCTAAGGAGGAAATGCAGAGAAGAGCCCCAGGACCCCTGGAGCCACTCCCGCTGCTGTGCCCACGAGCCGGGAAGCAGCAAGTATGCTTTGTTTAACTCATTTTTTCTTAGCAAGAATGTTTTAATCAGTGGGTGACATGGTCGATGGGATGGGCACAGAGACAGAAAGATGTAACAATTTATGCATCTTCATGGCTTCACAGGCAATGACTAGGGAAACGGGATCCAGAGCTGTGGTTTTCTCTTTTTCACCGGCTCTTGTTTAGCTATGTGTGCATGTTTTCCCAAGTTTAAACTTTCAGAGTTATATAACCGTTCCCCTTGGCTCACGATCAAGCTTGCAGATTACTGGAGGACGCTGCATAGTGGGGGGGTCGGCTTGGGGACAGCCACGTGACCGCGGGCTTCCTGGTGGCAGGCTGCGCTCCGAGGAAGGTGTCTGCTGTCAGGTCGGGACCAGGGCGACTTGCAGGTAGACAGTGTGAGGCTTTGGGGCCGCTGCTCCGAGCATCTCCAGTTCTGGAATCTGTGGCCACTCAAGGGAGGAGTTCCGTCACCTTTTGTCCCTCTAAGAGACCGTCCCGCACTTTGAAATGTCTGCTTCTTGCAGGAACCACTTTAGAGAAAGTCAAAATTTCCAGTTATTCAAGTGCTGACTTCAGTGGTGTGCTCAGGCCCTGGATGGAACAGTGTGATTCTTGGAAGCGGTATCTTGTGGGTTCGAACCTAAAGGTTTCCTTTCTTTCGTGGCTGCCTCCTTTCTTTAACGGAGTTGCCATTTCCAACTGCTGATTACAATGAAAATGATGGCGACTTCTGTAGGGTTTGTAAATGTGATGGAGGAGAGATTATGGATAAAACCAAACATTTCAAACTTCTCTTGGTAGAACTTCCTATCTGTCATTGGAAGAACATTTTATCCCCCTCAAAGCCCAAACCAACAAGGACTTTCTGGCCCCCGGGGGCCTCCAGAGTTTGCTAGAGGATTAATGGCTCCAAGCTCTTAAATCCCTGGTGAAAGGCCTATAGAAATGCAAAGCACCCGGCCATCTCAACTCGCCTGAGAGCAGAAAAAAAACAGTGGGGGTGTTGGGGACCCCAGGCATTGATTTCCTGCTCCAGAGGGGGCCAGCAGAGGAGGCCCTGCCACCAGCTGCTGGAGGGAAGGCAAACATTTCAGTTCAAGGAAAGCATCTTAATCTTTTGCAAAGGGCTTGGTACTGGAAAGCCTTCCAGTCGCTGGGCTGGGACCGGCCACAGCAAATGAAGCGGAGCCTCCCAACCCCAGAGAGCCCCTCCTGCCCTGGGCCCATCTGGTTTGCTGCTTTAACTGGGGGTCGTGGTAGGAGTGGGGAGGATGGGGGTCTCCTGGAAACGTGGCAGCATTTCCTGTGACTAAACCAGAGCACTGTCCCGTGACCTTAAATTTTTCAAAAGAGTCACATAAATATGATAATAAAAAATGATGAAATCATATCGTATAGAAATAATATATTGCTCATTGAGCAAATTCAAACGTTAAGAAAAACATTGAAAGGAAAGCTGAACTCTTCCACTCTGAGATAAAGACCCATAAAATCTGGCGAACATTTTCCAGTTAGCTGTGAGTGTGTGTGTGTGTGTACCTACAAATAAGTTTGCACTGAGGGGATCATTAGCTTTGGTTTTATGTAACTGCCTTTTTTAGTCAAAAGCATATGAGCAAAATAACCTTTTCTTGTGACTAGCTGGCCACACTAGGTCAGTAGCTTCATTTATTAGCCAGCTCCAATCTGACAGACATTTTTTTTTCCTTAATATGTCACCATTTTAAGCTACACCGGTGGACTTTTAAAAAATATGTTTGGCTGATTATTTCAAGGTAAGTTTCTAGAAATTAAATTGTTGGCTTTGATGGAGGAAATATAACTTAAAATAAGGGTAGAACCAGACTCACGCAAGGAGGCGCGGGTAGACGGAATTAGCATAACCATTAACCCAGCTATACAAATGCCTAGGTCACGAATGCAGACTCAGGCAGGTATCAAACTGCTGAGTGGAAGGTAAAGATAAGGAGATTGAGTCCATTGTAGAATCTCCAGTCTCCTTTCAAATTCTAGTTAGTCAGTAACAGGGGAGCCATCCTTGAGGATGAGCCCCTCCCCACTGAAAGAGGGCTATATCAGTGTCATCCCTTCAAGAATGCGGGCAGCCGTCTCTCTGCCCAGCTGTGCCTATTCAGGTATCCTGTCCACCAACGCTGTCCCTCTGCAGGGCAGCGGCCTGCCTGCCTGCCCATGACCTGCACCATGTCGGGTCTTCTCTTCGCCGACCTCCCTCAGCAGCCGCAGCTCTCCTCAGGGCTGCCTGCCTGCAACCATGCAGGCCTCTCTCTTAGCAAACCTGTCCCTTTCGGGGCAGCTCTTCCTGTCCACTTGTGTCTGTGCAAGCGTCCTTTACTTTCCTATCTCTTTCCCTAATAAACCTGTTTGTTTGTTTGTTTTTAAAGATTTATTTATTTATAAATACAAGCTGGGGTACAGACCAGAGGCGTGGGGCGGCTAGAGGGTTCACCAGAGACAGAGTGGGGAGCAGAACAGGCAGATCAGAAATACACTGCTGAGGGGAGCAGTAGAGGAGGCAGGAGAGGTCTGCTGTGCCATGTGGGAATATCCCTGGCTGGGCCTCGAACTCGCATCGCTGCTGCCGACAGCTCCACAGCGCAGCGCTTAACCGCTGTGCTCAACCGCTGCGCCACCAGGGAGGCCCCCTAATAAGCCTGTTAAAGTAAATCTTCTTGGAAAAACTCGCCACGTGCCGCAGTAGGGAAGCTCTGGTGAAACCTTTCCCAGAGCAGACCCAAGGACCCCGCTCTCAAACCCATAAACTCCAAAAACGACATCATCTCCAAGAGAAAGTTTATTTTAAATTATGATACAGATTTTTATCTGCCTTGCAGTTCATAAACTCAGCTTCAGAGCAAAGGAGTGTTCCTTTCCCCACCTGCTCCCAACACCCAGCGCTGGGATCGTTTGTGAACACGGCCTCTCTGAGGAGCCTTCAGATTTGACTGTTTGTGGCACCAAACATTTATTTGTGTGTTTATTGGCCACTTGCTTTTCTTTTTATGAATTAGGAACAGCTCGTGTCCTTGGTCAATTTTTCTAAAAGGTATTTACTACTTTTCCTTCTCACTTGTAAAAGCTCTTTGTGTGTTAGAACTGTAAGTCCTTTGCTGTCATATATTTGTAGAATATATAATTTTTTGGTGGTATAGAAGCAGCTCATTTTGAATGAGGTAAAATGATTATTAATTTGGAGGTTGTGATTAAAAATTATATGACTATGTTAGAGTACACTTATAATCGCTCTTAAAAAGGTTAAATCTTTGCTCAACCAGAACTTTCTGTGGTGTAAACCTTGCTCCTTGATATCCAAATAATCTGCCAGTAACCTCAATATCATTTATGGAAACCCATCTTTTCCCTTTTTGATTTGAAATTTTGAACTCTATTTTCTTCCACTGATTTGATTGTCTACTTCTGTGCCAGTAATCTTACTCTTTAATAATAGCTATATAACATATTTTGATATTAGGTAAGTACCTACTCATTTTCCTTTAAAAAATATCTTGCCTATTCTTTGTTTTATTTTAACTTATTTTTAAAATTCTTATTCATTTGATTGAAACATAGAAAAGAGGAAAAGCGGAAGTGTTGGGGGAGAAAGGGCGTCTGGACAAAATGCACAGATAGGTTTTTACAGACCCCACCCCCACACCAGACCAGAGAGATCCAAGGACTACAATCCCATGATGCATCATCACCGAAGGGAGGATACTGGGAACTGAGGGTGCAGTTGAGCACCCATGTTTGATATATAACCAGACATGGGGCCACGCTTGGCTGTTCGCCGGGCTTCAGTACGCCACTGGGGTTCCAGCTCAGAGGAACTGGTAGGTCACATTCACCAATTTATTCTTTTTATTTTTTCCATTCCCTTTTGTAAATAAACCCTTTATTAATTTTATTGTGTGTGCCTACAGTTGAGTATTTTGTAAGTCCCTTTTAAGCGCATGGGTGAGAACCCACAGACAGGCACCGCGTTTTATACCAGGGTGCCCTGTAACAGTTTTGACACCCATCGAGCCTTGTAACAAAAGTATATGACTTGATTAATTTTCAAAAGTGAAAGCACTCATGTTCTTAACTACCCCATCAGGAAAGAGAGCACCCCGTGCGGAGAAAAAGGAACGCTTGTTCATTGTTGGTGAAAATGGAGGGCCAGCCCCTGTGGGAAACAGTGTAAAGCTACCTCAAAATGTTAAAAATAGATCTACCATATAATCCAGCAATTCTATTCATGGGTGTCTACCCAAAGGATACAAAATCACTAAATCAAAGGGATATATGCACTCCTGTGTTCATTGCAGCACTGTTTACAATAACCAAGTTATGGAAACAACCTAAGTGCCCAGTAACAGAGCAAAGGATTAAGAAGGTGTGGTATATATACGCAATGGAATATTACTCAGCTATTAAAAAAAAAAAAAAGAGGGCCTCCCTGGTGGCGCAGCGGTTGAGCGCTGCGCTGTGGAGCTGTCAGCAGCGCGCGATGCGAGTTCGATGCCCAGCTGGGGAGAATCCCACATGGTGCGGCAGACCTCTCCTGCCTCGCCCGCTGCTCCCATCAGCAGTGTATTTCTGATCTGCCTGTTCTGCCCCCCACTCTGTCTCTGGTGAACCCTCTCGCCAACCCACGCCTCTGGCCTGAACCCCAGCTTGTATGTATAAATAAATAAATCTTAAAAAAAAAAAAAGATGAACTCTTGCCATTTGCAATAACGTGTATGGAATTGGAGGGGGTTATGCTAAGTGAAATAAGTCAGAAGGAGAAAGAAAAATACTGGATGATTTCACTCATATGTGGAATATAGGGAAACAAAACAAAGAAGCTGACAAAACAAACCCTAGAAATATGATGGCAGAACTGAGGCTGCTAGAAGGCAAGGAAAGGTGGGGTGGACACAAAAGGGCAGGGCCCAGTGGTCTAGGCTAAAGGACTATGGGTGCATTGGTGGTAGGTGTGGTGTGGTGGCATGCATCAGAGGAGGTGTGAACCTATTTCCCTAAATCAAATATAATGTTACTGATGTTGTTTTTGGAGTTGATCTAAGAGCGGGATCCTTGGGTTTACTCTGGGAAAGGTTTCAGCAGAGCTCCCCTTCGGCGGCACGCAGAGAGTTTCTCCACGAGACAAAGGCTTAGTTATATTTAAAGAACAGGTTTACTAGGGAATGGGACAGAGGAATAGGGATGCTTGCATTAACACAAGCGGCCCCTTTGAGGGGGCAGGTTTGCTAAGAGAGAGGCCTGCATGGTGCAGGCAGGCGGGCAGCCCTGAGGAGAGCTGCCTCTGCTGAGGGGGTCAGCGAAGAGAAGACCTGACATGGTGCAGGTCACCGGCAGGCAGGCAGGCCGCTGCCCTGCAGAGGGACAGAGTTGGTGGACAGGACACCTGCATAGGCACAGGTGGGCAGGCCGGATGCTGCCCCGAGCCAGAGCAGGGACTGCCCTGATACAGTCCTCTTTCAGTGGGGAGGGCTCATCCTCGAGGATGGCTTCTCTATTGCTGATTCTGATTAAATAACCAGAACCTGAAATGGAATCAGAAATTCCACAATGGCTCAACCTCTCTGTTTTTGCTCTTTGCTCAGCCTTCGGCACTGGCTGCCTAAGGATTTTTGGTTATCACTGGATTGATGGTTATGTTGATTCTTTCTACCCAGCCTCCTTGTGGAGTCAGATTCTAGTCTTGTGATGCTTCTTTCATTGAGTCCTATCTCCTCCACCATTACCTTAATAAAAAATGGAGCACCTGGACCACCCCCCTCAACCCCCCGAATGACTCCCAATCACTAGTCCCTCCCCAAAGGTAACCACTGTACTGCTGCGGATCACCCCATTCACTTTCCTTTATTTATTAAAAAAAAATAATTGTGACAAAATACATGTAACATAAAATTTACCATGTTAGCATTTTAAGTGTCCTATTTAGTCATGTAATTACACTCGCTATTGTGCAACCAATCTCCAGAACTCCCTTCATCTTACAAACTTTATACTCATTAAACAATAGCTCTCATTTCTTCCCAGCTCATGACAACCAACCAGTCTACTTCCTATCTGTATAAATTTGTCTACTCTAGGTACCCCATATAAGTGGGATCATATCATATTTGTCTTTTTTGTGATTGGCTTATTTCACTTAGCTTAATGTCCTCGATATTCATCCATCTTGTAGCATGTGTCAGTATTCCCCTCCTTTACATGATTGCATAATATTCCATTGTATGTGTATGCCACACTTCATTTATCCATTCATCTGTCAATGGACACTTAGATTGCCTCCACCTTTTGACTATTGTGAACAATACTACTATGAAGTGGTTGCACAAAGATCTTCACAACCTCTCAGCTCTTTGTGGTATATACCCAGAAGTGGGATTGTTGCATTCAATAGTAATTTGACCTATTATTTTGTGAGGAACCAGCATTCCCATAGCAGCTACATTATTTATTATCCCTACCAACAGTGCACATGAGTTCCAACATCTCCATATCCTTACCCGCACTTGTTATTACCTGTTTTTTTTTAATGGCAGCCATCTTAATATGTGTCAGGTGGTTGCCTTTGTTTTTGAAACTTGTATTGAACCACTCAATAGTATTATTTCGTGTCTAACCTCTTAATATTGTTTTTCTGAGAATTATCAATGTTTAATAGAACAATATATAATTAATTATAAATGCTTTATAATATTCTATTGGGTGAATTTATTTATTTATTTTATATCCAGAAGGGCAAGTTTATTATATAAAAAAGGAAAGGAAGGCAAAGGATGCTTACACAGACACAAGTGGGCAGAAAGAGCGGCATCTGGAAGGGATAGGTTTGCTAAGAGAGATGCCTATATAGACACAGGCAGGCAGGAGAGCTGCCCGGAGGAATTTATTATGATTTAATTATCCACTCTAATGTTGAGGAACTATTGGGTTGTTTCTAGTTTGGGATTGTTTCAATAATTACTGTGAACATTTTTAAAATACTTTTTTTCTGTACACTTGCATGCACGTCTGTTGAATATATAAGTAAGAGTGGAATTGCTGGGGCCTAATACATGCATATGTTCAGGTTTAGTCAATACCGCAGACCAGTTTTCCAAAGTTATCATATTGATTTGCATACTCACCAGCAGTATATGAGGTTTCTAGTTGTTCCACATCCTCACCAACATTTAATGGTTTTACTACACTTGATCTTAACCAAAAGGTGGGGAAGCAACAAGTGGCTTGGGGAGTTGGTATAAAGTGTTGCCTAGTTGTGGTTTTATTGTGCATTTCCCTGAGGAATAATGAGGTTGACCATCTTTTTCAGACATGCACTGGCCATTTGGAGATTCTTTTATGGTGTGCATATTAAGTCCATTGCCTGTTTTTTTCTGTAATCCCCACCACCCCGTTTTTTTTTTTTCCTTAGTAACTTAAAGAACTTCTTTATTCATTCTGAATGAGTCCTTTGTGGGAAATATATATTGCATATCTCTTTCTTCAGTCTGTGGCTTGCCTTTGCACTCTCTTAAAATGCTATCTTTTGATGAACAGAAGTTCTTTATTTTCATGTAGTCAGATTATCAATGTTTTCTCTTATGGGTAGTGACTTTCATGTTCTGTTTAAGAAATCTTTGCCTGTCTTAATAGCATGGAAATATTCTCTTGTGCTATCTTCTAAAGGTGTAATTGTTTTACTTTTCATATTTGGATCTACAATCTGGCTATATATATTTTTTTAATCACGTGAGGTAGAGATTAAGAAGAGGTTTTCTCAGATGGATATTCACTGACCCAGAATCACTTATTAAGAAGACCGTCCTTTCCCCTATTCCACTACAATATCATCTTTGTTATAAATCGACTGTCTGTTTCTGCTTTCTCTACTCTGTTCCACTGATCTACTTCTCTCTTACGCCATTACCACAGTCTTAATTAGCTTGCATTAAAATAACTAGAATCCCAGTATATCTTTATCAGCTTTGTTTTTCCACAAGATTGTCCTAACTTTCCTTGTCTTTTGGATCTTTGTATTTTTATATAATTTAAAATTTGCTTGTCAAGTTCCACATTAAGAGAGAAAAAAACATGCCAGGGTATTTTTGGGGTTTGAAGTTTACATTGAATTTGTGGATCATTTTTGAGGAAATTGGTATTTTTATTATATTATGTGCTCAATCCACAAATATGGTATATCCCTGCATTTATCTAGATTTTTAAAATGTCTCTAAATAACACTTATAGTTTCTATATACTTTGCTCATTTTTTGTTAGAATTATTTCAAGTATTTGATTTTTTATGCTATTGTAAATTGCATCAAGTTTCAAATTTCACTTACTAATTATTTATTGTGGAAATTTAGAAATACATTTGATTTTTAAGTATTGGTCTCATTTCCAGCAGATTTGCTTAATTTTACTTATTAATTATAATAGTGCATCCCTAGTTCTATTTTATTTTTCAAAATAAACTGATAGTTTTATTTCTTTCTCAATATTTTCATGTGATGTATTTCTTGCCTTATTGCTCTGGTTGACGCCTCTAGTATGATGTTAAATAAAAGTGGTAATGAGAGTCTCCTGATCTCATCACTAATATCAGGGAGAGGATTTCAGTGTTAGGTGATTAAATATGATATGACCATAAATGTTTTGGAACATACTTTGATCAGATCAGGGAAGTTCCCTTTTATTTTATCTTGATTTGTTCTGAATTCTATCAAATATATTCTGTACCTAGTGAGATTATTATAAACTACTTTTCTTTTTTTTTTAAAGATTGATTTATTTATGCATACAAGCTGGGGTACAGACCAGAGGTGTGGGGTGGCGAGAGGGTTCACTAGAGAAAGAGTGGAGAGCAGAACAGACAGATAGACGGAAACACACTGCTGAGGGGAGCAGCGGGTAAGTCAGGAGAGGTCTGCCACGCCATGTGGGAATCTCCCTGGCCGGGTGTCGAACTCGTGTCGCTGCTGCCCACAGCTCCACAGTGCAGCGCTTAACCGCTGTGCCACCAGGGAGGCCCTATAAACTACTTTTCTTTTATATTATAAATATGCTGATTTATATTCATTGATTTTTGAGTCTTAGGCACACTTTGAATTCTTGGACTAAAATGAATTTAATTATAACAGTTTTCTCTTTACACGTCACTGAATTCAATTTGCTAATAATTTGTTCAGGACGTGTGAGTGTGTGTGTGTGTGTGTGTGTGTGTGTGTGTGTGTGTGTGAGTGTGTGTTCATAAGAAACCAGTCTATAATCACTTTCCTGTCAGATTTTGTTATTAAATTTATGCTAGCTTCATGAGATGGGTTGGAAAGTATTCACTTTTTTCCTATTCTCTAGAAAAATTTATGTGTTACTCTAGGGGTTGTTTCCCCTACATTTTTGAAAAAAATTAGTTATTAATTTGACTGGGACAGGATTTTTCTTTGTGGGAAGGTTGTAGCAGTTACTATCTTTTTGATAGTAAATGGATTACTCTGATTTTTTCAACTGATTTTGTTCAATTGCCTTTTTCTAGGAATCTGATTATTGTATCCACATTTTAGAAGGTAGTTCTAAATATAAAGTTGTTCATAATATCCCCTTAACTTTTTAATGTATGCAAAATCTGTAGTGATACCCTCTTTTTGGTTCCTGATATTGCTAATAAATGACTTTTTTTTTCTCTATCAGTCCAGACTTGCTGATTTTTGTGTTGCATTTTTCCTAATTCATTATTTCTGCTATCTTATTATTTTTTTCTTATACTTTCGTTGACTTAGTCTGATGGGTTTTTCCTCTAGTTCTTGAGCTAGGTAGGTCATTAAGTTTCACTTTTTCCCCTTTACTATTCAAATATTTCCTTTAAGCTGTTAATTTTAAGGCTATACATTTTCCTCTTAGAGTGATTCTAGCTGTTTATATGTGATGTTTCGTTAAAATATTGTCCAGTTCCATTGACATTGCCTCCTTGACCTGTGGGCTATTTAGTAGTGTATTGCGCAATATGGGGAATTTTCTACATTTTTGGTTTGACTCCATTTTAATCATTGGCATAATCTATATGATTTCAATACTCCGAAGTTGTTGAATTTGTTTTACAGCCCAACATTAGGTCAAATTTAGTAAAAGACCTATAGATCATGAAACTTATTTATTCTGCACTTAAGTCATGTTTGTGAATTGATCTGGTTTGTTGATTTGACTGGTTTGTTTTTTGTTTGCTTTTGTCTGCTTGTTGTATCTGTTTCAGAGAGACTGTGTGTTAAAATCTGCTTGCTAGATTTTCTTTGGATATGCCAGTTTATATATATATATGATTTTGGACCTATGTATCAGCAACATACACATTTAGAATTGATATATTAGCATGGTGGGTTGATCCAGTTACTGCTATAAATTTTGCCTCTATCTCTAGCGACACTTTTTACACTAAGTTCTATTTTGTGTGATGTTATTACTGATTCACTGGCTATTTTGCTGGACACAGAATTTTAGGATGACTTGTTAATTTTTTCAGCACATTAAAGATGTTCTCAGATTGTCCTCTGACTTCCGTGATGTCTGATAAAATTTATTGTCACTCTTTTTGTAGTTTCTCTGAGGATAATACGTAGATTTAAGATTTTTCTTTGTATTTTGTTTTCAGCAGTTTTGCAAGGTTGTGCTTAGGTGTCATTTGCTTTCAATATATTCCATTTGGGTTCTCAGAGTTCAGACTTATAGCTTGATGTCATTTGTTAATTTGGGGAAGTTTTCACCTGTTATCTCCAAATATTATTCCTGCTCTTTGGTCTCCTTGTTCCCCTACTGGGACTCCAACCACGTTCTCACAAGATCTTTATTCATTGTGTCCCATCTGCCTTTTCCATTCTTTCCTGTATTTTCCAATGTTTTTTATCTCCTTCCTTTAGTTCACTATTTTCTTCTGAATTCTCTTAGATTATGAACCTACTTTTAACAGTTTCTAATTAGCTATTAAACTCTAACTAAATTCTTATTTTCAATTATTTTATTTCAGAATCATTTCCATTTCATTACTTTTACATTGACATGCAGCTTTGAATTCATGCTAGGTGTACAGCATAATGATTTGATATATGTTTAATTGTGAAATGATTAACACAGTAAGTTTAGTTAACAACATGGTTAGTTTTTAAAAGGTTGTATTTCTTAAGGAAAATTTTCCATTTTTTTTCATTTATGTCCTTTATCCTATCGATCAGTTATTTTAATGTCTATGACATCAATGTTTGGATCACCTGTGGGCAGTTTTTACTGCCCAGTTTCCACTTTCTTTGCTTTTAAGCATACCTGCAGACGCCCACCAAATGGTACTCTAGGTCAGCTACAAGTCCATGTGGCGAACTTTAGGACTCGTTCCAGCTTAGTGAACCTTTCACCATTGCTCTTTAGCTCATTTAGAGTCTTCACAGTCTCTGGCTATTTCCCCCACTTTTAAATGTTAAGTCCCATTCTCCTCCTCCTTCATGGTCAGCCAATGACCAAAGTCCCTGAGTTTATACGGGTTCGGATTTACTGAGGTCTCGACCTCAATATTTCTCTATTTTCTTATCTGTCCTCTCTCCTGACACAGAGAAAAACATGTCTCTCCTCTTTCATCGGAAATCTCTGACCTTGATCTTGTCTTAATTGGCTCCTCCCAGGCCCTGCCCTATCAATTGTTACTCTTCTTTCTTGTCCCTCTAAATCTCCCGTGGCTCCTAATTTTTCGCTAGCAAACCTGTTCGAATCTCCCCATCCCAAAACAAACTAACACACAATTCTTCAGTCAATCCTATTGCCGTCAGTGACTTCTAAGCAGCCATCATGACAAACTTTTCCTAAAACTAACTTGGATTAATTGTCTCAATTTCCTTACCACCTATTCACCCCTTGCCGTTTAATTCTCTCTCCAGCACTCGCGAGAAGCCCTTTTCAGTAGCCTCCGTGGACTGCATGCCAGCCCAGTGCCGCCTTCCCAGTGTCCATCTTCTTTGACCTCTTCCCAGCACGGGCCACTGCTTCTTCAAGCCCCTCACCCACTGGGCCGTGGCTCCCTGCCCATTGCTTCCTGACACTCCTTTCTCTGCCACTTCTCTGACATTTTTTCTTGGATCTTCTGTTTGTCTAACAGACCCTCTGTCTCCTCTACATCATCTTCCCTCTTCCGCTCTCTCAGTGTAGGTATTCTCCAAGCCTCTGAGTTCTCTCCTCCTTTCCACCTCCCTGCTCATTCCCTCTTTCACTGCCACAGTCACAATTTCTCTTACCATCTTAAGGCAGATGTCTTCCCAACATTTATTTCCAGCTCAATTTTCACTCGACTCATAATTCTAGCCCCGTGTGTAGTGGACCTCTGTCCTTGGATGTCCTATTAACCCCTCAAATTCAACATGTCCAGAACAAACCATCTCTCCCCCAAATCTGCTGCTTTTCCTGACTCTCTTACTCTGAAAATGTAGCAAGAAGATCCCTGTAACTCAAGTCTAAAAATCTGTAGTTGTTAGTGACACTTTCATTTTCCTGTCCCACCTTCCAGTAAGTCAGACACCACGTCCCACTAATCTCTGAAATTCTTTTTGCACGTTCCTCTTCCTTCTATCATTGCCACTCTAAGTTAATACTTTTGCAATAACTTAAAGTACTTTGAATCCTGTTTCTGCATCTTCTAATCTATCTGGCTTGCTGCCACTAGACTAATGTTGCTTAATCTATGTTGAATGAATAAGTGAAAAACTGAAGCACAGTTTCAGGTGTGTTACCTCGTTAATGTTGACTAGATTCAGACTAAATGAAATTCAACCCTCTGAATCTGGTTTTAAAATCTGTATTTTTCTAGCTTTAAATCTTTCATGTGGTCTGTACTTTAGTCAAATATTCCATCATTTTTCAAGTTGGAGCCTGCAAAACAAAAGTGTCCCTTCAGGAGGTTAATATTTCCTTGATAAAAAAAAAAAGTCTTTGGTAATTAAATTTAACTAATGTCAAATAGCTTTCCTACACAATCTCTCAAAGGCTTCACTATTCTTATATGTACTGTGAATTTCCAATGATGGGGGAAGTATGTGGTATTTCTCAATGCTGTTTGACCATGAACCCTATTTGAGGGACCATCACTTATGTCACTAGACACTAATGTTCTCAGGGACACATTTTGAAATAGGCTGATACAGATGCTCCTTTATTCTCCAAACATACTCCCTTTCTAACATCATTCTCTCAGATTAGAGCAATGGATCTCACCAAGGATGCGTTTGCCCTTCAGGGGAAGTTTTAGCAACATCTAGAGACATTTTGGTTGTCAGAACTGAAGAGACTCTGTAGCGGGGAGGAGCCAGGGACGCTGTTGAACATTCAGCAATGCACAGGATAGCCCCCCACAGCAAAGAATCACCCCGGCTCAAAATGCCAAGGTTGAGAAAGCCCAATCTAAAATATCCTCCTCTTACTTCTTCCTTCTGCTATTCAAAGCTGTGTCCATTTCAGATATTTTCTCTTCAGTGAATGCTTGCTTTTACATCTTAGACTTCTTCCTTTCCAAGGGAGTGTCTGTTTCACTCGCAGAGCATGTGTCAAATTCTCCCCCATAGTATATACATTGATGTGTATCAATAACATCTTCTACAAGACTATCATATTTTTGAGAGTAGGGACAGTAGTGTCATCCTTTATTTTATTTCTCCAAATAGCTAGCGCAGTAGTAACAGTTAGGTTCTTACTTGAAGAACATAATGAAGTTTTATTTAACTTCCTTTTCTCTCACCTGCTAAACCTAATTGTTGACTCAATCTTATGGGTTTTTCCTTCTCTTTTTCCCCCACATCTTTCTTTTTCCTTCCACATCCATTGTCTCTGCTCTGGCTGGGCACTGCGGTGTGACTTTCAACACCACAGAGGGAAGTGGTGTCCCAAGAGCTCCGTGCTGAAGTCTCACAGGCTTCCCTTGACCCCAGGCTATGCCCTTTCCTGTGTGTGTGTGTGTGTGTGTGTGTGTGTGTGTGTGTGTGTGTGTGTCACCCCAGGCAAAGGACAGCTCTTCAACTTACAGTGGGTGATGTCTGAGAAGCCACATTAAGGTGAAAATATCACTTAGTTGAAATACATTTAACCCCCCTCACCTACCAAACATCA
The DNA here is from genome assembly GCA_004024925.1 of Scalopus aquaticus. NCBI lineage: Eukaryota > Metazoa > Chordata > Mammalia > Eulipotyphla > Talpidae > Scalopus > Scalopus aquaticus. The sequence goes on from PVIJ01000144.1 coordinate 82,922, forward strand.
TAGCTTAGCCTACCACTAGCCTGGGAGCTGCAGCTCACTGGCACTGTTGAGCGCCCCAAAAAGTAAGGTGCCACACATCACTAGACAAAGAAAAGATCAAAACTCAAAGTTCAGTTTCAACTGAATGCTTATCACTTTCTCATCATCATAAATTTGAAGAATCATAAGTTGAGCCATCATAAACTGGGACCACTCATACTTCCCCTTCTCAGGAATTCATGCCAATGTGGAAGTGATTACATCTGCCTCAGGTTTTTGTGAAGCTCTGAGCTAAGTAAAGAAGTATCTGAACCACAATGGATGCTCAATAAATGGGCTCTACTGGACCACAGCTTCTGACGGACTCTTCCTACCTCAGTCTCTGCTCCAAAGACTTTTCTTTGATTCTCCATCTCACACAAATTCTAAGCTGCTGGTATTCAGGGTACTGAATATCCATGACCGGCTGACTCAGAGAAACTTACCTCTAATTCCCATTCCCAAACACTCAACTTCTGAAACATTGGACCCTTTACCACACTTCAAACAGACTTCGGTATTCTCAGTTCCCCACTCTGGTTCATGGGTTTCTCCCTTCTCAGATAGCCCTCTTCTCATATGTACAAATCCTACCAATGTTTTCATCTCAAATTTCGCTTTTCAATCCACAAACTCTCCTTAACCCTCTTTACCCACAGGGGTCATTTTCTCTGTTGGGTATTTGGGGTCCTTGCAGTCTTCTACTCATTAGTCAATTCATTCCCATCGCCCTATCATGTTTTCAAGATGGTGGAATCCATCTTCTATGATTATTGAGCTTCCTGCTTTCTCATTTTAGATCATAAACGAATGACCTCAACTTACCAAAATTGCTTCGCACATACTAGGGGCTCTAAAAATGTCAGTCCAGAATATGGAGCATGCTTTGAAAGGCCTCTTCTCTTAAATTTCATGCCCACCTTTAGAGGATTCCTCAGGCACTGGCAGAAATGGTGAGGGACATCAAGGCCCCAGATTTAACATGCAGTCAACAGGGGAGCCCCAAAAGGAAGGGGTAACATGCCGGTTCTGAGAGAATTCTGGTAAACAAGGGTAAAGGCAATCAGACACTAACATTTTAATAATTTTAACGGCTTATCCAGAATAATCCTTCTGGTTTTGAAGGATTAATTTCCACTTGACAAAACCACCAATCCATGTAGAAAGAAGTCTCATGTGTTGCTCCTGTTCTTACAGCAGAGCCTGGTGCGACCAAGGGGTTGCCCAACAAAATGCGTGGCTGGTGGGGGTCGCCGTCCCCAGGCAAGTGGCAGCAGCTCTGTCCTAGGCACCAGCATCTTAAACCAAACACAGTTTCAATGTCATTTCAAACCTGCCGAGAAGCTGCAAGAATAGGAACGGTGCGTGACATATTCCATGCATACCCGATCATATCTCCCTTTCTTTGCTGTTTTATTTGTTGTGTTCGCTCTTTCTCTTTCTCCCTCTCTCCTCTTCTCCTGCCCCTTTTGAAACATTTGAGAGCTAATGACATGCATCAGGTCCCTAGTTCTGAAAATGTACTCTTATCCTATGGCATAAACGAAAATTAACTCAAGATGGATTAAAAATCTGAAACTAGAAAACTCTTAGAAAAAACAAAGGGGGAAAGCATTCTGGCATTGGATTTGGCAATGATTTCTTAGACATGACATTAAGAGCAAAGATAAACAAATGGGATTATATCAAACTTTAAAACTTCTGCGCAGCAAAGGAAACAAACAGCAGTGAAAAGGGCAACCTGCAGAGAGAGGAGAAAATATTTGTAAACTGTATACCTGATAAAGAGTGGACATTCAGAACATATCAAGAACTACTCCAACTCAACAAGTAACAACCCAATGAAAAATGGACAAAGACCTGAACAGATTTTTTTTTCAAAGATGGACAAATGAACGACAGATGAAAAGTTGTTCAACATCACTAGGGAAATGCAAATCAAAACCACAATGAGATGTCACCTCACTCCCAGTAGGCTGACGACTATCAAAAAACCAGGACATAAAAATCATGGATGAGGGTGTGAAGAAAAGGAAACTAACTCCTGTGCAATATTTCTGGGATATAAAATGGTGTAGCCACTATGGAAAACATCATAGAACTTTCTAAAAAAAATATTGAAAGTAAAATTATCAAATGATTCAGCAATCCACTTCTGGGAATATAGTCAAAAGCATAGAAAACAGGATATTGAAGAAATATAAACAACCAGCATTATTCACGATAGCTGAGAGGTTGAAGCAACTAACTGTCCAAGTGATGAGTGGATAAGGAAAACGTGGCTTATGCATATACCTCCAGCAGGATATTTCTCAATCTTTAAAAAGAAGGAACCCCTGTCACATGATATGAGTGAAACAATTCAGTCATAAAAAGACAAATATTGCATGATTCCATTGACATGAAGGTATCAGACTCTCAGAAACAGCAAATAGAATGGTGATTTCTAGGGACTTTGGGGGAAGGAGAAGAGGGAATTGTTCAATGGATAGAGTTTTCAGTTTTGCAAATTTTAGAAATCTGTGCAACTGTGTGTATTAACACTACTGAGCCACACACTTAAAATCAGTTAAGATGGTAAACTTTATGTTATGTGTTTTTGTCACAATTAAATAAACATGTTTGTGATTTGGGGTTCACTAGATACTCATAGAACACCTCCAAAGTTACGTCCCATGTGGAAGCACATATATACACCCATCCCTCATTTCTGATGTCAGTTTTGATGAAAGCTTGGTCTTAGTTCCCCACTGGGTAGAAACTCTGCATCACTTTCCGAATAGTAGACAATCTTTGGGGAGACACTTGGAAACTGGGAATATAGCTTGCTTCTTATCAGTTTCCTCTGAAGATAGCTTCCATGAGCCTTTTGGGTTCATATAGCTCTTTACTGTGATAGGTTAAAACTGATGATTTTTCACAAGAACATTTTTCTAATTCAACAATGATTTCCTTTTTATTTATTGGTTGGCCCTGAAATTCTGCTAGCTATCTAGCTATCTAGCTATCTACCTACCTGCTTTCCTACCATTCTTTTATTCATTATCTATTTGTTATTGGCATGAACCCATAGGTTCTTATTTTTTTTAATCATCTATAATTCAGTACATCCTCCACTATTTTAGTGCCCAGTTCAGACTGTTCCAGAATTGACCAGTAGGAGCCTCTTTCAGCTGCTCCTGTGTCCTTGTGCTCCATCATTTTTTTTTAAGCCCCTACAAATCTCTGGCAACACAAAATATTCAGTGTCTTTTAAAATCCTTGTTAAAATAAAGAGAAAGCGTGGAAAAGAGGAAAGAACAGAAAATGTAGACTATCAGGAGAAAGTGAAAGAGAAACAAAGGTCACTGTGGCAGATTCAGCTCCTTTTGTGGAGGGGCCATTCCCCCCTTGCCCCCGGGGCAAAGCCATGTCTGTGAGAGACCCACGTGGACCCTATGCTGGGCCTTCGGGGTGACGGGGCCGCGTGTGTGACCTGACTCGTCAGTGCATCAATGGAAACTCAACACAAACGGGAGAGAGATGGAGAGCGTATAGGGCCATGTGGCTGAACGCATGGGGCGGTCTCCGGTGCAGCTGGGTGCAGAGTTTGAATAGATGCCAGAAACCAGCCTCTCTCCTCCCTCCCTCATCTCTACTTGGTTTTATTCTTGGTCAGCCTCTTCTCCCAAGTTGACAGAGGTGCCCCTCAGCTAGGCTAGATTAATCCAACTAGTTTAGCTGCTCCCACAGAAATACATCATGTTTCCCAATGATTGGGGCAGGCACCCTGGGCGTGTCCCTGATAGGCTGGCACCCGAGCCAGTGCCCGTGCCTGGGAGGGGCGGTGCTCTCACTGGCTGGTCCTGGGGCCAAAGTGTGGGTGAAGTCCCCCAAACCACACTGGTTGAGAATGGAGGGAGGGGCAGTTCCCTAAAGAGACCATGGAGGTGCTGTCACCAAAGGGAGGAAAGTGATATGGGGGTGGGGGGGCAGAGAGAAACTCCACAGGGCATTGGATGGTGCCTGAGGTTTGACTCTTGGGTGCTCAAGTAAACCATTGTCCAGCCTCGCTGAGGTGACAACCTCCTTCCCCTTTACACAGGCCCTTATGAGACAGAAGCCCTGTAACCCCTCCCCAAGGCCCTTATGAGACAGAAGCCCTGTAACCCTCCCCAAGGCCCTTATGAGGCAGAGGCCCTGTAACCCTCCCCAAGGCCGAGATCCATCTGACATCGGGCTGGGCAGGCATGGTGGCCCTGGGGGCCTCCAGCAAGGAGAGGAAGGAGGCTCCAGCCTGGGGGCGCAGGGGAAGCCCGAGCACTCTGCAGGGCAGCTGCCCTCCATCTGGTTCCATCACGTCTCCCACAGCCCAGCAGGTCCAACGGGGAAATGTCTGTCACGGAGGAGCGTTACGTCACGTCAGATGGCAATCGCTGGTGCTGTGAACACAAGCTGACAGAAAGCTCTAGCAATCTGCTTATCTGAATGCCGCCCTTGCTGAGTAAAGGGTCATTATCAGAATTATTCACACAGAATTATAGCAGTTGGAAGTCTGCAGATTATTCATTACATCACCCTCATTTTAGTCACTCAGCACAGACTGAACCTCAAAGGAGCCTGCCCTCACCCCTTCCCCCTTCCTCCTCCTCTTTCCCTCCCTTTTCCTGGCACATAGAAGCTTCAGCTTCTCCTTTCCCCCACCCAACAGCCGGGAGTGAAAGTTACATTAGGTCAGCCACAGCACCGTCCATCGTGCTGTCCAGGATCTGAGTTCATCGCACGTGGTGTGAGCAGAGTACACACAAGGAGGCCGTAAGGGGCACAGGCTGTTGGGGATACTTTGCCATTAAACCCATTTCTAGAATGGTTCCACCACTGACTCTTGTACCAAATGTCTAAACGAGCTATTTCATTGACCTGTTAAATTGCAGGTCTGGTTCTCACAGCTGCCCCCTGCATAACCCACATCTTGCGAAGGAAGAGATATGAGTATGAGAGGAGGGGACACCTGCAGGGATCTGGGGACCCACCAAACCCCGACCCAGCTTGCTCACAAGTGCCAAGCTTGGTCTCCACCCTCCTTGCCACACCCACCCCTCCCCATCCAACAAGCCTGCACCTGCAATCCAAACACACTCCAAGCTCACCCAGCACATATATATCCCCATGCAAAACCCAAGCAAACTAAAGGCAGGAGCTGTGGGAAAGAGGCGGGAATAGAGAATGCGGTTAACAAGGTGGGTTCAAAGGCGTGGGCAGTTCTTTACCACCATCCAATAATAACATGTAAGAATAATGTGCACTGAACTTCAAGGCAGGCATGGCTGGAGGAAGATCAAGGCCAACGCAGGAGGGAGAAACACTTAGCCCATTTACTGATTTATGTTAAAAATGGGTTTCAAATTTCTAGGCTTATACTTATGTGCTTTAGCATCAGGGAACGATTTCCCACCCCCTCTTCCCAGGAGGAAGCTGCTGCAGAAAATGGGGTGCCCATATCGAGGCAATCCTGGCATGTTACACAAAATCAGGGTCTTGGTCCATTCATTTTTTTCAGCTCTGAGTGGGCCAGTGTTCTTGTTCAGAGGCCAGAGAGTCAGGGGGCTGGGTGGAAGCAGTGCTGGAATGCCTCTGACAAACTTCTGATCACGTAGAGCGAGGAGGGGTGACCCAAAGACACAGGCATGAAGACAAGGCCTGGGGGTAGCAGTTCCCAGAGCCACTGTAAGCCCCAAGGACTGGGTGGGCGACACATTGGAAACTGACAGGATGACTGCAGCTCCTGAAAGGGTTCCTGCTAGTGACCTGATTTCAGTCAATACACACCAAGCATAAAAAGCTTTGCTTGGTTCCCTCGTTAGGATGCAGAGAGCAAGGAGCTCACGCAGAGCTCCATCGGGGGCACGTGTTCCGTCAGGACACTGCAGGTGACAGTCAGCGTTTTACAATGGAATAAGCTGAGGATGCATATAAGAAACAATTCTCTTGATTCCCAGAAGTTAGCATGATTCCCAATGTGATGGAGATGGCTAAGAAAGCTCCGGGCGATAAGAAACAGCTTAGGAAAGAAGAAGAGCAGAAACCATCCCCAAATGTCTCTTGTCCAGCAGAAAGATCCAGTCGCTGAGAAGGTGGCAAGCTTCCTCAGAACTCAGGAGTCTGCTGCTGAGCTCATAAACCAAAGCAGGATCTTTTGGTGGAGATTTTTCAGATGAAAATAATAATGAACTTATAGACCAAGACAAAAAAAAAGGAAAGGAGGAAGTGGGGGAGAGAAAGAGAAAAATGGAGAGAGAGAGAGAGAGAGAGAGAGAGAAGGAAGGAGGGAGGGAGGGAAGAGGGAAGGAAAAGAAAAAGGAAGGAAGAAAAGGAGGAAGGAGGGAGGGGAGGGAGGGAAGGAAGAAGAGAGGGAAGGAAGGAGAGAGAGAGAGAGAACAGGCAGAAGCTTACTGTCTCCTGGTTCTGGAGGCTAAGTCTATAACCCAGGCGAGACCAGGGGCTTCTTCTGTGGGCTGTGGGGGGCTGTGTCCAGGTCCCTCTTGGTGTACAACTGGCAGGTTCACACGGCCTATACTCTCCTTGTGTGTCCATGTGTCCAAATTTCCTCTTTGCACAAGGACATTAGTCACACTGGAACAGACCCACCTTACTGAACTCATCTCCTGTGTGTGTGTGTGTGTGTGTGTGTGTGTGTGTGTGTGTGTGTGTGTTTATAACATAAAATTTGCCCTTGACCCATTCTTGATGGTACAGTCTGGTGGCATGAAGCACACATGCGTTGTGTCGCCTGACCTCACCTGGATGACCTCTGTGAAGAACCCATCTCCAAATACGGTCACATCATTCTGAGGTACCAGGGTTAGGAAGCCAGCATATACACTGTGGGAAAGATGAAAGTGAACCCAAAACACCCCAATTCTCAGGACTCTGGCTCAATTGTGTTTCCTCTCTCAAAGTACGGCCTTGGGACTCTAGGGACTGAAGATTTTTCTGCCAGATCTTGTCAGCAGTGGAGGACTTGGATAAAAAGCCAGGGCTTATGGGAGTTTTTCAAGTTGAGAGTCATGTGATGAGAAGCCTGGGCTTTCTTCGCTCTGAGATCTCAGGGTCATTGAAGACCCGACGGGGTCCTGAGCCACCCAGCGATGGGGACTCTGGCCTGCAGGGACTCTCTCACCTGGTTCTGGGGACCTGATGCTGAGTTGCTCTGAAGTGTGGCCTGCCTTTCAGGTGGGGTGGAGAATAGCAAGTGGCGATGAGGAGTCTGCATTAGGCCAGGCTAGGGAGTGATAAAAGCGTCGCCCTGGGCCTCCCCGGTGGTGCAGCGGTTGAGCGCTGCGCTGTGGAGCTGTCGGCAGCGGCGACCCGAGTTCGACGCCCGGCCGGAGAGATTCCCACATGGTGCGGCAGACCTCTCCTGCCCCGCCCGCGGCTCCCCTCAGCAGTGTATTTCTGATCTGCCTGTTCTGCTCCCCGCTCTGTCTCTGGTGAGCCCTCTCGCCGCCCCACGCCTCTGGCCTGTACCCCACCTTGTATGTATAAATAAAAAATAAATCTTTAAAAAAAAAAAAAGTGTCGCCCTCAGTTCTACCTTTCCTAATCTCAGCCAAGAAACAACAATCCAGTTTGCGCCTGAGAAAACTTCTGCCTGCTCAGTTGGCCTGGCCCTCCACACCCTGGCCTCCGCCCCTCCCCAGCGCGTTCCTCCTGAGCTGTGAGGCGAATAGCTCCTTCTGAGCTGGGCTCCTGTTTCATCTGCTTCCTGTTAATTAACGTGAAGTGCCCGTTTCTAAGGGGTGCCCAACTATTTGTTTCAGAAGAGGCAAGTCTGAACACAGGTCTACCAACCACAGCTGGAGAAAGAAGCGGTAAAGGTTGGCTCTTCTTGATGCGAGCCATGGCACGGGGTTTCTGGCCTCGGGGAGCAGGGTGTTCATTTTGAGCAGAAAGTTGGGGTTTGGAGATCTTTCTGGAGAGCCACCTCACCTGTCAAAGCAGGGGCTTGCTACCTGGGGAAGGGCTTCAAGCAGGAGCTGGCGCCAGAGCCTCTTCCCACAACATGGCGTGTTTGTGGAAAAGTAGTGGCGATGCTGGCCCAAGGGCACGGCCCTCCAGGGAGCACCCAGGGAGAGACCCCGAGTGTTGGTCGTCCCAGTTTCCAGAACAGTAGATATAAAATTACACCTCTGGAAACTCTCCTTTGGTTCAGCAGGATTTGCAGAGCCCCTTTTAAGATGAAAATACTCTCCATAGGGGCGGGCTCCAACGGACTGTGGGGGAGGATTGTGGGCACCTTGGTGGTGAGCGTGGTGTGCTGACATGCATTTGAAAGGTGTGAACCTGTACCCCAAAACACGAAGTGCTTAAACCATTGTTATCTCAATGAACATTATTTTGATGAAAACAATATGCTCTCACAGAGCATTTCACCTCAGCAAGCAAGACTCTTCAACATCAAATTCCCAGGCTGCGTCAGGAGGACTATTGTGAGTCAGGAGAGAAGGGGCAGAGGATACAGGATGGGGCTAGTGGGGGGAGAGGGCCCTGGTGACTAGCTTTACTTGCTTGGAAATTTTGCTCAGGGACAGCCTTGCTCTGGGGTGACTTTACAAAAGAGGACAAAGGCAGTTTGTGGTGAGGGAGCCAAAGGCAAAAAGTTGGCCCAGGACAGGATACATTTGCAAAAATGGTCTTTTGTGAGCAAAGGAAGGTTTAAAGGAGAAGGGAAATCTGAGGGACAGGCTCTGTATATATTTTTTCTATTTTACTGCAGAACATTTATGAGGAAAAAATAATCAGGATTTTTCAGGTATTTTTCCCTTTCCAGAACCTTCAGAACTAAGAGGTAAAACGTCACAACTCAAGCAACTCATTCTTGGGCTGGGAAGGACTCAAAAGGGAACATCCTCTTTGTACTCTTTGGTTAGGATGTTGTTTTAAAATGTAGGGCTGAGTAGTTTGTTTTTTGTTTTTTGGGTTTTTTTTTTTTTAGTTTTCTTTTCCTTCTTTTCATATTTCTGCATTTTGTGGGTGCCTTAAATGGAGAAAATTAAAAAGAGGCCTGCATGCTGTGAAAGTTTGGGTCTTCTCGGGTTTTCCCAGGTAACAAGACTGGTTCTTACAGCCCACAAATCAAGAGCTCCACTCCTTTGTGTGAAGAATTTGCATCTGAGGCAAAGATTTATAGCAAATGGCCACCAGATGGTGTCTTAGTTTGTCTCAAGTTAATATTCTGGCTTTATTTGTCCTTTCCACTGATGAGAGTTTACAGTCCATGAGAAGAACAGTTAATGCCACAGAAAATGGTGGGACCGAAGGAGCCACAAGTGTGATTTTATTTGTTCACCTGACATGACTCGGAGCTCATAAATGCAAGGAGCCCCAGTTGCTGACCTAGAGCTAATGCAAGTGCATATTTCTTCACACAGTGGGATGAAATGATTAAAGTCCTATCAGCTCCCAACATGTACTTGGACCTGACTCAGTGTTAATTGCTCCCACCAAGCAAGTTGATGCTGGATTCGGAGCTGATTTCTAGCTCTGAGGGTGTTGGGGTGACCAAACTGTAGAGGCAAGTAAACTCCCTTCTTACGGACCCATCCTTAGACGCCACTTTCCCAGTAAATCATGTCAGTTTCATTTTTTTTAAGTTATCTTTTAAAGACTGAAGTAATTTTATTTTAATTTTCCACTAGGAAGAGAAACCAGAAATCCAAGTCAGAAAACTTGGTTCTAAACAAACACAGTGTCCTTCATCATTTCCTTCTCTTCAGAAGGCACTTCCCAAAGACTTTATAGTTAGCCAGGATAACTGGCCGAACTTCTCCAAGCTAACAGATCTCCTCACAGGTGCTTCCAGTATCTGAAAAGAGGGCTTCAGGGGTAGTGGTACAACAGCAAATTTAGGGTTCACAATCCTAATGAAATAACCCTACTTACCTCCTTGGGCTTGGACTCCTTGGCAGTGCTGGCCCTCTGACTCCGCCACCTTTATTATTTGGCGCCTGCACACACATGAAGGGCATTAAGCAGAGCATTAAGAAGAAGCCTTGTCTCCATCTTTCCCTGTCACTCCCGGGCCCCTGGGCACCAGCCCTTCTCCCGTTGTTCCGGGTTTATCTCAGTGCTTGGAGACGAGCCGGCCAAGGCCGGGCCAACCAGCCAGGAGGACAGTTCCCTCACCTGTCCTCTCTCACAGGGGGGAGAGCAACGGCACATGGCCAGTCTGTCTCTGCGTTGCGCCTTCCGAAGACACTGGTGGATTTGAAATCTGTCTGCGTGGGCTTCCTCTGGCTGTGCATCTGCTGCAAACCACGTCTCTGTCCTTGCAGGTCAGACTTAGTTTGTGTATTTTCACACGTGCACGTGGGGGCTGCCATGAGAGGCCTCACTGGGTTTCAGAGAGTGGGCTTGCGTTAGCGACAGCAAGTCTGTCTTCCATTGGTTAGAATATCCTTGCTGGGATGGCATGCGTTTCCTTGTGGACCTTTCTTATTTGGATTGTGGATGCTAACATGTAGGGTGCAGAAAACATAAGGTGCTTCCAAAGAGCTCACTGGAGCAGGTGATGGAGACCCCAAGTGTCTTTCTTGTCTACTGAGAGCCACAGCAACTGCAGCTGATAGAAATAGCTTGCTCATAAGAATCAGACCAACTGGTTCAACTCTTGGCTCTGCCACGTGAAAACTGTGTCCCTTTGCACTTATTACTACTGGGAACAAGTTTGCACTGCATTCCCACGCCACAATCACAGAGGGCTGAGGGGTGAGTAGTCCTTGGCCCTCCAGCCCTGGCAGCCAGGTTGCACGGTTGGCTGTGCGCCACCTGGTGGCTGATAGGGGCAAAGCACCCTCCTGAGGCTACCAGCTAAGTTTTGGACAAGAGGACAATAAAACATAATTTGATCTTGCTCCTTACTTAAGTGGAGGAAATTCAGGTTTACAAAGGACGACAGGCTTTTCTAAGTTCTCACAGCATCAGAGAGTGTTGGTTAAGAACAAGCATTCTGGCGTCTCTGTGTCTGAATCAAGCATTGGCAGTCAAGAGCTCGTATAACCTTGGGCAAGTTTTGTAATTTCTCAGTAATCAGTTTTCTTATCTATGAAATGAGGGAAATCTTGCCCACTACCTTAAGGGCTCTTCAGAAGCTTAAATTAGGCAATACATGTGGAAGTGTTTAGTGTCATGCCTGAGCTCAGCAAGAGGACTCTAGAATATTCTTAGAGTAGTTGTCCAGACTTTTTAGTTTTCCTTAAAATGGCACGCTTCCAACTTCTTTTTCTGACCTGCAAGTGGAATGAAGATTCTCAAAGTCCATGGAAAAGACGTAGCCATAGATATTTGACTTTTTTTTTTTTTATGCATACAAGAACTGGGATGTAGGCCAGAGGTGTGGGGTGGTGAAAGGATTCCCCAGAGACAGAGTGGGGAGCAGAACAGGCGTATATACTGAAATACACTGCTGAGGGGAGCAGCGGACGAGACAGGAGAGGTCTGCGGTGCCCTGTGGGAAGCTCCCTGGCCAGGTATCGAATTCGTGCTACAGTGGCTGCGGATAGCGTCATAGTACCAAGACATAACCCATTGCACCATCAGGGAGGCCCAATATTTGACTTCTGAATAGAACACTTGACGTTGGTCTTCTGGTCAAGGGAGAATGGAGGTGACATTTGGATACCATTGTGGCTCAAGTTCACTAGCGCAAAGGGAACATCTCAGGGACCCGGGTACTGGTTACACGAGTGAAGGGAAAGGCCTGAGCACGGGGCTCGTAAGCAGGAGGGGCCTTGTCTCAGCAGAGGAAGGTAGGAAGGGGAACTTGGAGAAAGTCTCACTTGCACTATTCATTTGTGACTCAAAATACCAGCTAGAGCCACAGCGGCTGAAATCATTTGTTAAATAAGGGTGGGCACCTTCCTCCTGCCTGTGACTTATCTGGCTGCTCTGTTGAAAATATGACAGGTGAACTTTGCCAGGAGCCAAAGAGATAAGAGTGGAGAAAGGAAATGAATACCTCAACCTCTTTCTCCTCCTTCTCACTAATCTACTAATGGTGCCTCCCACGGGTCTGACCCAACTCAGAGCCGGGGGCAAGGAGCCTGGCTGACAACCAGAGATGTCAGCCTCCCTGTGCAGTGGAGAAAATGCATCTGAGGAAGCAATGGAGAGGGGCACGTAAACCCCTGGCTTGTATGTGAGGGCAGTGTGCATTCTCCTATTGTTTAAATAGTCAACTGTAGCTCTCTCAAGATGAAGAGGCCCTTTATAACATCATCTTATGGGATTCTAGTTCCTTGGGTACTAGCCAAATAAAGACACCTCCTCCCCTTTCCCAACCCTTTTCTGTTTTCCCTAAATTCTTCTTGGGTTTCACCCAATAGCCAATATGGTTAGAGATCTTAGGAACTTAGAAATAGATACAGATACAGACAAGTGTGTTTCTAGAACATTCCTTACCTTCTCTCACTTCATCATGTTCTCAGGGGCCCATGGAGAGTCCAGGTGGGAAAGGTTTCTTGACTTACAGTAGGCACCATGCAAAGGACAGGTCTTCCCTAGACATGGCACTTTGGCATGGGGATTATTTCAAGCTGAGGTCAATCAGGCCCTGCAGGGAGTTTTACCACTCCCTTAACTACCTAGGAGAATGGAAACTGGGGATCTTATTCAGAATCAGGATTATTGCCAGAAATAACTTTCTATCGTAGAAACCTATCTCTACAGCAGGGCAAACACCCAGTCACCTGGGCTTGCTCATGGAGTCCCCCTTCCCCTTTCCTTGAAGCCCTAGGCCCCTCTCCCATTCCTTGTCTGGGGAGTTATGCTCCCATTTTGCCTCACTGACTTTGGAATCCACGCCTGTGGGGATTCCCCCCCACACACACACATAATTAAATTTATTTTGTTTTCGCCTCCCAAACAGTGTGATGCTAATCTGATAATACAGTCAGCCTGAGAACTGAGAGGAGTTGGTGGGAAGGTCCCTTCCTCCTCGATCATATCTGTGGTCCCTTCATCTGCTTCCCCACAACCACGGGGCCATTGTGTTGAATAGACCGTTGGTGCCAGGCACTGTGCCAGGTCCTGAGTGAGGCACACCCTGCCTGCAGGGGTCTCACAGTCTACACTGGCACTTACAATGTACTGAGCTCATGTTTACCACACGGACGAGAGAGTGTCCCTGACAGAGATGCACCTGAGACATGGAGGGAGGCCAAGGAAGGGGCTGAAAAGCTAGGGGAGGCTTTCTGAGCTGACTCTTAGGAAGGGGATTTGGGACAAGAGGTTAACAGATGAAAGGAGAGGAGAGCGAGGACATCCCTGCAGAAGGGAGAGCTTGTGCCAAGGCATTGAACAGCAAGATGCGTCTGGAGCTGATTCTAGAAGACAGGTCAGCGAAGGGCGTAGGGAGCCCAGGGGAGGAGGCTGGGAGAAGTCGGCTGCTCCCGGAGCAGGGAGGACCCGAGGGCTAAGGCAGGGTGTACAGTCTCTTCTGAAGGCGGCAGGAAGACGATGAAGAGTTCCTTGCGAACACCAATGTTACGAACAATGCTGGAGCAAGAGTGGGAGCTGAGCGGTGGGGAGGGGGCTGAGAATTGAGGGTGGAGTTTCGTACAGTGAGCTGGGCAAGGGCTGCTGAAAACTTGCCCTTCCCTAGCGGCAGTTAGAGGTGAGGAGTCTGAGAGAAGAGCCTCTCAGAACAATGAGAGGGGGCCCAGGAGTACAGCTGCAGTTTCTACCTCAAGTGATTTGGTTTTTTGCTTACACAAAATTGCTCCCTGAGTTTTGCTACTGTTTTCAACATGAAGGGCAAAAAAGAAGATTCTAGATGAATCTCTATTCCTGACAGAACATGGGCTCTCTACTGCCCACTTTGCACACAAATTTCTACTGATAACAGAGACATATGGCCTCTGAGAGTTTGCTCTTGGCAACCTGAGTGCTGTGGAAATTCTGCAGGCCGTGGAGAAGCAGTGCCAGCGCCCAGTGGCCCCGCGCTCCAGGCCGCGGTGAGCCGTGCCTCTGTCGCCCCGAGTGAGGTGGAGCGTTCCGGCCTTGTGATGTTGTTACCGCTGTCTTTGAAGGTTCTTCCAGCTAGTTGATGTGCAACAGCTAAAACAAACGTCCCACAAACTGACTCAGCAAGCTCCCGGGTCCATCCCTGGCTGCCTGAGCTGGTGCCTGGGCCTGGAGGTGGCCGTGGCTGTAGAAAGCCTCTGGTGATGAGAGCCGCCCCCCACGGACCATTTTCTTTGGGAAAGATTATGGGAAGTCTCAGATGAACAGTTTGGGGGCTCCCCACACCTTAACCTGTGAAACTGAGTTCTAATCAGCTGAGCTCTGAAGCTGAAAGGTTTTGTTACAGGGCAACCCCGATATACAATGGGGTGCCTGACTGTGGGTTCTCACCCGTGCGCTTAAAAAGGACTTATAATAAGAACAATTGCAGGCACTCACAAAAAGGTTAATAAAAGGGTTTATTTACAAAAGGAAGGGAAATAAAAAAAATGAATAACTCGGGGTCAAAAGAGAAAGTGAGGGAGAGAGATAAATCTCCAAATATGTCCTACCAGATCCGAAGAGCTGGAAACCCCAATGGCACGCTGTAGCCCGGCGAGAAGCAAGAGACCCCCCCAAGGTCAAAAACCCTCGTTCTATAGCCAACATGTCTGCTTAACTCCACCCCTCAGTTTCCCGTAATCCTCTCTTCTGGATGATGATGGAATTCTGGGATTCGTAGCCCTAGGGGTCTTGGATCTCTCTGGTTTGAGGTGGGGGTCCATAAACCTTCCTGTGGCGTTTGTTGCAGACGTCCTTTTTTCCCCCCAACAGTTTGTTTGGGAGCACTGCTTTCATGTCTGCTCTGGTTATAAACATCAGGTGAAGGAGCAGAGAATCCGGTGTTTTTAGGAACCTCACCGATAAGGAAATAGCTATTAAAGCAACAGAGCACTCCTTTGCAGGAAGTACACAAAATGTAAAATCGTTGAAGAAAATGATCACATACTTGAATGATCAGTGCCCTAAGCCTGCGTTCAAGTATGTGTGTCCAGCCGGGCTATTGTTTTATGAAGGCAATGCCAGCAACAGTTGTGTAAGATCATCATAATCAGGCGATCAAAATACTGGTGCTTCCGAAATGAGAATTCTTACCTTCTTAAAGAATGAAGTTGTTTACCTCATGGTGTCTCTCTGGGAACCTTAGAGTCTCTACTTGCACCATTTAGCAGCTGAATTAGAATTTGCAAGTCAAAGCTTATTTGCCTCTAATTCCTGGAACAGCAAAGAAAGGCATGAAAGATTAGAAATGTCTTTGAGAAAACTAGGGGAAAGCTTTAAATAAGATATCTCACTTATATAAAGATATAAAAAAAAATAACACAGAGGCTATCTGTATATCCACCTTAAGATGTGAAAATTTGCAGGTTTTTTGTTGCTCATGGGCTTTCGGAGCCCACTCCCTTCGACCCGGCACCCCCATCAACTCCCTTAATGGCTCTGCAAGTTTGTGACCTTCATATAAATGGCATCCTACTTTACAGAGCTGTCAGCCACATCTGCTTTTTTTAACCCTCTTCTTGACATCACTCCCCACCCTGATGATACCTGTGTTGTTCACATTCATGCATTTTGGGGGTACACTTTTTTAATTGATACGTAACAATTGATGCACAAATCTTAAAGGTCCAGCTCAAGGAGTCATTTCCAAAATGACTACAGCTGTGTCACGATCACTTAGCTTACATGTAGACTATTACTAGGACTTAGAAGTCTTCCTTCTCCCCTTCCCCTCAATGTTCACTCACTGTAGTTGAACAGAATTCCAATACTTGGACATAACTGCGATTTTAAAATCCATTTTCTTTTTCATGAAAAAAGTTATTTTGTGATCTAAGTCGTTTGCAATTTTTCTGCTAATAAATGATGTTGCTGAGAACATTCGGGTCTATGTCTCTTTGGAGGGATAGGGGAGCTGGCCCCGCTGCACCCAGAGCCACCCATTCCCACGCCACCGCTGCGTGTGATGGCCCCTTCCTCCCTGGCCTCAGAGCGCTTGCAATCACCAGACTTCAGCATTTTCCAGTCTAAAGGGTGTGGGATAGTTTCTCACCACGATTTTCATTTGCTGTTTCCTGATTACAAAGGAGGTGGAGCATCTGTTGGTGTTTGTATGAGCCGTGCAGGTTTCCTCGGCCATGAATGGCTTATTTGTGTTCTTGCCAGTTTCATGATTGTGTTATCTTTTCCTGATTGATTTGTCGGGGTCTGTGTGTGAGCTGGGTACTCCCATGTTGGTGATGCAGCAGGGCAGGGCAGTTGACTTCGATTTTAAAAGGAGGAAGAGGATTAGTTTTATGAGGTATAGACCATTGAGTCTGATATAAATTCCTATCAACATTCCAGAGATTATTCAGTGGATGATTTGTGAGTACCTGGAATGGAAAGTCGTGACCATTGGGAGGCGCCCAGATCACTGAAAACACATCTCGCTCGCTGGGCACTCAGCCTCGTCTTGGTGGGTTTTCAGCTGCCAACCACTAAATTATGAGCCACTAGGTCACATATATCACCTCCCAACAGCCTGTGACACACTTACCACTACCCTCTTTGGACAGGCTACGGAGTGTGACTTGAAGCCCCTCCACGGCAGGCAGGGAATGACTGAGGCGTCCTGCCTGGCAGACGGGAGAGGGTGGGATTTCAGCAAGGCCTTTGAACTCGCACTTATCAACATGTGGGGAACACAATTAGGTGCAGCCTCTATGGAAAATAGTATGACGAGAACTTAAAATATAAAAATACCATATGACCCAGCAATATCTCTGCTAGGTATTTACCTAAAGGAGATAAAAACACTAATATGCAAAGGTTTATGCACCCCTATGTTCCTCGTACCACTGGCCACAATTGCCAAGTCCTGGGGCCAACCCGCATGCCCAATATTAGACAACTGGGTAAAGTCAATTGTGAAATAGATATTCCAGTTGTGGAAAGTATACTCCATGGGATACTACTCAGCTATTAAAAAGGATGATATAGTGCCTTTTGGGATAATACGGTTGGGACTTGGGGTGATTATACTGAGTGGAAGTAAGTCAAAAAAGCAAAGATAAATATTGGATGGTTTCACTTACCAGAATAAAAATAACAAAAATGCATGTACTGGCAAAGCACAGCAAATTCATTTCTTAGACTTTGTGAGAAGTAAACTGGTTACCAGAAAGAACAGGGGGAGCAGGGAGGGGCTAAGGGGAGGGAAGGGATGGGGCAGGGGCACAGGAGGTCTGGGGGAGGGTGAGTGAGGCATGTGCACATATGGAGGAGTAACCCCAAATTCCTATAGATAGATAAACAGCTGACAAATTAATTAAAAAAAAGAAAGAAATGTGGGTCTCATCCGTGCTAGCTGGGTTCAGTCACAAGCCTGTGAGTGTCAGTCCTATGGGAATCTTCTGGA
Source organism: Scalopus aquaticus (assembly GCA_004024925.1). NCBI lineage: Eukaryota > Metazoa > Chordata > Mammalia > Eulipotyphla > Talpidae > Scalopus > Scalopus aquaticus. The sequence continues at coordinate 100,380 of PVIJ01000144.1, forward strand.
CACTTGGGCCTTCTAAGCTCCTCAATGTCTTTTAAAAGACAGAGAAAACGTGAAATTTAATTTTAAAATTTTGCTTCAAAAATTAGGATTAGGATAAACATGTCTTAACAGATGGCTCGATTTTGCCAAGTGAAATGACAGGCTACACATAGAAAGAGATCTGTCCAGATCTTTCTCCATCATTTCAAAGATTCAACCAGGGAGAAAATGAAAGGAACAGCCCCAAAAGGTCTGGAGAGGCAGGAGCATCCCGTTGGGGTTCGTTGCAGCGGAAGGAGCCAGAGCTAAGTCCCAACCCAAGAGTTCATGCTGGCTGAATCCCAAGGATGGGAGCGGGACGGGTATCTGGGGCCAAGGGCCAGCAGGGGGAGGGGCTAGTGAGTGTGTGTGTGGGGGGGTCTGTGTTGGGGGTGAAAGCTGGGAGGGTCACTGTCCCAGCCAGGAGGCAGCAGGGGCTCTCCGAGGAACGAAGGCGGAGGGCCCCAAACTCCCCTAACAGTGCCATGTGAGGGTGCACAGGTATTAGAAGAAAGAAAAGAAAAAAAAAAAACACTCGTCGTGCACGTGGTGGGTGTCATATCCAAATGGGAACAGGCCTGTCCAAGGGCCACCCATCGGGGACACTGGAGAAAAGCCCCACAGAGCCAGAACACTGCAGTTACCCCAAGTCCAGGTCTTCCGGTCAGCGTCAGAGGGATGGATAGGGGTCGAGGTCAAGGAGTGCCTGACCGGTGCGGGGCGTGGCTCTGAGGGGCACGGAGGGACCGTGTATTCTTAGCCAGAGGAAACCGTGAATAATTTCTTTAGCTATACAGAGAGAGTGAGGGAGGAACATTTGAAAAGCATATTAGGGTTAGTCAGGACGAGTTTTCCTTCCCTCCCCCTTCCCCCACCCACTGGAAGATCATAAAAGCGATTATTATCTACTGTCATTTTTGGAAAATACAGCAAATGAGGGAGAAAATGAAAATTTCCCATATTCACATCCGCCAGAGGACTGTTGTCCTTGTTTTGGAGCTCAAAGGCCTGGAGAGAAACTTTGCTTTGTTTTGCCAAATCATTTTGTGCTGATTTTTGTACTTATCTATTGGTCATGGGAATTTCCCTGTTCTTCACCCGCATCGTTTGAGGGTGTGAGGGTGTGCGCCTCCAGGCTGCAGGCTCCTGTTCCCATAACACCCCCACATGTGAGACACTAGACCTAAGTCCCCAGACGTGATCTGGACACAGGCTCCAGGGCTTCCGTTCTGCCCCGAGGAGGGTTGGTAATAGGTCAAAAGCCAAAGCCCCGACCCGACCACGGCCGGGGCGCCCTCAGCCGTCAGGAGAGGGAGAGAGGCCGGCTGGCTTCGGGGCTCAGGGAGAGGGCCTGCAGGCCTGTCACTCAGTTCCAAGAAGTCCAGGTCTCTGGACAGCTGTTTCCCTACTCCTGTCCCTGTTCTGCTCCCCAAATATCCTAAATGGACCCATGACCCCCTCTGGTCACACCCCCAGCTCTCAGCAGACTTCAAGTCTTTAGTGTTGGTTCCGTCCATCTCAACCCAGCCGTCCCCCCAGAACACTGCTTCCCAGGAAGCCCTCCCCCACTCCCATTTTCGACTGATTTCTCATCTCGTTTCTTTAGAAGCCACAACTCACTGCAGCTTGTGCTGTCCCCCTCGAGCGGCCACCTCGGTGTGCCCTGTTCAGGAGCTCCTGGCGCTGGCTCGGTCCTTCCTCCTCCACCTTTACTCCTGGCATCATCTTTAGGGACCTCTATGTCATGTGGGGGAGCCACCAGCACTGTGGCTGCTACATCCCTGTCTTAGATTCCTGGGGCTCCTGTGACAAACCACCACCACCTGGGGGGCTTAAGATAACAGGAATGGGTTGTCTCACAGTTGTGGAGGTCAGAAGTCCCAGATCAAGATACTGAGGGGGCCACAGTCCCCTGAGAGCTCGAAGGGAGAGTCCTTCCTGTCCCTTCCAGTTTCCGGGGCTCCTTGGTTGTGGCTGTGTACCCCCATCTCTTCTTGCAGCCTCCTCATGAATGCCTATGTCCCCTTTCTGTTAGGAGGACACTTACTGGCCTCTGGCCTTCTCAGATCATCCAGGATCCTTAGTTACCTCTCCAAAGAGGCTTTTCCAAATAAAGGCCCGTGCACGTTCCAGGCTACAGACATGACTTTGGGGGGTGAAGTATCAGTCTCTTGATTTTCAGATCATGTCACTGTGGCAGGTGGATTATTTCAAGCTGAGGTTAATTGAGGTGCTGCAGGCTTATGAGAAAATTTACCACTCCCTTAACTACCTAGAAGAATGAAAATTGGGGTTATTACCCAGATATAGGATTTTTTATCTGAAATAACCGTGCTATCAGAGAAGCATTTCTACATGACAAGGTAGACATAATTACAGAGCAACTGGTCTTCCTCATATGAGTCATCTTTTCCTCATTACCTGAGTCCCTTCCTCTCTCCTTGAAGCCCAAGGCCCTATCCCACTCTTTAAGATATATATAAAGATAGATATTTCTCATTTGCCTCATTCACTTTTGAATCTCCATGTATCCTCCATACGGACATAATAAAAGTTGTTCTTTTCTCCTACAAATCTGTCTGATAATCCTGTGATGGCTCAACTAACCCGAGAAGAACCCAAAGGAGCAGGGGAAAATGGCCGCTGTGCCTTGCAGGGAACCACCTTCAACCACAACTTAGGTCCCCCTCAACCCCGCAGCAGAGGGCCTCGTCCCCACCGCCTCTGAGATCAATCTCAAAACCCTCTTCCCCAGCTCCCTCTGTGCTCTCAGACTTTAGGCCAAGATGTCTGATTCATTCTTTTCCCTAGATGTTTTCATCCATGACTGTAAACAATACCCACTTGCTAATAACTTCCAAATTTATTCCATTATTCGAGGCTCTCTGAGTTCTTACACCCATCCAGTACAGGAATGGCAGCTCCTTCAGATATCCCAGAGGCACCGTGAACTTAATATTTCCTAAACGTTACCACTGATTCTTCCAACACTGAACCTGTTTCTTCCCTCAGTCCCCAGAAAATGGCACCATCCTCTCGCCTGTTCCAAGTCCAGCCAGCTTCGTCCTCGTGGAAGTGTTTCTGGAAAGCAAGCCCCAAGCAGGAAATGATGAGTAAATGACATTTTAAATGTGCAGACACCTTTGACAAGTATCCCTCATGAATAACTAGTGAGGCTTTGAAGCTCCTGGTTTATCATCTCTGGAATCCGTTATGGAGATGATGTTTTATGTAGGTAGTTTCCCTTAACCTGGAACTCATCCCCACTCTGAGACATCCGTTGAATCGACTCGAGTCCTGAGACATCAGCAGTGGATACCAAGTCCAGCGCATTCAAGTAGAAATGTAGCTGACAGGAGAGGAGAGCTGATGGGAAGACTGAAAAACTGTGGGGTGACGACGGGACCCCAACACCAGGACTCAGCCAGACTCATGCTGTGGAACCTGACCGTGAGGAACCTGCCCACGCCAACTCTGGACGTGGTCACTGCCTGGCCAACAGTCTCCTCATCCCTGACTCTTGCTTCCCCAAGCAAGGGGGTCAGAACACTGGCTCGGTGGACCTGCATGGCCAGGCGGGGTGAGTGCCCGAGCCCCAGCGGCCGGGAGCTGCAGACGGGAACACGGGCCATTCCAACTGCCTCCCCCGAGACTGATCAGGTGTTGCCTTCCAGGTGCTTCCGAGACAACCAATGTCCAAGGTGCCAGCCATGGCAGCTTCGTTAGGTCTGGGACTTTGGAGAGGGACTAGGACTTTGAGGCTGGAGGGTCGTGTGTCACGCAGGTTTAGTTTATGTCATTGGAAGCTCCGGCCACTCGTTCACCCCTCTGTCCTTCCGGCTAGTGATTTCTGCATTTGGGGCATCAGCGACGCTCCTAATATTCATGCTGGATTGAGTCTCCTTCAGTGTAATTAGAATCAACGTGTCACTGATATTTTGTCCCTCTTTTTTCAGAGAAGCTGAGAGCAATTTGCAAACATGAGTAAGTGGTCAGGTGTCAGTGCACTTGTGAAGAAATCAGCAGGAACTTTCTCAGCTGATTCCTCCTTGTTTTCTCCTTCTGCCCATCAAGAGTTAGGGGAGGGATCAGACTCCCCTTTCTTGGTAAGCATTAACTTACCAACCTACCACCACCCCTGGCACTTATCATGGAAACTTGCTGCTTCCTTCACTAACTTGATATGTAATCTGCTTTCATTCTGGTGACTAGTCCAGTATTTTTTTTCCACGAGGCTGGGTAATGAGCCCTGCCCTGGTTTCTGAGGTCTCGTTTTCACCAGCGGTAAGCCAGGCTTCTTTTTCATTCCTGTTTTTGTTTTTTTCCAGATGAGGAAATTAAGGCAAGTGTTTAGCAAAGGTGGCAAAATGAGAAAGCTGTCAAAGCGTGGTGTGGATAGCACCTGCATCACAACCTCTTGAAATGAATGTTAAAAATAACTCCGTCACTTGAAGATGAGAGGACTGGAGCAGTGAAATGTCAGGAGAAAGACAAACACTGAGTGATTTCACTCATATGTGGCCTATAAGGAAACAAAAGAAAGAAACAGACCAGACCAGACCAAAACAAACCCTAGAAATCTGTCTAGAATGAGGCCACTGAAAGGGGAGAGGGGTTGGGGAGGAAAAGGGGCCCAGTGCACACGGTGGATTATGCACACGTGAGAGCTGTGATCCTCTACTCCTAGGTCACACACAGTTTGATAAACCCACATTACTTCAATAAAAAATACAATTAATAAATAAGTCGATGACTCCATCCCCAACTCCCCACCTGCCCCATCCCCACCCACTACACCAGTGTCTGGCAGCAGAGCCAGGAAACTGCTTTTTCAGTAAGTCCTGGCATGAGAGTTGTGCGTTAGAACCAGACCTGGGAAACCCCTGCCCCGGTATCAGGGAAGCCACAGGGACGTGATGCAGGCGTCAAGCTGTGCGCCTGCGCTGCGTAGCCGTGCTGAATGAACACAAGGGACAGCGAAGGACACCCTTTGAGGGGCGCGGTCCGTCTATTTCACTGATTTGAGAATCAGCTGTTACATACAAAATATATGCCAAAAAGGTTCAGAAACTTCTTAATTTTAAAACAGTATTAACCCCACTGTTTTTCTCTACCTTCTTTTTTTTTAATTTAAAAAACATTCTTTTTTTTTTTTTAAGATTTGTTTATTTATACATACAAGCTGGGGTACAGGCCAGAGGTGTGGGGCGGCGAGAGGGTTCACCAGAGACAGAGCGGGGAGACGAACAGGCAGATCAGAAATACACTGCTGAGGGGAGCAGCGGGCGAGGCAGGAGAGGTCTGCCGCACCATGTGGGATTCTCCACGGCTGGGCGTCGAACTCGCGTCGCCGCTGCCGACAGCTCCACAGCGCAGCACTCAACCGCTGCGCCACCAGGGAGGCCCTAAAAAACATTCTTAATTAACTTTTTTGATTGATATAACATCGTATGGGTTTCAGGTGTGCAGCAGCTACATCCACACCTGTATAGACTACATTATGTTCCCCCCAAAGGTCTAATTTCCACCCATCACCGTAACAGGCGACCCCTTTGACCTGACTTACCCACCCTCTTCCTGCTGATAACCACTATTTTGTTCTTAAAGTCTAAGAATTTGTTTTACATATTTAGAGTTTGTTTTATTCAGTTCATTTGTTTATGTGCCATGTGTGAGTGAAATCACACTGTCTTTCTTCATCTGACTTATTTCACTAAGATTGATGCCCTCCAGCTCCATGATGCTGCAAGTGGTAGGATTTCATCTTTTGTTTGCTTGTTTGTTTGTTTTTTTATAACCGAGTAGTGTTCTCTTGTGTATACACCCCACATCTCCTGTATCTAGTCATCTGTCTGTGGACATCTAGGTTGTTTCCAACTCTTGTTTGTTGAGAATAATGCTGCAGTGAATATGTGGGTGCACATATCTTTTCAAATGAGTCCTTTTGTATCTTCAGCTAAATCCCCAGAAATGAGACAACTGGCTTATATGCAATTTCTATTTTTTATTTTTTGAGGATTTGCCATCCTGCTTTCCATAATGGCTACACCGATTTGCATACCCACCAAGAGTGTGCAAAGGTTCACTTCTCGCCAGACCCTCTCCACACCTGCTGATGCATCTTCTAAGATGAGAGAGCCATGGATGGAGCTGGAGGGTCCCCTAATTTCAACTGCCTACAGTTTATGAAATGCATGGATTTAGCCATGGCTCCTTCCTGGATACCCTTCAAAAAATTTTTCAAACACACACAGAAAGTTTAGCAGATACCCACATGCAAATCACCGCTTTTGGACACTATTTGTCACATATATTTCTTACATGTTTTTTAAGTAAGCAACTCTTATAACTGGAGTCCTCACTGACATGCATTTTATCTACTTCTCTTATTTCCTTCCCCAAAGTACTGATCTTGAAAAAACCCTTGGCTTTATCATTTATATATTGTCATTTAGTACAAACCTGGCTATAAAGGGCAGTTAGTAAATATTTAGGCTTTATGGTTCACACGGTTTCTTTAATAATGACTCCACCTTCCCCTTGCAGTGAAAAAACAGCCATAGATACTGTGTAGATAAATATGTGTCTGTGTTCCAATAAAACTTTATTTACAGAACAGGTTGTGAGCCACATTTTGGCCACTGGCGATAGTTTGTCAATCCATGGTCTAGAATTAAGAAGGCGATGAGAGAATGCTAAAAATGCATATTGAACATAAAAGCACAGCATGTGAAGTGTTGAAGCAGAGAGAGGGTTCAACTTAAAGGGTATAATTTTCAGAAGCTTGAGAAATCAGGCCGGGGTGGCAGGGGGAGTTTTCTTCACTGCCTTTGGTTTTTCTACATTGCAGAGACTTGGGGTACTCTTGCATGTCACCTTCCACTAGAGAAGAAATGGCCCAGAATTTGAAGTAGCCCCATATTTCACAATGCCAAAAGCTTTGTCTCAGTGTCAGGCAGAAAGATGAGATCATGAAAAGGAACGACATTTTGACCGAGATTCCCTGCATTTCCTTATGGCAAAGCAGCAAGCGAATCTGACATTTCTTTATCAAGATTTAAGTGAAACCTGGAGCCCTTAAGCCATGAATTCCTTGAGGCTGGGACCATGCTCTTGGCACATAGTCAAAACCCAAGAAATGCTTTCAGAGTGAAGGAAGGCATGAACAATAGACAAGCCCAGAGGACTGAGTCTGGAACCTTCCACACCAAGATCCTTAATTTGAACCCCACTTCGAAGGAAGTGACTCATAGCTGCTATCTGATGGTGAACAGAAAAATACGCCTTTCCACAAGCACATTCCTAAGGAGAGCGGCGCTCATCACGGGGCATGATAGGTGCTGTGATAAGGCCGGCGTTCAACATGAATACACAGACTGCCTGCCATCACCAGGCCGGCGCTTTTGGCATCAAGGCTCGTCAGGAAGCTTGAGTTCTAATCTTCAGTGGTGTGGAGGCTGTGGCAGAATTCCAAAAGCAGAAGCATCATCACCGAACAGACTTTTATTGCAGGCTGACTGTGCGCAGTAGGGAATGGAAATCGGGCCCCAGGGGTACAAGATGAAGCCAGAGTGTGAAGAATAATCCCACGGCTTCAGTGTGGAGCTGGCAGGCGGGCGGGGCAGGCAGTGGGCACTGGTTCCACAGTGGAGGGGCCGGGATCAGGTGTCGCTTTACCAGAGGAGATGACAAATGGACCGAGAGCGGGAAGAAAGGTTCAGATTTGCCCTTGTAAAGGGCGCTCCCTTCTCTCCTCGGTCGCGCGATCTTACACAGTCTTGGTGAAGCGCTGGTGTCAGGGGAGGCAATGGTTGATTTCTGCGTCAGTCTGGCTAGGCCGTGGTGCCGATGGTGCCAAGCTGTTTGGTCAAACACCCGTCTAGATGTTACTGTGAAGATATATTTTTACTGTAATTAGCATTTAAATCAGCAGACTTTGAGTACAGCAGGCTACCTTCCATAAGGTGGGAGAGCCTTGTCCAAGCAGGTGAGGGCTTTAAGCAAAAAGACTGAGGTCCTTGGAGAGGATGGATTCTTCTCCAGGGGGCAGCCACGACAGTCTACCTGAGTTTCTAGCTTCAGAGGAAGGACTGCTAAATCAGCTCCTGCCCAAGTTTCCAGCCGACCATCCTGCATGCAATTTCAGACTTGCCGACCTCCTTCTCCCAGCCCAACGTGGCACAGTCCATCCTCCAAATAAATCTCTTTGTATGTGTTTGTGTGTGTGTCCCACACACACATACATACACACACAAATACATAAACACACACACACACACACACACACACACACACCCCTTACTGGTTTGTTTCTCTGGACAACACTGATAATACCACATAGGGCTCTCTATTGAACCAGGCTTGGTGGTCCTGGGCCTTAACCACATACCTTCAAAATGGGGGCCTTGAACACACAGCCACCATGGAAGAAATCAGCCCAGTTGGCTCATGTCTTACTCCCAGGTCTACGCCTTCATGTCTTTGGCCCTGCTGGCTCATCAGCTCTGGCACATGATCAGATCCCCGGATATCCTGGCAGCTTTGGCAGCATTTGGCCCTCAGGTCCAGTCCAGCCCAGCTCTCACCTTCAATCCCGTCTTCTCCTCGGCAACTCCCGTCAGCCCTTCTCCTGATGCTCGCGCGCTCTGCTGTGAACCGCAGTGGCTCCGGGGTCCCTTGGCATGTGGTCGTCAGAGCATACCGGGGGTTACCTGTTGTGGTTTGCATTCTGAGCTCTAAGGACACTACTGGGTGTGGGCAGGGTCCCCCACCCCCAGTTACTAAAGACCTTCGCAGCCTTTCCTTTTTCTAGCCATCATTAGGGCTCCTATCACTATGTATGTTAATCAGCTGGGGTTCTTCCATCCCCCATCCACACAAGCGGGAATAAATTGGGCCTTTAGACTTTGTATCTTTACTGTCTGGCCCAACAATGTAAAAGTGCTCAATAAATGCTTGTTAAAATACCCCTAACAGGTGAGGGTGGGAGTTTCATCTGTGTCAGACTCTGTTCCAAGCTTGAATGTAATACATATGCTCTTGGAATTGTCCAAGAAAAATCTTATATATGTGCTGCTGTTATCCCTTTATAGCTGAGGAGACTGAGGCACACTGAAGAGACAGGCCAGATTCACTGCTGCTCCAGGGGCCACACTCACTCTGCTGCTGCTGACAGAATCCTGGAGAGATGGGAAACACCTGTGACAACCCTGAGGCCATCACCCTCCTGCTGCATCTTCATAGTTTCCTGGATGAGAGCTCAGGGAACTTGCCTGTCCTGAGTGGCATTCTGAAAAGCTCCCGGCTGAGCATCAGGAGCCCAGGTGCTGTGAGACTTTGAGACTCAGCTTCCTTCTTTAGAAAACAGGGGAGTTATGGGGCCTCCCTGGTGGCGCAGCAGTTAAGCGCTGCGCTGTGGAGCTGTCGGCAGCGGCGATGCGAGTTCGACGCCCAGCCAGGGGAGAATCCCACATGGTGCGGCAGACCTCTCCTGCCCCGCCCGCGGCTCCCCTCAGCAGTGTATTTCTGATCTGCCTGTTCTGCTCCCTTGCTCTGTCTCTGGTGAACCCTCTCGCCGCCCCACACCTCTGGTCTGTACCCCAGCTTGTATGTATAAATAAATAAATCAAATTAAAAAAAAAAAAAAAAAAAAAAAAACAGGGGAGTTTGACTAGACGACCTTCACACTCCCCAAAATCTTGGAATCTGTCAGCTCTTCAAGTCCCCGTAGCCCTGACTCATTACTGGGCAGTTGAGCTCCCCCAACTTTCATTCATTCACTCACTCTCCTGTGGGGCAGTTTCCAGATCCTTGGGGAGCTGTGGACCCTCCCTCCGAGCGCCCAGTGAAAGCAAAGGGTCAACCTCGCCGGGAAAAGGTGCACGTTTTTCTAACCACAATCCTACACTCGACTTGGGGTATTGCAGACCCTGAATGTGTCCCTCCTTATGGTGGCAAGAGCGAATCTCCCACCCTAGAGAACACTAAGAGGCAGCACTAAGAGGACGTGGCGGGGAGGGTGAGTATGAGCCTGAAGGGCTTCGGGTCTGCAGGTGGGGGTCGTGGAGGGCCCAGCCCACTCCCAGTTTCCTAGTTCATCCAGATAGGGAGTCAGGCAGTTCAGTGGCGGAGGGCGCTCTGTCCCTCGTTCTTCTTCTGGGGACCCTCGTGGGAGAAGGCGTCACAGGCCCCCCAACCAGTCCACCTCCTCTGGGAGATGCTGTCAGAGGCAAGAAGTCCCACGTGCTGGACACACCGGCTTGCTACACATCTGTTCCTGCTGGTGCCCTGCAAGCGGGACTTTCTTATACATGGACGCTCTTGGATTTTAAAACGAGACTCATTTAATTCAATACCTGAAGGTCCCTTGGGCCAGGAGATATCCTATTGATAGGACTCCAAGGAGCTCAAGCTTTTAACATAATTGCTTCTAAAAATACCTTTTGGAAAGGCAGAAGTTCAACGTACTACTTTCAAACAGACACTAAGAAAATGCTGTAGGCCAGGCCTCAAACGCCGTAACCTCGGGACAGTTTGTCTGCTGTTCGGCCCTTTCTCCTGGCTTCTGTGAGGCATTGCTGCGGCTTATGCAAAGGAGTTTATTTTGCTAACGGAGACGTCGCCTGTCATTGCTCTACACACACTGTACACTCTTCTTTGTCCTTGGGGGGACAATTAACCCATCTTTCTGGAGCAGCATAACCTGCCTCTTCATAGATTAAAGTACTGTTGTTTGCTATAGAAAAGAAAATGCACAGGAGACCTGAGAAACTAAAGTCAACATTAGGAGCTTAAAGACCTGTAAGTAAACAAGGGGCTGGTTTCCATTTGTGTGTTTGCTTTGAGCTGCTCGCTCAGAGATATTCCTGTCTTTGTGTTTGCTGAGGAATATTTACTGTTTTCTTAAAACAGACCATGAAAGTGGCCCTAGGTTTTTAAAAGCATAATTATTTCAGTCAAGCTATTCCCATGGATTAGATGTGTTTTCAGCAGTAAACTAGAACAAAGTGAGGATGTGAACATAGTGCATGATTTGGGGAGGGGGTACTGAGGGTCCCCCATACTGATGAAAAGGAACGGCTCTACTTTATCCCACCAAACCATGACTCATGTTAAAATATCTCCGTTTCGGATTCAGCCGTGCCTATGAGCTTCTCATCCTAGGAAAACACAAGTCGGGCAAAACTGGCAGTTTGAAAGAATAAGCATTACTAGTGTGGAACTACTAAACTAAGCAAACAATAGCTTTTTAAAAACAGGTGCTTTCCAGTTTATTTTTAGAATGTGATCTTCAGCCTGTCTCTGACAAGTTGAAACCGAGTTTTAGGCCTTTTGTGGATATTATGGGAGGTAGCATTAAATGCTGAGTTTCTCTTGCGTTTAAAATATGGGCCCTGGGTTCTCAGTCCTCCAGAGAGAATGTTGGATTCTCTTTTGTTCTTTGAAGCTCAGTTTCATCCCTGAAGACAGCGCCTTTGAGTAGCCTGGGGAATGAGTGCCCTCTGCTGTACAATCCACTTATTGCAAGTTCTGCAAGCATTGGTCTGGTTACCAAAGAGGCCCAGCATTGGAATTTTCTTGGTAGAGAACTTAAAGGGCATTATAATGTGTCCGTGCATTAAAGGGCCTACTTTTATCTTAAGAAATAAGCCAATTTGCTTTGAAATGTTTTAAGTAATTTGGAGAGACATAGGGCTCTATTATCTTAAGTTTTTCTCAAAAAGTGGTGTCCTCACTTTGTAGTCAAATTTTCATTTTTAAAAGCTAATGACATTTTCTTCTCTAAGTCATTTTAAAACACCTTCCTTTTTAAAGAATGGAAACTGAATAAAGAGCAAAGGCATGCTGGCATTTGTCTTCAGTAAAGATAGCTCGATCTTTAAATTACTATAAAAATTTTTTTGTAAATCCCAAATCAAATGGTTTTAAATATCAGTAACTTATCACAATGTGCTTAGGACATTATACTTTACTTCCCTGAAGTGCTAGTTACCCAACGTGAAGAATATCTTTCACAATCATGCAGAATAGATATTAAAATTTTGAATATTGAAAACTTTTGTTCACACTGCGGAAGAGGGGAGGATAGAGGCCCTATGACCTTGTTATTCCCTTAAGAGCATTCACTTTGTGGATCATCAGTAAAATTTCAGTCGACCACTCACTTAAGACCCTAGACAGTTATTTAACTTTTGTAAATCCCAGTCTCCCCATAAAGTGGGGATAATAGTGGTGAGAATTCGATGAAATGACCCGTGCTAGGTTAAGTGTTCAATAGATGCTCTTCCCTTTTGTGATGTTACTGGCCCTTGATGCCCTATGTCTAGAGCCATGAATTCACTGGAGGCTGCAAAACGGCGGTGTTCTAATTCCATCATTTTTCTTTCATGGATTAGTGAGAATACTTGTATGAAAGCTTGCGCCCTTCACAGTGTGTTTGCTTTCTTAGTGACAGCTCACACAGAGCTTAATTTCCTTTGCTTTAATTAACGATTTTCAAGAAAATGAATTAATTCCTGGAATGGTTTTAAAACATCGCTGCAAATCTTTTGCACTTCTGTGTTTGAGCAGCGGGTTATGTCCCTCTTGTTGATCTGGGAGGTCATGTGACCGCTTCAAACAGCAGGTGCATATGTAACAACACCCCTGTCTGTGCCACGTCTCTTAGAAGACATGGTCTTGCAGACTTGAGCTGGCTGTGAGAATTGCAGGCATCCTGGGACTACCAGGTTGGAAAGGCCAGCTACAAGCACACTTCTTAATGCTCTCCCTCCCCCACAGCGCTGCTGGCATCTATTCAGCCTAGATTCAGACATCTAAGTGAAGTACTTCCAAGTCATTCCACTCCAGCCCATCAGCTTTCCCAGCTTAGGTCCCAGACATCTTGTGGCTATTCCCATCAGGCCCTGTGGAATTGCTGGAATATGGAATCCACCAGCAATAAAATTGTTGTTTTTTGCTACTAAATCTTACTAAGTCCTGGGGGGTGAGGGGCAGGCGGGGTAGTTATTATACACAACAATTAGTCAGTTCATTTTGCCCTCTGAAGGTGGCCCCTTTATCTCAGCCTCTCTTTCCTCAACTCTGCTGTCCATGCTTTGCTTTGATTGTCGAGTTTCTCCTTGGTGTGGAGTTCTGTGCTGCACGGGACCTGGCTAGTCTGTGTTGGGGGTTCATGGGAGTTAGACCCGGCTTACCAAGGGCCACTTGGGACTCCCCACTACTGGGCTAAAAACGCCTTTCCCGCCTCTGCTGCTCTTCTCACACTGCTCCTTCTTGCGTTCCAGCAAAGGCCTAATGGCAACTTTGAGATTCTGGGGTTCGGGGCTGTCCGACGCCCCCTCCTGTGTCTTCTGTGCAGGTGCTGGCTACCACGCAGGCCTGAGGTTGGTGGTGGTTTGGTCTCATTCACATATAGTCTGGGGTTTGTGGGGATGACTTAACTTTCAGTTTCCTTGTAAAAGTTCTTCACAGGGTTTTGAGTTTAGGAGGGGAATTGCTGTGATTAAAAACCAGACTGTCATTTCTTGCATCTTTTGAGGATCCTTCGCAGACCATTTTCCTGACAATCATTCCTTTTTGCTATTTGCATTGAAATGCTTTCATCTATGTTGTGCAGACTCAGGGTGAGGCTGACAACCGTGTTGGGTAGCAGGCGGCGCGTGCTCTTTGTCATTATGGTTAATTGAAGTGAATGTTAAGAGAGACCCCGTTCTTCCGAATCACACTTGGCAGTCAGCAAACCTCGAGAGATCAGTGGCTCAACAAGTCCACCTAAGGCCTCTGGCCAAGAGCTGAGCCAGATCAAGCTGTGGCCCCTCGTGCCCGGCCCCTGGGCTGTCTGCTCTGCAGATGGATTACACCTGCCTGAGAACTTACTGTGGGCAGACTTTTTGGAAACTTTAGAATCTCCCTCTAATCCCATGTGCTAAATGGCCGGGATCTCACGGACTTTGGACTCTACTAATTTATAGCCCCAGAACTAAAGTAGCCTCAGTCTCGATTAAACTGGTCGCATTGTCCTTGCAATCACTCGCTCAACTGGTGTTTATTAAGTGTCAACTCTGTACCAGGCACATGGGTCGGATGCTAAGACTCTATTGTGATGTGATAGGTGAGACAAACATGACCTGCTCTCACCCCTCCAGGGAGAGGGGAAGGTGCACACAAATATTGATCGTGGTGCAGGGAAGTAGTTGCTAGAATAGCTATACAGCCTATATGATGTGCTGTCGGAGAAAGAAGCAACTAAGTGTGGACAGGGTACCTATAGCAGCAAATAAAACAGCAGGTGTTCTGCAATCAGCGGAAAACACAGAGTTGGCAAAGATAAGATGGAATACATGCCCAAAAAGATAGTTTTGGCATTATTAGAAGAATGGTGGGTTGTTTCTCTTGTTAAAATTTCTTTTATTGTAGTTACTCTTTAATAATGATATTGTTATATATCTACATATGCACACCCTTGCACACACGCACACTAGCACACACACACAGCCACGACTCTGAGCATCTTCTGGATGCATTTTCATGAGCGGATAAGCAAAGCTCTTGGCTGAGCGCTGCCCCCGGAAAAGGGGCCTCGTCCCTTTCCCTCCCACATGTCTGAGTTAGAAAATATTGCCGGATTTCAAATGTGCCACCATTGTGATTTTTCAGAAGAGGGAAACAGAGAAAGTTGACTAGAATAATTGTGGCAGAAATCCCACGCAGAATCATTTCCACAAAGGTAATGAGACTCAGCAGCTCGTGGGCAGGCCTTCGCTGGTGGAGAGATTCACAGCACTGGGCAGGGGTTCACAGTGGAGCTGCAACAGAAATCACCAGCCCCTCGCGGCGCAGGAAACCACAGTCAGAGCTACCCCGGAGCCCTCCGAGCTCCCCAGCTGTTGGGGGGCAGCATGGGGTTTAACAAGGGTGGGAGTAAAGTTGTGTTTTAGAGGAGACAGCCCACTTTCACCCTTCATGCAGAGAAAGAGCCTGTGCAAGAAAGGGAGACAAATCGCCTCACCTTGGGCTTAGTCTTGGAGGATGCTCCGCCGTGGCAACCGAACCCCCACGCTGGCCATTGTAGCACCTCCAGAAGCTCCCTGGCACCTGACTCCCTGCCCGCCTCCATTCCCAGCTGCGTAGACAGTTCGCTGATACCTGAACAGCGTCGCCAGTGCAGAGTAGCGATGCAGGCGAGTCCCCTCCCTACCCAGCAGCCCTGAAACCAAAGGTGAGAGCCCGGAAGCCTCCTGGGTCTGGCGCCCTCCTTGCGCTGCGCCCCCTGCTCAGGCCCCACCCTGCCCTGGCACCCAGGACAGGGAGCTGCAGGGACTCAGGATTCCAGGTGACTGCTTGGCAGAGCATCGTGTCAACCTGCCATCAAACCTGCCAAACTGCAGGTGAAGAATTGCTGTGTGTCCAGAAATCTGAATTTTTCTGAATCAAATTCTATTTAATGTCTTGCGGAGCTCTTTAATATTTTAAAACTATTTCTACAAGAGAAAGAGGAGGTCGCCTCCCAGAACTTTATTGAAATTCCTAAGTGTTTTCTTTCTTCTTGGGTTCAGTGGCAGAGTGTAGACAGAGGCATGGCAGGTGTGGACACCAACAAGGCTTCCGTCTTCAGTTGGGAGGGAGCCTTTTGGGGGGAGGATCACGTCCCCTTAGCAGGTTTTTGGTGAATCCTCCCATGAAGAAAAGAAAGCCTCAGACTGAAGACAAATGCACCATCATGCTGTTTGTCTGTCTGTCTGTCATAATTTCACTGTCTGTTCAGAATTTGTCAGTTTGCTGACAGCAGAGTGCTGTGCAAGAGGGTGAAGACAAGAGTGAACTCTGAACAACAGAATTTGGGGGCCGTTTTCCTAGCAGAAGCAGAGCCTCCTAAGGGAGGGAATTGTTCTGTGGGCTATGGGGGTCCTGCCTAAGTGCCACGAACCTGCAGCATCTTCTCTGGAACAGCCCGAGCTGAGAGTGACCAAACATCCCAACTAAAGCGGGTGCTAATCGCAAGGAAGAAAGCGCCAAGGAACCACGTTAGCATCAGCACCTTCAGCCTCACTCTCTCAGTGCCTTTTGGGTTTTATTTCCTGCTACAGTCACATGCAGCCCTTATCAGAACAAGGACTCCAGCCCCTGGCCGGGGGGTTCTGGCTGGAGGCTGGAGGCTTATCTCGGATGCCAGTCTGCTGCCGCAGCTAGGGGGCCCGAGTGCCCCTTTCTTCCTTTAATCAAAAGCCTTTGGGAGCAGAAATACTCATTTCTCTTTTATTTTCTGCAAAGCACAATAGATCCCAGGTTCTAAGGGTGAGCATGTGATGATGGTGGCTTGTACAAAATGAGGTTGGTTACATGAGCCACAAAATGTCTTAGGTGAAGTCTGTGAAAACTGACAAAGTCCGAACAGACACAGTGAAATTATGACAGACAGACAGACAAACAGAATGATGTGCGATTGCCTTCAGTCTGAGGCTTTCTTTTCTTCATGGAAGGATTCATCAAAAACCTGCTAAGGGGACTTGATCCTGCCTTTATGGTAAGAGAGCGCACTGGGGCCTGATATAGCCAGCTCAACTCGGACTTTTATCTCTTATGTCCCCGGGGGCCGGGATGAACTTGTGCCAAACTTGCTTGTTTGTGCCATGAGCCCTCTGCATTGAGTGTAGAGCGATTAGGAGAATAAAGAGTGGAATAAAAAATGAGCCCAGCGCCTGGTACAAAGGAACACCGGGCAAACACCGGGCAAACGTGAGCGGCGATTGTCATGTTTAACCTCTGACTTCCTCCCACTTTGGGAGTGGTTCTGTCACACAGAATAATCTCCACAGCAATTTAGTACTTGCTTGTTTTGAGTCAGTTTCTGAATTTTACAAACCAGTGAGTGTAGACCTGGGTGACAGGAGCGGGCATCTTTCTGACACCATGAACTAAAGGAAGAAACCAAAATGCTGTAAACATCTTCTGAAAGGGTCCTGTCTCCAGCCTGGGGCCAGTTCCTAACATGTGCTTGCAGAATACAGAAGATTCCTTGCTTCCAGCATCTGTGGGAGAGTAATTTTATAGCCAGCATCTCCCCTAGGAATGTCGGGGCCACCAGGAGCTGTGCTCTGGCGGCCAGGGAAGCTGGGCCTTCGTTCGCTTTTTGTCTCAACTCACAGACCAGGCAGAGTCTCTCCATGCACAGAGGGAGCGCGGCCTCTGCTCTAACGGCAAAGACCACTCACTCCCCTTATCCCTCCGCCTCTCACCCGTTTAAGACTGACCCAGTGGGAAGCGGTTGTGTGGGGAACTAGTGGGCGGGGAACATTTGGGGTACACATGCACAAATAAAAGTCCAGAATTTGGAACATTTGGGTGTGGCCATAAAGTCACAGGATCCAAATATGTCAGTAAGGTGTGCAGCCTTATACTTTGGCGTCCGGCCACACCACGTCATGCTCACCACCAAAGTCTAGTCTCCGTCCACACCATGCACTTGACCCCCTTTCTCCCACTCCTGTCCCCTCTGGTAACAGCTGGCCTGTCCTCTGTCTCTAATAGCTTGTTGGCTTTGTCTCTAGAAATGCCACATGAGTGAAAGTGTGCTGTCTGCCATCTCCAGAGAGGAATTTTGACAATTAAATTAGGGGAAAAAAATTATTGAAGTTCCAGTGTTTGCATCATTGTTAGTACTGTGCAAGTACAGGCCCTCCCCCTTGAGGCATAGTCACCCACCCCCCAAACCCCACAGTCCTCCACCACAGTCCCTTGTGCCCTCCTCACCCCATTCTCACCCCTCCCCTGCCGCTCTGGAGGTCAGTTTGCAAGGGTAGGTTTTAAAGTCTTTGCCTGACCCTTTGGTGTTGAGATACTCCACAAAGAGACGAGGCCACCTGTATTTATCTTTCTCCTTCTAGCTTATTTCACTGCGCATAATCCCTTCCCGCCCCCTCCAATATGGACACAACGGCAAGATTTTACCTTTGTGATTGCTGCATAGTATTCCATTGTTATAGACAGCACAGCTTCTTGATCCACTCATTTGTTCTTGGGAACTTAGGTAGTTTCCATAGGATAATCACATTGTAGAGTGGGGTAAAATATACATAACATAAACTTTCACCATTTCAGCCGTGTGTGGGTGGACAGTCCCGGGGCACTGAGGACATCACCCTATCCCACTGCCCATCTCCAGAAAGGCACGTGTTTACTGTGGTTGTAGCAGACAGGACATGGAGGATGAAAAGATATTCAGTGGCATCAGGGAAACACTCATGGCAACTGTTAGCTTTGAGAGGCAGGAAGGTAAATTGACTTTGGCTCAAAAAATGACGCTAGTTTCCTTCATACTAAGAACGAAGGTAAGAGAAACACTTCTCACATGGTTTTTCCCCCTGTTGATGTATCACAATAATCAGGAAGGATTTTAACACTTGGCAGTTTTGCAGGTTTATCATGGCCTGGAAAGGGGGAAGGAGTGAGATTTACTGATGAGAAACTGACGACCAAGGTCAGATTGAATGGAGGGTCTAATTAATTCCCTAAGTAGATAAATGTCTGGCGCCTTTCTAGCCACCCCCTCACCTCTGAGGGTGCTATCTGCACTTAGTCTTCGGTGACAGAAGAAGAGCAGAAGTAGAAGGACGGCAGCAGGCTTGGCCAGGGCAGTGGGAACGCAGCCCCCGATGTCTGCCTCCTCTCCCAGTGCTGCAGCCACGCTGCGTGGGCTTCTGCCAGATGCTGCAGGCGGACATGTGGTCTCCACAGCTAAATGAAAGGTTTCTAGCTCCAACTTTTAATTATAGTTCAGAAAAGGTCCTAGTGATGGAACTGAAGGTGGCCAGGGGTCAGCTGGAGGAAAGGTATAATCAGAGTTTCCAAAGTTCAAAAGTGCACTGGGGGGTGTGGGGGGGAGGAGAGGGGAAAGGCTGTTTATTATTTTTTTTTTAAAAATATTTATTTATGCATACAAGCTGGGGTACAGGCCAGAGGCGTGGGGCGGCAAGAGGGTTCACCAGCAACAGAGTGGGGAGCAGCACAGGAAAATCGATGGAAATACACTGCTGAGGGGAGCAGCGGGCGAGGCAGGAGAGGTCTGCCGTGCCATGTGGGAATCTCCCTGGCCGGGCATCGAACTTAAATATTTATCAAAGGCCCATGATAGGGTACATTGCTGAACCTAGACATGACCCTGTCCACATGGAGTTTATAGTCTGGGGGGTGATTAGACAATACCCAAATGACTGTGCAGATCCACTTAGATAGGGTGAGGGCTGTGAATTAAAAATATGGGCACATTTCAATACTGTTGAGAAGGTCTTAGATGTGAATAGAGAAACCACAAATGTAGAACATCTTAAAATGCTGGACAAATATAAAAACCATAATCTTTTTTGTTTACTTCACTAAGGTACCATTTCTGAACAGTGGGTTTGCTATTTTATGAGACAACACTGATTTACAGTGTTTATGATTTAGAGGTATAGGAGAGCACCCCTCAGATATGTGTTACTACACCACGCCCACCACTAAGTCACCCCTGGTTCCACCATAGCCACTGGTTCCCCTCTAAACAATGCATCCCCTCTCTCCTCCGCTCTAGTAGCTTCAATTCTAAGCAGCTCTAGGGTTTGTTATTGCTTATCTGACCTTTTGTTTTTTATCTGACCCTTTGTTTTTTTACTCTATATTCCACATATAAGTGAAACCATCAGGGATTTGTCTTTTTCCTTCTAACATATTTTGCTTAGAATTATCTCCTCCAGATGGCAAATGGCAAGAGCTAGCATTTTTTTTTTTTATATATATAGCCGAGGAGTATTCCATTGCATATATATACCACATCTCTTTGATCCACTCATCTGTCTTTGTGCACTTAGGTTGTTTCCGTATTTGGCTATTGTAAACAGCGCTTCAGTGAGCATAAGAGTACAGATATCAGGCCTCCCTGGTGGCGCAGTGGTTAAGTGTTCCGCTGTGGAGCTGTCAGCAGCTTAGACACGAGTTCAATGTCTGGCTGGGGAGATTCCAACATGGTGCGGCAGACCTCTCCTGCCTGGCCCGCTGCTCCCCTCAGCAGTGTATTTCCGTTGATCTGCCTGTTCTGCTCCCCACTCTGTCTCTGGTGAACCCTCTCACTGCCCCAAGCCTCTGGCCTGTACCCCAGCTTGCATGCATAAATAAATAAATCTTGTAAAAGAGGAAGAGTGCAGATATCCCTTTGAAATTGTGTCCTTGCAATTTTTGGGTAGACACCTAGGAGTTGTCTGAAGTCTTTGTAGATCTTGAATATCAACCCCTTGTCAGTTGCGTGATATGCAAATATTTTCTGCTGTTTAGTAAGGTGTCTTTTTGTTATGGTTTCTTTCATTGCACAAAAGCTTTCTTGTTTGTTGTAGTCCCAAGTGTTTATATCTCTTTTGTTTTTCTTGCTGCTGGTGACAAGTCCACAAAGATAGCATTGATGCCTGTGTCATGGAGTTTCTTGCCTATGTTTTCTTCTATGTATTTATTAGTTTTAGGACTTACATCCCAGTTTGTTGCTTTTGTTTTTTTTTTAAACGTTTATTTATTTTTGCATACAAGCTGGGGTGCAGGCCAGAGGCATGGGGCGGTGAGAAGGTTCACCAGAGACAGAGTGGGGAGCAGAACAGGCAGATTGACTGAAATACACTGCTGAGGGGAGCAGTGAGCGAGGCAGAAGAGGTCTGCTGTGCCATGTGGGAATCTCCCTGGCTGGGCATCGAACTTGCACTGCAACAGCTGACAGCTCCAAAGAACTGTGCTTAACTCGTTGTGCCACCAGGGAGATCCCCCAGTTTTTGTTGTTGTTTTTTTTCAATCCATCTTGAGTTAACTTTTCTATATGCTGTGAGGTAATGGTCTACTTTCATTCTTTTGCATGTGTCTCTCTAGTTTTCAGAAGACTATTTAAGATTTTCTTTTATTTATTTATGCATACAAGAGTTGGGGTGTTGGCCAGAGGTGCAGGGGGTGCAAGGATTTACCAGAGACAGAATGGGGAGCAGAACAGGCGGATCTACTGAAATACACTGCTGAGGGGAGCATCAGGGGAGACAGGAGAGGTCTGCTAGCCATGTGGGTCAGCTCCCTGGCCAGGGATGGAACTCGTGCTGCAGTGGCTGGCGATAGCTTGATAGTACTGAGACTACTTCCTGCGCCACCAGGGAGGCCCTCTGAAGAAAGACTATTTATTAAAGAGACTTTCCTCTCTTGAATGTATATTCTTGGGTATATATGGGTGGACATACGTTTAATTTCCTTGGGAATAGCTCAGAGTGCAATGGTGGGTCATGTAGTATGACATTCACGGAATGCCCCTAATGGCCCTCACCCTCGTACCATCCCCTTCCTTTGAGAATGAAAACAATGTATGAATACGATATCATTCACACTATTGTGTTACCTTTAATGGCAAAGGAGATTATTGGAATGAGCCTAATCTAATTGCATGAGCCTTGTAAAAGCTGGTAGACAAAAAAGGAAGTCAGAGGCATGTGAAGTGCAGAGGATGAAATAAATATGCCCTTACTGCTTGAAGATGAGGGGCTCCTAAGAAGGAATGTGGACAGCCTTAGAGAGCTGTGAGAAGCCCCCATCTGACAGCCAGCAATGAAATGGGGAAGTCAGTCCTACACCCACAAGAAACTGAATTCTGCAGACTACCAGAATGAGCCTGGAAGCAGATTTCATCCGACAGCCTTAAGAAAAGAGCTCAGCCCAGCCACAGTCTTGACTTGGTCTTGTGATACCTTGAGTGGACACTATTCCAGACTTTTGATCTACACAACTCTGAACTAATAAAGGAATGGAGTTTAGCTTGAGCCATTAATTTGTGATAATTTGTGCAGCAACAGAAAACTGATACATATGAAGGATGTGTGTATGTTTAACTTTATAATAAGTTGCTAAAATGTTTCCAGAAGTGGCTATACCACTTTACACTCCCACCAGCAATGTATGGGGGCTCCAATTGCTCCGCATCGGTGACCATACTTGATATTGTCAGTCTTCTCATTTTCCAGCCATCCTCATGGTGGTTTTTCATCACAGTTTTAATTTGTGTTTCACTGATGACGTTGGACACATTTTTAGGTTTTTATTTACTCTCCATGTATGTTCTTTAGCAAAATGTCCAAATCTTTTGCCCATTTTTAAAAGGGAATCATTTGTCTTGCTCTTTACAAGCACTGCTGGGCTTGTGGAAAAGTGACAGGGACAGAAGGCAGAACAAGGATAAAACTCGACTGGGGTGGGAGGAGTGGTGGTGGTGGGTACGGGGTGGGGGGAGCAAGGGCAGAACAGTCTTTGCTGAGGGGAAGGGAGGAGAGGTGGCATTTGCAACCTCACAGTCTGAGTTTGATGAGCCACATCTAGAGGGGTAGGAGAAAAAAGCATATGGGTTGAACAGGGTGGGAGGCCAGAGTTCTTGAAAAACAATACACTGCTATAACAGGAATCAATAAGCGCCTATAAGGCGGTGTTACCTACTTCAGCCTTGGTGCTTGGGGAAGCACAGAAAATTTTTCCTAAGTACTCCCAGTGTTAGGCTTCCGCTCACTAGTGTTTATGCCTGAAATTTTCACCTCCTACACAGACCTGAACATTTTAAATATTAAATTAATTTTAAAGTGGGTCCAAACTGGAAGTATGCCATCGTGCCAATCCACCTACCTTAGCACTGAACTTTACACAGGACTAAAGTAAGGTCTTCAAAAATTGTCCTGTGTTCACAACAAACAAGAATCACTCAATAAAAAGATAATGATGTCTATGAATGAGTCATCTGAGATAATAAACTCTGAGTTAAATTTGCAGAGGCTATGAATACTGGAAAGGTTTGATAGAGAATTTTAAACGAGGGCATTTCGGATTTTTAAAGAGAGAAGATAATGGAATAAAAACATGACAATATTCAGAGCTGACAGTGAAAAAAAGTGAAAATTACATGAGCGCTGATTCCTTAGCAGTAAGAGTGAAGTCAGAAGACAGTGGAATGAGCTCTTCAAAGTGCTGACTGAAAATAACTGTGAACCTAAAATCACATGTCAAGAGAAACCACACTTCAAGAACAAGATCAAAATAAAGACATTATCAAATGAAAACATGGAGGTTTCCATGACAAAAAACCCTCACTGAATCTTCATAGGCAACTACTTAAAGAAAATGGCGAATGATTCCAGAAGGAAGTTCTGAGATGCAAAAGGAATGATGAGATGTACAGGTAAAACTGTGGACAAATACAAACAATACTGTGTACATAAAATAATGGTGCCTAAATGAAAAAATATCCAAGCTAGAATTAAAATCCTGAAGAAAATAGCCTAAAGATTGGAATGAATGCAATTGCTATAATATATTGATATAATCCCATGTACCAGACCCTGTGCTGAATATTCTTCAAGCCTTAGACCCCACAATCCTCCTAACCACCTTATGAAGAAGGTGTTCTTATTAGCTCCATTTTTCAAATGGGAAAACACACATAAGGAGGAAGCATCACTGGGACTTCAGCCAGTTCAATCTGACTCTTCACTCTGCCACACTGCTCTCACTGACAGTGTTTGTTGTGGAAAACACAGACAAGTGTAAGCCAAGGGTCCCCCCGAATCATCATTGCCATATGTATAAATACACACAGACATAATTTGAAAAAGATTGGGATCATAAATATCCACTATCTTGAATCTTGCTTAATATTGCCAGTTAATATAATATTCTGACTATAATCATCTTGTTCTTAATTAATCTTTGGAAAGACATTATTTATTTATTTATTTATTTTTAAAGAGACCAATTATCTTTTTTTATATTTTTTTAAAGATTTATTTATTTATGCATACAAGCTGGGGTACAGGCCAGAGGCTTGGAGCGGTGAGAGGGTTCACCAGAGGCAGATTGGGGAGCAGAGCAGGCAGATCAACGGAAATACACTGCTGAGGGGAGCAGCAGGCTAGGCAGGAGAGGTCTGCCGTGCCATGTTGGAATCTCCCTGGCCAGGAGTCGAACTCGCGTAACGGCTGCCGACAGCTCCACAGCATAGCACTTAACCTGCTGTGC
The DNA here is from genome assembly GCA_004024925.1 of Scalopus aquaticus. Classification (NCBI taxonomy): domain Eukaryota; kingdom Metazoa; phylum Chordata; class Mammalia; order Eulipotyphla; family Talpidae; genus Scalopus; species Scalopus aquaticus. The sequence goes on from PVIJ01000144.1 coordinate 124,446, forward strand.
CACCAGGGAGACCCTGGAAAGATACTTTTTAATGAGCATATTGCTTAGTATTTTTTTAGCCTCTCCACATCTATTGTCTTCTACAATGACTATCATTATGACTTTGATATTTTAATTTTTGTTAGAAGTGAGGATAATCAGCTTAATACTTTTTTGTCTTCTCAAACTTGAAATGTAGTTGGAGAGGGAAGTGAATTTCTATTCTATTGCTGGGTATAACATTTTTGTTTTGGAGTTCTTTATTTTCAAATAAACATCTGTGTCAGAGGATTATAGAATTATGTGCTTCAAAGAATATTCAGGATACAAAATATGAGCTTTCAAAATATGTAAATTAGATGATTTGCCTTGACAGAAGTCTTTAAGACAAAATTTGACTGTTTTCTTTTACATAAACTACATTACCTGCTTTATATAAACTAGATGCATGGAATTTACAGAAACGCACTTAAGCAATTTTTAAAGAGATGCTTGTGCATGTGTATATAAACATGTTTGGTATTTAAATATTATATATGTATATATTATATCATCTCAATCCAGAGATTAAATCACCATATTTATAATGTGTACAAAAAAACTCATCAATTCAAATATGCCACTGATTTTCTACCTTTAATAACTCTGGAGATATACAATTTATAGTAAAGAGGAACCAATGAGGTATGTTTGTTTACATGCAATCCTGTTATGCCTTGCACAAAGTTCATTCACTTGCTTCACTTTATTTTTTAGTATCTAGTTGTGATTTGATTAGCATTATCTGTCCATACCCAAGAGTAACAGGATGGCGTATGAACACTCAAGCTTTTACAAATATGCCTATGTGTTCATCCACACTTCCCCTTTTCCCCACCCAAACCTTCACTTGAAATAATGAATTTAAATTTGTAAACCACGCGCTCATCACATTCTGGATAAGTCTTGAGTTTCTGCGCACGAGATTATCCACAAATAGTTTCCCCGAGATGTCCCCCCTCTGCCGTATCCATCATTTTAAGGAGATCTCCTTAAAATATGCTGGTATCTGAAAAAATAACTAGTGCCTGAAGCAGAATAGAAAAAATAGTAAATATCTTAAGAAAAGGGTGAATTCATTCTAAAACCAAGTCTATATTCGCTGGGTCATGGGGAGGGGTGACAATGTGGTCCCCCGGACGGCGAGGTCCACTAACCCCACGCCAGCGCGGACCCGCGCGGCTCCGCCTCCACTCCCCGATATCACTGCCCCCTATTTCTCCTCACCCACCCTCCCGAATCTCTTTCAATCTGTGATTTAAAACAGGCATCCATTGCCGTCCTTGCCGACGGCCCAATACCGGTCGCAGTTGTCAGGGTAACGGCGCGTCCAAGAGAGAACAGGCGCTGCTCGGATTCCACGGCAACCACTCCCCGCGGAGGCAGGTGCGCCGGGCGGGGCGCGGGGCGGGGGCCGCGGGGGCGGGGCGGGGCCCGGGGCGTGGGCGGGGCCGGGGCCGCCGGGCTGCCGCGCGCTCGGGCCGCGTTGCGCCCGTTTTACACAGCGCTACTTTCGGGGAGGCAATTCCCTTGCAAACCAGAACCACGAATTCTTCTCAGCTTGATAAAATCCCGTCCCTCTGGCGGAGCTGTCCGCGCTTCGGAGATGGTCCGGGTCGCCGGGGAAGTGCAGAGGAGCCCCCCCAGACAGTAAGCTTCTGCGGACCCGGGAGAGGCGGGAGCGTCGCTGCGCGCGACTAAAACGTGAGGGAAACGCAGGTCGATGGCTTCCGGCGCTTTGCCCAGGGCCGGATGTCCCACCGGCGCCCAGAAGTCAAGTGCGACTCGGGCGGGCGCCGCGTTCCTTGGAGCGAGTCCCCCCTGCACTTGAGGCGCGGGCTCGCGTAGCTGCAGAGGCGCCCGCCGCTGGTTTTGTTTCGCAAATACCGTCGGGAAAAAGCGCAGATTTATGCTCGGAGCGAACAGGGCAGCACTGAGGTTTCTGGAGAACTCCCAGGTCTGGGTGGGCACTGGAACCTCTTTCTGCTCGGTCCCTGCAGCCATTCCAGCTGCGGCAGCGCGGGGACAGCGGCGGGGTGACTGCGATCGAACGTGCGGACCTCGGTCCCAGACTGTCATCTTTGTGTCTCTGTGGGGGAGGGGCGGCCTGACACAGTTATTAAACCTGGCAGCTGCGTTAGCCGCTCCGGGGAGCGTTTTGAGTGCGCTTGCAGAAAATGAGGGGCTTTCGGCTGGCCGCCTGCCTGTCACCTCTCGCTGCGTGAACGCGGCTCTCGGCGCGCATTCTCTTCCTTCACCAAAACCTTTGGAAACGTGAGTAGCGGCGGCTCGGCGCTGCTCGCAGGCGGCCGGGGTCATCAGGCGTCCAGCCGGGTGACCGGGACGCACCCGCAGCGGGAGGAGCGGCCAGCGCGCGAGGGACCGGACTTGGGGGGCCCTGCGACACCCGTCGCCACGCCTTATCTTGGGGTGGGAGGTGGGCGCTGGCGCGCCGTGCAGCCCCGGAGCCTGGGAACGGGTCCAGTGCTTTGGGGCCAGATGCACAAAGAAAAGGACCTCGGGTTTAAGCAGCCTAATCCCTGGGGTTCTTTTGGAGAAAGGGAAGTTGCATTTACTGTTGGCCGGAAACAATGACATCAGGTCGGCCTTTCCCCGCCCGGGAGGGACCTTTGTACTCTGCTCAGTGACCGCGGCGGCCTCATCCTTGGGGAGCCCGGGAGTGGGGTGTGGCGGCGCCGCCCGGGGCGCGATGACTCGCTTCCTTGGGGATCCCGCGCCTCTGGGCTTTCACGGACGCCCGGGCTTCAGGCTCCAGCGGAGGCCGCAGCGCTCCACGCCCTCAGCTCCTGGAAGCTGGGTTCTAACAGGGCAGACATTTTAGGGAGACCGAACAGAAAGAAAAAAACCCGAAACACCTCAGTTCCCTCCTTTCTCTGCAGAGTATGAAGGTATGAGTGTGAAGGGGTGTGGCGTGCGCGCGCGCGCGCGCACACACACACACACACACACACACAGTCAATTGCTAGAGCAAATCCTGAGGCTCAACTTCATTTTTGTATTTACTTCTGGACAAGATCTTCAATTTTATGGAGCTGGCTTCATGCAAGGATCTCTCCATGGCTTATATATTTTTGAAAGACCCTTCACTTTTTTCCTTGGGCTTCCAAGGAGTGTCTTTTGCCCCCAGATTGGCATGTTCAGTGTCTGGTGTGCATCTCCATAGCCATGTGGTTCAGGCTGGAAAGCGGGATACTGAGACAGAATCTCTGTCCAGGGCTCTGAAACCAGGTTTCCTGATGTGCTCTCTGGTATCCAGCATCAGGGCTGACGACTATTCAAGGTCTCACCTTCTCCCCAGGATTCATCTGGTTTTGTGCATGTGCAAGCGGTAAAAAACATTTTCAGCCTCAATTTCCTAATCTGTAAAATAGGCATAGGATGAAATATCCCGGAGATAGTCTCAGACTTGATCTGGCCCTTCTGTTTCCCACTCCCAGGAAGCAGCTTTTCTGTTGCAACCTGACAGGGAGGGTGATTCAATTAGCACAAGCAGGAGACAAAGGGAAAACCGACACAATAGAAAATTTAAAAAAAAAAAAAAGCAACCCTTACAAAAGCAGTTCCAAAATGTTTCTTAGAAATTACCTAAAACCAGATCAACCTATTAATTGTAACTTACTTCATTTGCAGGTTAAAAAAAAAAAAAACTACTATCACACACACAAACACACACACACACACATGTGTCCCCTTTAATTGTACACATGAGTTTGTCACTATTGGGACAATTTGTTACTCTTCTGCCTCCAAAATGAGCTTGATGTGCGTGCTTTCACCTGGCCCCAAATCTTGATTTTATGTGGTGTCTCAGGTTTTTGCAAATGAATTTCATGTTAATAAGAAACCAGGTGATGATTAAGTTAAAAAAAACAAAAGTTGTGAAAAGAAATGAATGTTACTTTGAGATTAAGTGTGACGGGATAGAACCAGAAATGCACACTTCTACTAGATTGTAGTTAAAGAAAGGATAGGGAGTTGTTTCTAATTTTGTCCATTTTACTTTAAAAAGAATGTGGAGAAACTGGAGGAGGGGTTCCTAATGGAGCAACCAAAATAACTTAATGAAGCAGAAAGAGGAGACCACACACACACACACACACACACACACACACACACACACACACGGCTGTGTGAGGAGCTGAGAACAGAGTAAGAGAAATCAGACTTTGATAGAATGTCGTGAAGTCCTGAGTAGTGACAGAGTAGAAAGAACCCCTTGAGGAGCTTCAAGAAGAGGCTCACTTTTTTTTGTGGCTTGTGGTCCTGTCTTCGTGGGTCTCAGCCTGCCTACACGTCAGTGTCGCCTGGGGCTTGACTGAGGCCTGGGTCCCTCCCCAGTCCTGGAATCTGACTTAACTGGTCTGATCCAGGTCTGGCTGTTTCTCGGAGCTGTCCAGGTGATGCACAGGGTTGAGAAAGCTGGTCATACTCAGATGGCAAAGTCCGTCACTGCAGGGGCCAGGGCTGGCAGAGCCCAGAAATGCCCCAGAGTGCCCAGGGGCTGGCGGGGGTTGGGAAGGAAGCTGTGAGCCACGTGCGGATGTCAGGAGCTTTGCCAGAGCATCTGCTTTGTCAAGGGAATCTGGAAATCTAGTTTTTAAATTTATTAGTATGAAATCTCCAGATCTTTAAAGGTTGGCAGCTCCTTAAGAGTAAAGCATTTAACGATACAGTGTGCTTGCCAAGCAAAACACACCTGCTGAAGCCGACCCACAGGCCAGGCCCCGTTGGGCAACCTCAGCCGTAGACCTGTGTCCTCTCTGCCAGGGAGGGACAGGAACCCAACAAGTGTTCTCTCAGGGCCTCTCCTAGTTCGAGCTCTGTTTTTTTCCATGCTTGCTTGTTGACTGAAAAAGATATTTCTTGGCCCACGCTGTCGGCTGAGGACCTGCTCCTTGATAGAGCTCTCTGGGTTATTTGAAAACAGGAAAATGCTCTAGTTTCCTGACCTTCCCTAACTGCAAGTTAAAGAGACTGGTCCCTGGAGATTGTGATAGTGACCTGAGGTAGGTGTGACCCACTTTGCTGGCTCCCCCCCCCACTGGGGCTCTCTGCTCCCTCCTGTGGTCAAGGAGGTGGGGTGAACAGGATGAGGAAGCTCGATTCATTCTTTCTATGGGAGGCCTGGTCCTTATCCTAAAGCCGCCATCTGGTGTCTTGGACTGGCCAAAAACCAAAAGCATGATTCTGCATACATGTCAGTAGCACTGAGTCCAAGACAGGAGTGGTTCAAATGACATTTAAAAAAATATTGTATTTTTGTTGTTGAGCCAACGTTGATTTACAGCACTGATGTGATTAAGAGGTGCATGTTCACACACCTTCAGATGGCTGTTACACACCACACCCCCCAGCCAGGCACCAACAATCTGCCTCCGTGGTCTACTAATCCCCCTCCTGCCTGCTTCCTCCCCTCTCCAACTCCGGTAGCCTCAATTTTTTTTTAAAGATTTATTTATTTATGCATACAAGCTGGGGTACAGGCCAGAGGCATAGGGCGGCGAGAGGGTTCACCAGCGACAGAGTGGGGAGCAGTACAGGCAGATCTACAGAAATACACTGCTGAGGGGAGCAGCAGGCAGGCAGGAGAGGTCTGCTGCGCCATGTGGGATTCTCCCTGGCCAGGCATCGAACTCGCGTTGCCGCTACCAACAGCTCCGCAGCACAGTACTTAACCGCTGCGCCACCAGGGAGGCCCTGGTAGCCTCAATTTTATAGTCAGATTTCTGGGGTGGTTTGGTTTAGTTTTGTCTGTTCCTTTGTTTTGTTTTCCTGTCTTCCACAGAGGAGTGAAATCAGCCAGTATTTGTCTCTCTCCATCTGACCTGTTCTGCTCAGTATAACCCCCTCCAGTTTCACTCCTGTTGTCACAAATGGCCAGACTCCACCTGCTTTTATAGTTGAGAGTAGTCAGAGTGAAAGTGTGTGTGCGTGTGTGTGTGTACACCCAGAACTTCTTTATCCACTGACTGTCCTTGGCCACTAGGTTGTTTCCAGAGCTTGGCTATTACGGTAATGCTGCAGTGGTCGCAGACATGTGTGTGTCCCTTTCAGCTAGTGTTTTTGCGTTATTTGGGTAGATACCTAGGAGTAGAATTGCTGGGTCGTATGGTAGCTCTATTTTAATTTTTATTTATTTTTAAAGATTTATTTATTTATGCATACAAGCTGGGGTGTTGGCCAGAGCTGTGGGTTGGTGATAGGGTTCACCAGAGACAGAATGGGGAGCAGAACAGGCAGATTGTCTGAAATACACTGCTGAGGGGAGCAGCAGGCAAGGCAGGAGAGGTCTGCTGCACCATGTGGGAAACTCCCTGGCTGGGAATTGAACCCATGCTGCAGTGGCTGCAGATAACTTCTTAGTGCTGTGACTTAACCCCTTGCACCACCAGGGAGGCCCAGATCTATTTTTAACCTCTTGAGGAAACTCCATACTATTTTCCGTAGAGACTGGACCAATCTACATTCCCACCAACTGAGCCCTCGTACAAATGAGACTTTTTTAAAATTTCCAGTTCACACATCTCTTAAATTTCCCTCTAGCCTTCCCTAAGCCGCACAGCAATGAAAGCGTGTCTTCACCAGCCAAGAGAAACACTTGATACCGCTTCCCACAGATAAGAACACCTTTGTTAGAGGTAGAAAAGTTTCAGGAGACTTAAAAATGTGACTTGGCTGGATTCTCCCTGCCTCTCCCTTTTGGGTTAGGGGTGCTGATATTTTGTTTGGATGCTGGTGCAGGTAGTGATGTAACCGGAAGGCAGAGGGCCTCCTCTGTGGCTGTGCCCCACACCATCCTGTAAGGCCAGGCTGGTGCCTCCCTCCCTTCCCACCGACCCTGGCAGGTGAGCTGGGTGGGGGGACTCAGCCCAAAGACGAGCGCTCACCACAGTGCCCGTGCACTGAAGCCAGCTTTGTCCAAACCACTTTGCCGAGCGAGGTGACACTGTATGCGGATATCAGCATTCTCTAGCAGCTGCCAGTGGCTCTGGATAGGCAGGCAAACCGGGTAACTGAGCAGGTGCACGCCCCCTGCCCCGAGCTAGGAAAACCTTGCCAAGCCACAACCGCGCGTCTCCGGTCCACTGGCCCGCCCCGCGGTTCTCCAGGGTCACCTGTGATCCAGGGGGTGCACGCCCACTGGGATAGAGGGAGCACTGTCAGTCAGGATGTGGAAACAGCCCAGAGAACAGGATCCAGGTGTTTGGTTGGATTTTGGTCGCCAGCCCGGAAATGCGTTTCTTGGAGGAGCAGGAGCCGCATCAGCCCGCTCGCCCAACTGCCCGGGCCTCGGACCGTCCTTGGCTCCCTCTGCCTCTCTCCTAGTGACTGCATGGAAAAAACTGCTTCTTTTGCCGGATTCCTAGATTCCAGATCACACCCCTGCCTGTGCCGCTGCAGGGACGGCTTCCGAGGGCAGGATGTAAGGTGGGGGGCTACCGGGCCCGTGTGAGGGCTGACAGCACCTCACTTCAGCAACAGGCAGCCTCAGGACTGGGGCCCAGGAGTAGCAGCACCCAGGGCCCTTCTGTGTCACGCCCGCATCGGTCAGGGACTGGCCTGAGGAGTGCGCTCTGGGGTCAGCCTTCCTGTCTGTCTTCCTGCCGTAGCTCAAGCACCTGGAGGTGTGATGCGCTGCCTGGTCTCTGCGCCATCAGCCTCGCCAGTCTCTGGCTGGGTAATGGCAGGCGGCCCGCAGAGAGCCCTGGTGGATGGGCTTGTCTGCCAAGTTTTACGCAGACAGCTTGCACTCTTTTCTGTGGTAGTTTATGCTGTTGTGTCTCCATTCTAGAAACTTCCTGTTGATTCTTCCTCTTTGACCAACTCACTCTCTTAACAGATCTTCTCAACTGATCTTTCTTCCAGAGAAAAGAGGGCAGGTAAAATGCCAATCCGTTGTTTTCTTTGAACTTCTGCATGTTAGTGATGAAAAAACTAATTAAGGGGGAATTCCATGCTTTTGGCTAAAAATGGTCATGGCCATTCAATTCATCTCTGTCCTTCATGACCAAAGAGTCTTGTGATATGAGATTAGTAAGAATATTAGTAAAACTCCATTATGAAAATGCTATGAACTGTCATTGGTTTTTAAAAATCATTTCCATTGGAAATTTTATTTATTTATTTATTTATTTTTAAGATTTATTTATTTATGCATACAAACTGGGGTACAGGCCAGAGGCGTGGGGCGGCGAGAGAGTTCACCAGAGACAGAGTGGAGAGCAGAACAGGCAGATCGACGGAAACACACTGCTGAGGGGAGCAGCGGGCGAGGCAGGAGAGGTCTGCCGTGCCATGTAGGAATCTCCCTGGCTGGGCATCAAACTCGCGTCGCCGCTGCCGACAGCTCCAGAGCGCAGCGCTTAACCGCTGCGCCACCAGGGAGGCCCGGAAATTTTATTTTTAAGTTTATTATTCTCATCATCATATAGTAGCTGGCCAAAAAGTAAATTATTCTTACAATGTGTTATTACAGCTAGTAGTCAACCAACCGTAGAAATTTTAAAATTAAATCTGTGAAATGGTTACCCTATTTCTCCTGTGAGTATTGACAAAGGATGCATGACCAATAAAAAAGACTAGCTCTTGCCAGCATGTTTAGAAAAAGATTTATGCACAAAAAACAGATGAAGAACTTAACAGAGAGAGGCGTTAGGTGAGCACTTGACTCATCAGTGCAGGAACTAAGTCATACAGATTGTCTGCTCTACTCCAGGCTGGGAGGGGGACATTGATGTTTGCGGGTGTAGTTGGGGCACTCTGGTGGCTGCAGGGCCTTGATGAATGTTCTGGAACTGGAAAGGTAGGCAGAGAAGGTGGAGGTGTTTTTCACCGACAGGCTAACAGCTTGAGCGGTGCCTCAAAGGCTGGCTGAGCACAGATATCAGTTCTAATCTGGGGAGAAAGGCCTTTTTGGGTCAGTGGCTGGGGTCTGTCTCCCACATGTGTGTGCCGTGGAGCAGTTTGCTTCCATGCAGAATCTCGGTTTCCGCATCCCTGGTGGGGACAAGTACTGGGTAGTTTAAGGTGCACAGAGAACTGATGTGAAGGGCGCAGTGGCTCACTGACTTCAATGGGCGGTATGACCAAGACAAAGATATGAGGGGGGCTCTGCCATCTGCAGTATCAGATTGAGGACTTTGAACTTGTTCCTGAGAAGATCTCCAAAGCCGCTGTAACGCATGTAAGGGAGTAAACGCGGCTTTGTACCCATTGTATAAAAAAGCTCACCGATTGTTACGGATTCCTATGTGACCATTTGAATCTCTGCTGGGATTAGTTTCTTCTCTTTTATCTGTCATTTTAACACTCTTGATCAAAATTGAAATACGCTTCTCTGAATGTGATAAGAAGGTCCCCCAAGGTGGGTTATCAGGAAGTCACTGTGGTCTTCGGTCAGTGCGACAGATGAACTTTGGGGAGTTTTCTACTAAATCTGTAAGGTCACCTGGTTTCCACTAGTTTGTTATTCTTTTTGGACATTTCCCTACAGTTCATGATTTTATGTAAAAGTTAAACAACAGTATTATGCTTTTGATTTGGCAGTAAACAGTGCGCTCCCATTGCTCATCTTCATGACTTTCCAGAACTGATTAGTGCAATTTTTAGATATGAGTCGGTTGCAGTCTTCACACTGTGTTCGTAACATCTTTTTATGACCCTTCTGAGAGAAATATTTCTGAAAGGCTTTGCCTGCTCTCCCTTCCTTCCTTGTCTTGATCTCTTTGAATTGGTTTTTTGTTAAACATTCTCAGAGTAGGCTGTGTTATCTGACACCCCCTCCCTGGGGTTCTAGGAATACGCATTTCTGAGAGAGTTCAGCACTCATTCTCTTTCTCTCATTCACTCATTCTCTTTCTCAGCACTCATTCTCTCCTCACATTCTCTTCCCCAAAGTGAACAAAGTCGTCTTGTGAGTTAGTAGGCAGATTTTCAGAAGATGATTGTTTTCCGGGCTTCATTTTGACAGAGTGGGGGGTGGGGGTAGTTCTCTGCCTCACAAATACCTTCCATTTTCGGTTCTTTCATCCACATCTGTGTTTCCCTGGGAGGGAAGGGGAGCCCAGGGACGGCCATCTTGTCTGTGTGGGTTATCTCTCCATTCTCCAGTCTTTGGACATCTGTATAACTGCCCATTCTCTAGTATTCTGAGTAACAAAGATTGTGTTGTACTTGGAACTAAAATAAGTCCTTTGTTCTGAGAGCTCAATACAAAATTTTGACATGGAGAGTAATCCTTTATACAGAAACAAATGTTTATAACCACCCCCCACTGCTTTTACAAGCACAGACATGGATCAAAGAGTCACCTCTGTTGATGGAGCATGTGGCAGACACAGTTCTTGTCACTGTGCTTCGTGATGACATCAGTCTAAAAGGAATCTTGTGATAAGGTGTTGTTCTCCTTTTGGAGGTGAGAACATTGAAGCACAGAGACTTGGTGTCAGTCCTCACAGCTGCCAGTTATTAAGCGGGTATAGGAGTTTGACTCAGAGCTCTGACTTTAAAACCATTGCTCTTTCCAGGATGCTCTTAGTGCAATACAATGACAGCAGAACCCTCAGAGTATCCTGTCCCTCATTGTGGGTTCCATCAGAGTTCCCTAATGGGCAAATGACCATGCTCAAAGAATTCTCAAAGATGAGTGCACTTGTTAGTTTTCATTGTACTCTCTGGATCCCCCAAGGCCGCCTCTATAAAGCAGGCACAACACATTTCCTATGTGACTGAAAGCTGGATAATATTCCATGTGGAAAACGCTGTCTGAGACCCCACACAAGTGAGGGTTACCTCGTGGGACACCGGCAAATAAGTGTATCGTGTCCTCTGCAGCTGATTTATTATTAGGGGAAAGACTGTAGTTTGAACTCTCTTTATCTTGGCCCTACACTTACTGCTTGGCATAAAGTCCTTGTTAAAGAAATATTTGTTTGGCTGAGTATAGTTCCCCAGAGAAACAGACTGGTGGGGTGTTTACTTACATAGCGTTCGTGTGTGTGCACGTGCGTGCGTTCTACGAGGAATTGGAGCCAATCAAGGGGATACGTGAAATAAGCCCCCATGGTGAGCTTGGACATGTGAAATGGTATTTTCTGGACTGTGGCAGAGCACGGGGTCCCCGACACTGAGGCTCTTGTTAGAATGACCCTTGCTACTGAGCCGTCTTTGTAATTGTTACTGGCGTGACATCTTCTTCCCAGTGAGACAGCTCCAACCATGGTGTCACCCCCAGTGGCTGCCTTGGCTTCTTGTTCCCCAAGTGGTCTGTCACCGCTGGGTCAACTGAATTAAGGAAAGGGGTTGAGTTGTATTCCACACTCTTCAGAATTGAGGGACAAAAAGGTGTGTTTCTAAAGGGTAAGATTGTTTCTTAGAGGTGGGATCCTAAAACTTGTAAGAACCTAGTTATTTGAAGAACTTATGGGAAGAAATATAATGTTCCCCAAGTGTACATAACCACATTTAAGATGACTTTGTTTAGTTCACTTAATGCAATTAGCTGGTTACTGTGTTTCTGAAATTTGTAGATTATTGATTCTCCCAAATCACAACGCATGTCATATACTCTAGGATCAATTTTCTAGAGCTACAACTTAAAACAGAGGCTACAGAGAAAAGAAGGCTAGGAAACGTCCCTGCTTTGTAATTGAAGATGTATGTATTTCTGCTATTCACATAGAAATTCCCTTTATACTTATATACTTTAGGCAAAATGGGATTGGAAGAAAATGTTATCGTTTAGCATTAGCATTTTGTTCACTAAGCATTTGTACAAATTTCTTATGGTAGCAAAGTTTCTATCACCGGACCAGGTTTACTTGTATAATTGAGTGAGCTTCTTGCTGAAAATTCATTCTCATAGGATTATTTGAATTTTAAAATTTTAATTTCTAATTTTAACTTTTATATAAACTAATAAATGCACTTAATTTTGAAAACAAAGTGGCATATTTGAGAACTTCCGTATAGATACAGAGTCTCATCTCTCCACTACTCCAGCCTCCGCATTCTTAGTCCCATCCGTTGCATTCTGATGTCGGTCCCTCTGTCACTTGTTTCAGGTTTTTAACTATTTACTTTTTTAATTTAAATAGATAATGGAGATGGATGGTAACTAGACTTCTTGTGGTGATCACTTCACAACATAGACATGTATTGAATCATTATGTTGTCCACCTGAAATGAAAAAGAAAAAAGGTTACACATCCATTATATCTAAATTTTTAAGAAATTGGTAATATATTTACATAGTTTAAAAATTCAAAATTTAAAAATTCAAAATTTAAAAACAATGAAAAAATCTTCTTGCCCTGGTCTCTAGCTTAACTTCTATTTTCAGATTGTTAATGTCTGCCATGTCCTTCCTGGTGTTTTATTTTTAAAAAACATCCTGTCATTTCCTAGATGTAACACTTTTTTTGTCCTCTAAATATTAAACAGTGGAATTGTAAAAACTTTTCTTCTCCCCTGGACTGTTTCAGCGGCCTCTGAGTTCCTTGTCTGTTCGTTTGCTATCTGGTGAGACTGGCACCAGCATCAGAGTGGGGACTTAGCTGTCTGACAGGGTCCGTGCCTGGCTGTGGACCTTCTTTGCAGGGGTGGTCTGCAAGGGATGGTCTGCAAGGGAGCTTCTACCTCTGCGGAGTCTATCCCTGACTTCAGGTTATTTTGCTCCTGTTTAGTGGAAGTTGTTCAATTTTTTTAACTCTTTACAAAACCACGGAGCTGGGTGTGTGGCATGGAGTCAGCCGTATAGTAATATCAACAATGTGGACTCTGTGGTCAGATTGTTGGGTTCAAATCTTGGCGCTCTTCTAATTTGCTCGCTCTCTGACCTCAGTCCAAGTCCCTGAGCCCAGTGCTTGGCGAGTCCGTGCTGAGGGGTAGTACAATGTCCCGGGAGGAAATCGGTGCCTGCTTCTTACTTCTCTTTAGCTGGGGCTATTTTATATTTTAAAAATGCTTTCTTTGATAACACACAAACCAGTGAAAGCACAAAGGAATACAATTGCACGCATGATCTTTCTAGAAAGATGATACGGAGTTTCCCGCTGAAGTCATTCATTGTTCACACATTTGGCCAAAAGAAAAGAGGAAAAAATGTCTAAACAAATAGCCCATTGAAAAATATACCGTGACGTGAGGATGAGGCAATGGCAGATTGAAAGAAGTCTTGAATGAAAATTTTGTGTTACAAAACGATCAAAAGCTGCCCAGCAAAATGGCGAAGCAACAATGTTTTGAAGTCTTGTTACCCTTGGAGTCATTTGTTTTCCTTCACCACATACTTAGAAATTGCAAGGACTATTGCCAGCTCTTGAATTTTCTTTGCCTCTAGGATAAGTATGAAACTTGGGGTGCAGAGAACCACAAACCTCTCACAGGAGCAGGATGAAGAGCGGCACAAGAGGAGAGAGGAGGGCACCCTCTGCAAAACCCCGCAGTGTAAGGGAGAGAGACAGGCCTGGGGTTCTGCCCTTGAACTAGGACCTGAGTGAGTCAGGTCCACCCAGAGTTCTCCTTTGCAGAAAGCATAGAAAATGGCAAAATGTGTGTTTGACTAATATGAAATATAAAAACTTGTACTTGCCAATGTAATTTCCCTGCCATTTGCCTAATTCTTGTTTTATGTATGTTGATAAAAGAAGAAACAGGGACTAATAGCCAGTGACTTATAGGTAAAGAAAATAATTTAAAATAGGAAAATATTTCAATGGTGTATTTTTTTCCCATTTGCCTGTGTTATTAATTTACCCACACTAGGTCATTGGTTCAATAAATCCATACTGTATCCATAAGACAGCAGACTATGCAGTCACATACACTAAAAAAAAAAAAAAAAAAATGGGTTTATGAAACTAAATATTTCCATTAGGAAAGTTATCTAAGTATGTTACTGGTAATATTTCTTAAGAGAAATTGTAAGTTACTATGCATTATTTGTTTTAATAAGTACTGTTTAAATAGTATATTTGTCTGCAAAATCATTTGATGCTAAATTGTTAAGTAATCATTTCTGTGTGGTAGGATTATAGATGACCATTGAATTTCTGTAGAGCATTTATTGCTTTTGAAACTAGAAAAATAGTAATATAGTTATAAAGTGACCGGAGGCAGGGAGAGTGGGAGCTTGGAGTTAGAGGGAAATCATCTTAATAATAAACATGCTGGATGATCATTATTGATTGAGATTAAAACTTTAGACACATTCTTTAAAACAACAAAGAATGTTAATTTCCGTTTTCTCATATCCAACTCACTAAATAGACTTAAAGATAGAAAATATTTCTTAAATTAGAAAACATAGTATATGAGGGGCCTCCCCGGTGGCGCAGCGGTTGAGCACTGCGCTGTGGAGCTGTCGGCAGCTGCGACGCGAGTTCGACGCCCAGCCGGGGAGAATCCCACATGGCGCGGCAGAGCTTTCCTGCCTCGCCCGCTGCTCCCCTCAGCAGTGTACTTCTGATCTGCCTGTTCTGCTCCACACTCCGTCTCTGGTGCACCCTCTCGCCGCCCCACGCCTCTGGCCTGTTCCCCAGCTTGTATGTATAAATAAAAAAATAAATCTAAAAAAAAAAAAAAGAAAACATAGTACATGAGTGGTTGATTTAGTTCCATTACTGAGAGGTCTTTAAAATGCATTCTCAATATGCTGATTTTTATAGCTCTAATCTACCATGTATTAAAAGTTCTTTCAGAGACTTTCATTTGATAGAAATCCTGTAGTAGTGGAGGCCGTTCTCTTTCTCTAAGAAATCAATCCACAGTTAACAGAGGTTGCTGATTCGTGGCACTGTTGGGGTCAATATTTCAGGCAGATTTTGAAAGAACTGGAATGACTTATCTGCTTAGACCACACACCATGCTTCGCTGTATAGATTTAACATATCTGGCTTTATTTAATTATCCCTGTATTTGTTATCTGGGAGGTAACAGTCTTAGTCATCAAATTATTCATAGAAAAACTGTGTAACATGCCCTGCTTATTACCATTTGCCTTCTATATGCATCTTTATCTCATTTCACTTGGCTTTTTGAGGTAGCAAATTTCTGGTATAATCCAGGTTTTATGCAAGTGTGTGTGTGTGTATGTGTGTGTGTGGTGTAGATATAGTGCATATGTATTCCTAGGGCACGTGACATTCCTAACCCATAATATTTGTAAATATGTTCATATTGATGAAGGCTCCTTGTGGTCCTTGGCTGTGATGCTGACAAAAGCACCACCTTTGTGAGCTACTGCTCTAGTCCTCCAGATTGTCATTG
This sequence comes from Scalopus aquaticus, assembly GCA_004024925.1. Taxonomy (NCBI): domain Eukaryota; kingdom Metazoa; phylum Chordata; class Mammalia; order Eulipotyphla; family Talpidae; genus Scalopus; species Scalopus aquaticus. The sequence continues at coordinate 139,752 of PVIJ01000144.1, forward strand.
AATCCTTTTGCACTTTTGATTTCTGAACGCCTGTGCCTGCTGTCTGTCTAGGCTAGCTTGGGTGGACGTGAACTTGAGCATTTTCCGTACCACGTGGAACTTTGTGTGAGCAAGATCTGCTTCTTTGCAGTGGCATCTACACATCTGCATTTGCAAAGCAGATGTGCACACACGTGCTGTGACTGTTCCTGCAGCCGCCATGTGGATGGTACATTTCAATCTACTACGTAGCAAAAATGTATGAGTGAATGGCCTGATTGTTGGGGCGCACAATGTTAGCCTTTTAATTAAAAAAGGAGGAAGAAAAAGAGGAGGTGGAGACAACACAAAGTAAGGTTTAACAAGCCCAGCCATAAAGTAACTGGTTCTGAGTGACACAGGCAAATGAAGCTGCATGAATAGATTAGTCGTCTTCCCTGTAAACACTTCTTAGAAGACTGAGAGTGCGTTTAGGAAATCAATCAGTGTGATGGCCAGCTGTTCCTTGGCTTGTTAATATCATCCCAGCTTCAAGGTGATGGCAACTGGACAGAGTGGGAATGAAGGGAGTTTGGAGGGGAGGGGAAGGGCCAGTAAGTCACAAAACATCTGCTGCATGGATGCCTTCTTTAAGCCCCAGAGTCCTGCCACAGCAAGCCCCAAACACAGGTTGGTTAGCAGCCAGCATCTGCCTTTATGAGCGCTGAGCACTTTCTCTCATATGCTGAACTGTAGGTAAGCTCTGGAGCTTTCATTCCCCCGGGAAATTGGGAAATTTGATGGGGCCAAGGTGGGCCTGGGAAGCCTACTCAGGGCCTTTATATAGGAAGTGCAGGGCTTACCCAAGGGAGCCCTGCTGGGGGTGAAACCAGGCATCTCTCCCTCCCCAAGCCTTCACCCCTGCTCCCACCTATGTCAGCCCTGAGGAAGAGCACCCTTCTCTGATTGCACAGACGACTGCTGGTGGCTGCTCGTAACCAGAATAATGTTAGCTGTTATTATTGACTCTTGACCAGTAATCTAGGAAAATGCGAGACTGGGCCTCATATTGGCTTCCTTCATACTCAAAGCCAGATCACAGTGTTGGTTATTATTATTATTGACACCTCAACATTAGCCTGGGCAGGTGCTGGTCTAGGCCTGGTATTATCGTAATATTTTACCAGCCCATGAATTCGTAGTCCCATCGCTGCTTTATATGAATGAGAAAATGAGGCTCAGGCAAGGTTAGGGGGCTTACCCCAAATCGTCTGTTAGTAAAGGCTGTAGACAGCTTGGGAAAGATCAGGGTTTTCTGTGCCCAAGTTTAAGCCAAACATAAGATACAGATATTTATACTTAC